>JACCIC010000070.1:2670000-2711000 GCA_018907035.1 Sycobia sp. Sy_11 | reverse complement strand
AGGCGGTAATGAACACTAATATAGCTTACGACCGTAAACATCCACCAATTTCGCCGCGGAACTCGTATTTTGGCCTCCTATTTATAAAATATGCGCACGCGATCTCTCTATACGGTGGACCGATGCTGACTTCGAATATTGTTATACAACATGCGTGGATACTGGGCAGAACACAATTAGTGAAAACAATGATTCAAAACTGTGTAAAATGTCAACGCGTAAAGCCCCGATTAGCCCATCAAGTAATGGGAGATTTGCCTGCAACCAGAGTAAACCTCGCACGCCCATTTACAACATCTGGAGTTGACTATGCCGGCCCCTTTTACATCCGAACAACGAAGGGACGAGGTCATCGATCGTACTAAGGATATATTGTCTTGTTTGTCTGCTTTGCAACTCGAGCTATATATTTAGAGCTCGTGAGCGATCTCATTACCACCTCATTTCGCGCAGCATATCGACGCTTTACAAGCCGACGAGGAGTTTTCCGCTAGCTTTATAGCGACAACGCCATCATCTTTAAAGGCGCGGATGTTGAACTACAAAGCATGTTTCGTGCAGCTTTTAATTTTTATGAATCCGTCGCTGCCACGATCGCAAATGATGGAACTGAATGGTCATTCATTCCCCCTACTACGCCACACTACGGGGATATTTCGGAGGCCGGGGTAAAGTCCAAAAAATACCATTTAAAAAGAGCATTCGGCGAACATACTATAAAATTTGAGGAGTTTTCTACCGTATTAACCGAAATAGAGGCATGCCTCAACTCACGGCTGGTATACCCACTTTTATCTGATGCTGAAGACCTCAATGCACTAAACCTGCGCATTTCCTCATTGGTCAGGTATCCGGACTCATTCCTGATAAAAAGCCACCGTACATGAAAGATATCCGCTTAACTCGCTTTCAACTGATGCAGAGAATTCAAAACCATTTTTGGCAAAGGTGGTCTGATGAGTACCTGCATCATTTACAATAACGAGGAAACTGGCGGTGCGCAACAGAGAACTACGCCATCAGTTGTCTGGTACTGCTCCGAGACGAATGCTATCTCCCGGCCAAATGGCCTCTAGATCGCGTGGTGGCCACGCACCTAGAACCAGATGGACACGTCAGAGTAGTAACAGTGAAAACTGCATCAAATACGTTACATCGGCACGTTGCGCGCTTATCACCGTTACCGGTCAAATAAGATTAAGACGAAGAAGAAAAAATGTGAAATAGCTGCTATGACTTATTCGTCTAACGGACGAAGGCGGGCGGTAATGTTGGAGCAACGTGGCCTGCCGTCGGCTTGAAAATATAACCATATAACTTTTCCTTTTCCTCCTCTCGCTCTCTCTCTCTCTCGCTTCCTCACTCTCTCTCTTCTTTTCTCTTTTCTTCCTGCCTGTGTTTCATCCACGATTATTTATGAGGCCTAGAAGAATGCTTTGGCGTGCTCACGAGCAGGATACACGCGCGAACGCTACGTCATTTATGATTCCTACGTAAAAATACGCAGATTATCACATCTGCAGTTTTATTCGAGTGTTCTGCCGAGGTCCCCCCTCTCCTGCCCCCTTTTCAGCTGAATCCTGGACAATATATATTACCTTTCAGAACGCACTTCGCGTTCGACCTCTGACCGAAACGCTTGTAAAGGGTATCCTTTACAAGCGTTAGAGTAGATATCGTCTTCGTTAGTTCGCTGTTTTTAAGTTATCTTAGTTACCATTAGTCTTATTATTAATAACCGATATTTAATTATAATAAAATTGAAGTGCGTATGAGAATGTGGCGCAAAGCAAAGAGGCGCATCAGAGGAGCAAGGTACAGGATCTTGTGTAGCTTCCATCCTACCTGGATCTCCGAGAAATCACCCTGCGGCACATGTGCCCGGTGGCTGCAGTCTTGGTTAGGACTGGATCCGTGCCCAAGGCGTTAGGACCAAGACACCGAGTAGAAGATTATTCGCGGAGCATCTCTTCCCGCCTTTGAACCTTATCCGCCATAAGGCTGCTTGTAAATAATAGGAGTGCTCCGTATATGGTAAGAGCGAATACTTGTATTAGCGATACGTGTATTTGTATTGCATTTGTGTTGGATGAGACCATCCTATCGGATTAAATTGTTTGGAGAATCAAATCATAAGTAACAGTTCGTTATTAATTGTAATGTTATATTGTTATTTAAATATATGTCTTTTTCGTCCACCCTAGCAGTGGGGGTATTTTATAGCCTTTATTTATTATGTTTTACGGTAGATTAATAAATACATATATCTAGTTACTTTGATCAATGCAAAATGTTTTCTGTATACCCGAACATTCATTTTTTCCTTTCCCGAACCCAACCTGTCAGTTTTATACTAAATATAACATATATTTAAAACAAACAATTAAGTTTATTTGAATAGCAAACATATACTTATTACATTACACTAAATAAATTATTGAAAAGTAATAAATATTTCTTGAATTTTACTAAACGGAACTACATATACGTAAAAAATAAAGTTAAATAAATAAATATTTGAAAAACTATATATATACTTAAATTTAACAAATATATTCAATTTTTGGAAAAGCTATTCAATATGAACAATTAAATAGCTTTATTAAAAGGTGAAATATATTTATTTGATTATATCCAACGAGTTGTTAAAAACTAATAAACATTTCTTCGATTTTATTAAACGAAGCACAAAGATTTAAATATCAAATTTAAAGAATTAATAAAGTTATTAAGCAGTAATAAGTAGTCAACAAAAGCACAATTAAAGTATATCAAATTTAAATGAATAAATCTTTTAATAAAACTATTTGTATGTTATAAGTAAATAAATTTTTCAAAAATAGAAAATATTTTTTTGATTTCTATATATATTTTGTAGTTTTTACTATTTATTTACTACATTTAATCATTTAATATTTAAATCTTTGTGCTTCGTTTAATAAAATCAAAGAAATATTTATTAGATTTTACAACTGGCAGGAAATAATCAAATAAATCTAATCCACCCTTTGAGAAAACTATTTCATTCTTTTGAGTAAATGGTTTTTTAAAAAATTGAATATATTTCTTTATATATATACATTAAAAAAAATAATTTCTAATATCAAGTAAATATTACTTGATTCTAGAAATTAATGCGATTGTTCTGTACCAAGTAATTATTACGAGTGTGAATAAGTCTTTCCCGTTTTTTGTAAGAGATGGCGCCACCAATACTGTGCGAGTATTCAATGGTTACATATGTCATAATCAAAGCTTATTCATATGTCAACAATTCCATACTAACACATTAGTTAAAATTTTTTCGCATCATAAATTTTTGATATCGTGAAAATGTCGAAATTTGAGCCGAGTCGACGTCATTTGCGGGAAGTTTCACTTTATTGGTTCAATTTGAAGAAATCTGCTGCCGAGACGCATCGATTGCTTCAGGAGGCTTATGGAGAAGGTTGTGTGTCGATGATTCAAGTATTCGCGGATGGTTTCGACGCTTCAAAAGCGGTGATTTCGACGTGGAAGACAAGGAGCGTTCCGGGCGGGGCCAGCAAATCTTTGAAGATCGAGAATTGGCTACTTTGCTTGATGAAGATTCTTGTCAAACGCAAGAAAAACTTGCTGAAGCATTGGGAGTTGACCGAACAACCATTTCCAAGCGTTGGAAAGCCATGGGAATGATCCAAAAGCAAGGAAATTGGGGTGCCGTACGAACTGAAGCTGAGAGACGTCGAACGGCGTTTTTTCACTTGCGAACAGCTGCTTCAGCGACATAAAAGAAAGGGTTTTCTGCATCGTATCGTGACTGGCGAATGAAAAGTGGATACGTTACGATAATCCGAAGCGAAGAAAATCATGGGGACTACCCGGCCATGCATCATCATCGACGGCCCAGCCAAATATTCATGGCGCCAAGCTCATGCTCTGTATATGGTGGGACCCAGCTAGGTGTGGTTTACTGTGAGTTTCTGAAACCGAATGAAAGGATCACAGGCGAGGTCTATCGACGACAATTGATGCGTTTTGAGCCGCGCACTGCGAGAAAAACGGCCACAATACTCCGACAGGCACGACAAAGTTATTTTGCAACATGACAATGCTCGCCCACATGTTGCACCGCCGGTGAAAACATACTTAGAAACGCTCAAATGGGAAGTCCTACCCCACCCGCCGTATAGTCCAGGACGTTCTGCTTCCGTCTGATTACCATCTCTTCAGATCGATGACGCATGGCCTGACTGACCAGCACTTCCATTCCTACGAGGAAGCCAAAAAATGGGTGGATGACTGGATAGAGGCCAACCGGTCGAATTTTTTCGCAACGGGATTCGTATGTTGTCAAAAAGATGGGAAAAATTTGTAGCTAACGATGGCCAATACTTTCAATAATTCATTTGTAACCATTTTTTCACAATAAAGGCTCAAAATTTGAAAAAAAAACGGGAAAGGACTATTTTCTTTAACTAAGTAATCGCATAAGCTTGAACCAAGTAAGCAGATACTAAAATAAAGCTTATATTTTCTTAACATGCAGAACATAAATATTGAGATTTAAATGAATATTTTCTTATTTAAAGAAAATATTTTCTTGAATCAATAATTTCAAATTTTAAATCAGGAAAATAAATTCTATTCCACTCATTTCTAATCTAAAGAAAATATTTTCTTGAACCAATAACTAAAAATTTTGAATAAACAATTTATTTATTTGATTCAAGCCGACAAAATTAAGTGAATACATACTTGGATTAAGAATTTCAATATTTCACGCAAGAAATTTAATTATAATGAAGAATTCGATTTCTATTTTTAAAATAATAATTACCTGAAATACGTTTTTATTGGCTAGAAACATGAAAATTCAAGTATGTTAAATTTTTAAAAGTTGTGCATAGTTTCTTGATTCAAAGCATTATTGTCTTGACATGAAAAATCAAAAGTTTAAACTAAGAGAATAATTTCTTGAATTTTTTACAATTTATACGTTAATTTACTTTTATTACATTTATTTAATCACTTTTAATTTTAAATTAACATTATTATATTTGATTAAAGTTTCATAATTAATTTATTTCGCTTAAAAAAAAAACTTCGACGTAACCGGCATTCTGTCCGCAAACCTTTGGATTCGCAAGCTAACGCTTTATCAATTACGCTATCGCAGTACGCTGAGGACAGTTATACAAATCTTATATATCAATTTTAGATCTCTTATAGGTATACATTATGAAATTAATTTATGGTTTCCAATGAATAGTATATGTATTTATATATAATATATACTTTGTGACGAAGGCCATAATGAGCAACGGCCTCTGTCCCGAGTGCCTCGGGTGCAGACTGTTATTAAGGGGAGGGGCAAAGTGACAGGCAGGCACGATGCCGAAGAGGAGAAGTAAGGGAAGTAAAGGACCGAGTGAAAGAGAAAAAAACTACGCGTATATACGTATACTAGCATCCTCCGTCTCGGCTTCGCCTGAGATAATAACTTAACCGATTTAATAACAATTCAATAATATCTAATTAAAAAGTACTCTATATATACAAATCTATATCTCTAGAAATAATTGACCGTAATTTACCTATCGCCACTTCTGAATTAAAAGCTGCTGTATGTAGCGTGTAATGTAACGATGCTAATGTAGCGTTAATATGCATATATATATATATTAGGTTGTCAAATATTACAATAACTCCATATTTACACGTCTATAACTTGTATATAACATCTATAGTATATCTATACTCGTCTATAACATGTATAGCGTCGTCTTTCACGTTATGTCAAGACCTTTCAAATGATGTATAGTATTGCCAGACAATCTGTAGCGCTTTGTACATAGTCGCGAAATTCAGAAGACAAAATGACGGAAGGGAGATCGGAGCTCTGTCACGAGTGACTAAAATGTAGCTTTAAAAGCTCGAGGTTATTAGACGAGGTTACCAGTACGTGCATATGGTAATGCTGTACGGCATATATATATATATATATATATATATATATATATATGTATATATATATACTAGCATCCCCCATCTCGGCTTCGCCCGAGATATCAATTTAACCGATTCATAAATAATTTAATAATATCTAAGTAAAAAGTACTTTATATAGAAAAATCTATGTTTCTATAAATAATTGACCGTAATTTACCTATCGTCACTTCTGTATAAAAAACAGCTTCAATGTAGCGTCCACTTCAAAAATATGGCTTCGATGGAGAAAATTGTACTTTCGAGTTCAAAAAGATGTCCAAGTGTCTCGAGACGACGTTTTCGGAGGGTATCATGTTTGGATAATAGGATATGTCTCGAAACGACTACTATAGATTTTTGTATTGGCGTGGTAGAATATAATATACAGGTACCCCGGTACGACTCTTACTGGGAGTGTTTGAATGATAGAATACGAATCTCATCATAGAAGTCGTACTGACATACCTGGATTTTGTTTCCTACCAAATATACACGAAATTCCCCGTAGAAGTCGTTCAAAAATACCTGAAAATCGCATTCTATCATCCGAACACGAAACTCCCCGTAGAAGTTGTCCCGACATACCTGAACATCGTTTTCTACCAACTAAACACGATACTCTGCATAGAAATCGTCTCGTCATACCTGGACATCATCTTCTACCGTTCGAATATGAAACTCTCTGTAGAAGTCGTTCCATAACACCTGGAAATTGCACACTATGATACGAACATGAATCTTCACGCAAAAGTTGTCTCAACATACCTAAACATCGTTTCCTACCAACTAAACACGAAAGTTTCAGTAGACGTCGTCCCGAGAAAGCTAGCATCGCTTACTAATGACTAAATACAATATTCACTGGAGAAGTCGTTTGGAAAGATCTAGATATCGTATATTACCTTCCCAAGACGAATCTTCCCATAAAAGCTGATTCCTCATACCTGAATCTCGATTTCTATGAATTAAATACAGTATTCCTCGTAGAAATCGCCCAGAGATACCTGGACATTGTATTCTATCATCCGAACACGCAGCTGCATATAGAAATTGTCTTGAGGCAACGGAATATTGTAATCAACCTTTCGTACACGCCAATACAATATTTCTCAGTAGAAACAATATTTAAAATGTCTATATGTAATATGTACAATATAATATACATATAATATATATATATTTTTTATATGTCCGCTTTTTAAATTAAAAACTGTGAATATTTTCGTAGTGATGCCAACTGAAATTCAAGAAAACTGTTGGTATGCGCATAGCATATTTTTTAAGCAGACGATGGATATTACCTTTTTATGCAGATGTAATGATATATTTTATTTATATATACATAGTTTCGAGGTTCTTAGAAAAGAACCCTGTTTTGCCATAATTTCTTTTCGAACTAAAAAAAACATGGTCTCTCGTCACAATTCTGAAGCTAATAGAATGTATAAAAATAAAAATATAATTTGTCGTCACAAACTATATTCAGTATGATTTGGCATACAGAACCATTTTATAAGAGAAGGAAAAAGAAGACAGAGAAATAGAGACAGAGAGCGAGAGAGAAAGAGAGAGAGAGATTTTCCCACGTAAGAGAAAAAAAAATTTACAAAAATCAAAAGATATTAATAAGGTTTGAGAATAATGTCAGATTAACCTGAAGAACAAAAAAGGTAATACCGACTAACGTCACATCTCCTTTAGGATACGAATCCCAAAGTTGGATATGAAACATTCGTTTTTTTTTAGTTTTTTTTGTTTTTTTTTCTTTTTTGTTGACGTGGGGAGGGGAAATCTTTTAAAGACACCACTCGAAGAGAGGTAGTGTCGGATTCATGGAGCCTTTGCTCACATGCTTACCGACTAAAACCCTTCCCCGCAGAGATTCCTATCCGGAGGTATCATTCCCTTTATCTGTTGGGAGAAAAATTATTAATGGAATGGTGTGGGGGTGGGGGAGCAGGAATGGGATGTGGGAAGCGGGGAGGAATTGGTGAGTTTAGGGGCTCTGCCTTCATGAGGGCAGTGGTTTACGTACGAAAACGAAGTACGGGGGGGCGGCGGTGGCTGATGGGGATACGGATCGTTGATCAGGTGGCAAAGCCTCCTGTAGCAATCCGTCGATTTAGGAAGGATACTGTTCAGGGATTGGATTCCTGAGTTCGAGTGCTGTTTAATTGAGTTTCTCAGATTTTTGACGAATTTATTCGCATAATCGTTGAGAGTAAGAAGGTTAGTTCCCTTAAGTACCAAGGGATGATGAGGGAAGAGCATAGCAGACTCATGTAGGTGCCTTGGAGTCGCTGAAGTCTGTCTGAAGGAGTGGACCCCCAGATGAGGATGGTATATGTGGCAATGCTCCTGATGATGGCGGAGAAGGCTCTGGCCTTTCTTTTGGGTGACAGGGTTTTGCTATGGAAGAAAGGTTTGAGCTTTAAGAAAGCTCCTAACAATTTGCTCCTGATGAGTCGGAGGTGTTTGTTCCAGAATAGGTTCCTGTCGAATGTCACTCCGAGGTATTTGACCGATTGGCTCACGGGATGGAGGAGCCTTTGATGGTTACGTTTGGAGGGGTGCAGTTCCTACAGGAGATAAAGATTGCACTGGACTTGCTCTCGTTGATGGAGAGTCTTCACCGTTAGTACCAGGTGATGAGGTGTGGGAGAAATCTGTTTAGCCTTGAGGTGTTGTGGCAGATTGTTTTAGTGGCGTCTATGAGGGCAATATCGTCCGCGTAGAGTGCCGTGTTAATTGTATCGTGTATGGGAAGATCATGGCAGAAACAAGTAAAATGTAGGGGGAGAGAGCTTAGACCCTAGAGGGACGCCGGCTGAGATGGCCTATGCGGCGTAGATGGAGTTGCCTACCCTAACTCGAATAAATCGGTCTGATAGGAACGACTTTATTATCCCGATCAAATAGTGGGGGATGTCATTGGCAATGAGCTTGAAGACGAGCCCGTCATGCCATACCCTGTCGAAGGCTTGCTGGTCATCTAGCAGCAGCATCGTTGTGTGCAGCCATCTGTTCATGTTGTCAGCAATGAGTTCTGTAACTCTGAGAAGTTGGTGACAGGTGCTGTTTCGGCAATATCAACCGAACGTAGCAATAACGTCTAACGAGCGAAAAACCCCGTCCGCACCTGGTTGCTGGTACATGCCGAATAAGGGTTTTCAGGTATAGGCGTAGAGAGAGAGAGAGAGAGAGAGAGAGAGAGAGAGTGAGAGAGAGCAGATGGACATCTAGGTATAGAGGGAGAGAGAAAGACAGATGGGTAGATACGTAGATAGGTAGGTAGGAAGGTAGAGCGAGAGAGAGAGAGAGAGAGAGAGAGAGAGGGAGGGAGATGCTCCGTATGTACAAAATATTAGCGTCTCTTGTAAATTAAGAAAAGATTGTTCGAGCAGTGAAAAACTGCTTTCGGTCGGGTGCACTTCGTGAATAATATCGAGACACTGCGATCGTTGCTGCATCGTTCGGTTGTGATTTGCGCCGTCGCCAATTTGTATTGGCCAATTGTGTATTATTCGTCGCCGTTGTTGTGCTGTTGCATTGCGTGATCTATCGAGTGCTGTGTGTGTGCGCGATCGAGAATAACTCGAGATAATTTGCCGTTGTTTTGGAACGAGTTTACGGCCGAATTGTCGACGTGAACCATTCCTGGGCGAGAGTCCGCGCCGGCTTGCGCGAAGCTGTCCAGTGCGGCTGTGTGTCGCTTCACAGGACGTTGAGTCCCACTGTAGATCATTTCGGACTTGGACTCTCCCCGTACCCATCGTCCACGTACGGTGCGTCGTTGCGGAGAAAAAGTTGCAGGGATTTGTGCGGCCGCCAGGCCCCGACCAACGACCTCACAAGTATCGTTTCCCCAGGTAAATTGTAACGCGCGCGTCTAAAATTCGCATTGTGCGTACGCATAAGTTTGTAATAAGAAAATCATATTACGCACACGTGTATGTGTGTGAGTGTCTGTGCGCGCGCAGCGTTAGTGTGATATGGGTGTGTGAGTGCTAGCTAGCGCACGCGAATTGTATAGTTTATACTGCCTAGTGGAACGTCGTTATTATTATTATTATTATTATTATCATTATCATCATTAGTATTATTATTATTACTATAACTAGCATTAATATTTGTATTAGAAGTCAAATTTACTGCTGATAAATAAAAATAAATTATACACTTGTTTCGGCTTTTCCCTCTAAACCGTGAGGGTTTTTACGCCGAAACAAGTGCTTAATATTTGCTCGCGAAATTATTGGTCTTTATTTATTGTTCAACCCTTCCCTCACTCATCCCGAATATATATACAAAATCTGAACGTTTTTTTTCTTTAATTTATCATATTCAATTCAAAACAGGTGCTGTGCCCTGTGCGGAACCCATGATGACAGTCAGGTATGAGGTTTATTTCTGGTGACCGAGGTGGAGAGGCGTTTTAGGATAACGCTTTCGGCCACATTGCTTAGGGAGTTTAGAAGACTGATGGGATGATAGCTTGAGGGGTCGTTGCGGGACTTCCCGGCTTTTGGAAGACAGACCACTATGGCCGTTTTCCAGGCCTTGGGAAAATATTGATGTCTTATCATTGCATTTACGATATTGCAGATGGACATGATGTGTTTATGGGGGAGGATTTTTAGTGTGTTATTGATTTTATCAGCACCAAGGGCTTTCTTGTTTTGAAGACTGCGAATGATGTCGCTTATCTCTTTGAGGGAGGTAGGGATGATGTCCCTGTTTGAAGGGAGGAAGTGTTGAGCTGTCTGGGTGACATGCTTATGAAAGCGTAAGAGTTCTGGTGCGCTGGGTATAGGTGAGCACTGATTGCTGAGAGATGATGTGAAGATCTCGGCCTTTTGTTCAGCGAGTGAGAACGTTTGGCCATTTTGCTTGAGTGGTGCGAGGCAAGAGCGGCTGCCTCGTATAGATTTTATAGACGTTTTTGGAGTGAGTTTCGGCTTCATTGATGAAATCGTTGAAGCGGCTGTTTCTGAGCTCGTTTATCCGAGAGTGGATGTCCCTTTGTAAGGAGTTGAGTTGGGTTTTGAGAAGTGGAGTTCTATGATGTTGCCATTTCTTCCAGATTCTATTCTTTTGCTTAATTAGCTTCAAAATACCGTCGGGAAGGTTATTGTTAGTGCCCTGTTGAGGGCAGGGGGATGTAGCGATTCTAATAGCGTGGGTGATTTCATTAGATAGAGAGGTGATCTCTTCATTGATTTGAGAGATCGATAATATGGGTTTGCATCGAAAGGCTGAGGTCTCTAGGTTGAATTTAAGATGTAGCCAGTCGATGTGTTCTGTGTGTGGCGGGGGATAGATGGGTGATGCATGGAAGGCGAGGATCACCGGGCTATGATTTGAGCTCAGTGCACAGATAACCCGGGGCTCGCTTAGGGGTGTGATATTTTTGATGAGAAAAATATCGAGAATGTCTGGTGCGTGTTGTGGGGAGCCCGAAAAGTGGTTGGGGGGAGGGAGGAACATCAACTGTGAAGTCATGCTGAATTGTTTTTCTGAGGAGGGTGCGGCCATAACTATTTCTGGATCCGCAGCCCCAAGAGGGGCGCTTAGCATTTAGGTCCCCGGCGATGATTGTGGGGGCGTTGTTGCTGAGAAACAAGGCAAGATCTTTAAAGTTGTTTTGGAGCTGTGGGAGGTTATAGCATGCAATTACCTTTAAGGGGCCTTTTTGGAGGGAAATTTCGACCCCTATTGTCTCGCAGATGGAAGTAGCTGTAATTCGACGGTGGCGGTGGCATTTGTGGGCCAGGATTGCCAACTCCCACCGTTAGAGTTCTCTCTGTCCTTCCTATATGTAATGTAGTATGGAAGGAAGGGTTTGTGGGATAGGTTGAGGTGGGTCTCTGTGATGCAGACCATCTCGATGTTTTCCTCCTCCAAGAGTTGAAGGAGATCTAGACATCTATTTCTGCAGAGGATGCCGTTGCCGTTCCAGTTGAGGATCTTTATCTCGGGATTAGCCATTATTGGGTCTGCAGAGAGCAGCGGTAATGTTCGTGACGAACTGCATAATGATGGTTTGCAGTTCGGACGCAATGGGAGGCGAGTTGATTTGCAACGGTACCGCTGATGCTACTCTATTGCTCACTATGCTCACATATGTGGTGCGGGTGGGGTCTGCCCGATTTTTAGGAAGATTGGGGGTGATACTTTTTTTCTGTGTGAGCTGGGGGGTGGTGTTATCGGTTTTGGGAACCTTTAGAGGCTTCACTTGTTTTTGGGAGGGCTCGTCCTTCTTTGGAGCTTTGAGGCAGCGCCTGTAAGTTGCACTGTGCTCTCCTTTGCAGTTGGCGCAGGTGGGGCACGCGTCTTTATTATCTTTTAGAGGGCAAAACGGAGTGGTATGACTTTTGCTGCAAAAAGCGCAGGCCCATGCAGTATGGCAGTAGTCTGCCGTGTGATTATATTTGAGGCTACGCTGGCACTGCGGCGTGACTTTCGATTTGCTCTTTGCCTCCACTTTTATGTTGAGGCCACCGATGGTGCATAAGTCGAAGATTGATTTAGCGGCAGGTGAGGAGGGGTCGAGGTGAACGGCCACTAACGGCCAGATTTTTTCGCCGCTACGCATTCGGTGAATTTTAACCTTTTCAGTGTAATTCATCCAGGATGTCTTCGTCTTGGATGGCTTCGTTAATACCACGAATGACTACAACCAAGTCTCGTTCTTCGGGGAGTTGGTTGGTGGTATATTGCATTTTAGTGTTTTCTAGGCGATCCGTTAGATGCCTGAAGTCATCTACCATTGCCGCGTATACCTTGACCGAGTCGGAGGTGTTGACGGCCCGGCGATCTTACGGTTTTCTCTATGCCGATCTTTAGCTGTGACCAAATCATTTTTGACGGATAATGATGGGGGGGTCGAACAGCGATGGAGAATTCTTTTTCAGTCCAGATCGGAGAGGGTTGGAAAATTGGGGTGCGGAAAATGGCTCCCTCCTGAAAGAAATCCATGGCGGATGAGGAAGATATAGAAATTCCGGTGTGTGGCGTGATGCTGCCACCGACTGAGAGGAAGTTGGGTCTGTAGTCGTGGTGGATATTATATTTTGTAGGCGGTCAATGTGATCCCGGAGGCCGATGATAATTTTTATCAGCTTTTGGGGGGGAAGACCGCCGAGGGCGATGGTAAGGCCGGTGTCTATGTCCATGGAGTCGGACTTACAATTGAGTGCTGTTTTTTAAGGGGGGAGGAGGTGATCGCCTCCAGCTTGTGATTGGGGGGAGGTTACAGGTAGAGGGAGAGGTGGGGTATGGGAGATTATAGTTATGAAGAAATGTTAATGTAAATATGTAAATATGCGATTATAAATATAAATATAGGTATGATTGATTAAATTTTAAATAAATATATATATATATATATAGATATATATATATTAGTTATAGAATTAGTTAAAATTTGGTATGAGATAAGGCCTATATAAATTATATAAGTTTAATTTAAGAGAGGTTAGTTTGAGTTGAAAATCTAAGATATATTTTAGATGAGAAATTAAAAATTAAGAATTAAGTTAAAATTAAAATCAAGTGTAAAGTTAAAATTGAATTAAAATTAAAATTAAAATTAAAATTAAATTAACAAATTAAAATTAAATTTAAAAAATTAAAGTTTTAAAATTATATTTTAAATTATCATTTTTTTGAGGTTAGTTTTCAGAAGTTTTAAGAGTTTCTTACAAACTTTTGATTTATGAATCATATTAATTCGTTTGAACTGGCCTGGTATTAATACTTTAAGCGGACTACTTTGAGTTGATGATCGTGATTCAAGACGCCACCTAGTGACCACTGGTGAAATTGATTGTTATAAGTATTAACTTAATTTATTGATGAAAGTAAAATCATTTTCAATTAAAAACATAGCCTATGTCCTTCCGAAGAAAATTTAGAATCTATATGTTAAATTTCAGAACAATTCAGTCGTTTTTTCGGTTATCGTGTACAAATAAAAACACGCTTTGTCTTTATAAATTAGTATGATATGATATGATATGATATGATATGATATACTATGATATGATATGATATAATATGATATGATATGCTATGTTATGATATATGTATGTATGTATATATATATATATATGTATATATATATCGTTTACATGTATATCGTAATATCAACGAAAATAGACTAGTATAGAAGAGTAAGTTCAATGAACAAGATGGGAAAAACCGATAGTACCACTAACACCGCAAGATGGGGCGTCAAGTGACTGTTTAGTCTTTCGGGCAATCGGATCTCCCGGCCTCTGTCACAATTCATTATAGCTGTTTCTCTCTTGTGCAGCCTGTAGGCCTTGTCGTCCCCACCGCGTCGCATTGGTGGCACGTGCCGACGCGCAAAACTTTCTTGGTTCGGCGAGTTTACGTGTATACCCATCAATAGTGGATTAACTTTCAAATACAATTTATTTAATTTAATGTATTTCAGGATTATAAGAGAATAAATATATTACTATTAAATGAGGAATTAAAATAAAACTTAAATTTGATGTGTAAGATGATAAACATATTTAACATTTAAACACTTATACTTAAAATAGAAATCTGTTTACTGGCTATAGTTAGTGATTTCTATGTTCCGAAGCTAGGTTCAATTCCATTTTTTTTAACGAATATTATTTTTTTAACGAATAAATATTGATTTCCAAATAAATACACATTACATGGATGCACGTATTTTTTATTTTATTTTAAGGAGTTGGGCCTTCCGGGCCTCCGGACGCATGGGTAAACCCTTCGCGTCCCTCTCTTGACCAGCAGCCGCTATAAACGACAGGCCTCCCAGAATGAAATTATTCCGGTCGTCATACTGGATTTAATGTCCTCAATCTCCAAGTAGGCATCCCCAAATGTCGCCGCCTTTTCTCAGATATATTTAGAAAGTGGCACAGAAGATGTTCGGGGGTTTCTTCCTTTGTGTAGCAAAAGCGGCAGAAGGCGTCTCTCACGAGACCCATTCTGCACATTCGATGAGCAATTTTGCCCTTCTTCTACTGAGGCCAAGGATTACCCTGGTCCAGTCCTTTATATTATTTGTGGAAGTGAAGGCTTTAACTTGCCTCCACTCTTTATTTGTCCTCGTATATCCATGTTATGATACCTGGCTTGAGGCCCCACGTCCTGCCTATGCCTATATAACCTGCCTATATAACCTGCCTAACCTGCCACAAACAGGCCGTCAGTTTGCCAGATACACACCCTAGGTGTTTATTCCATAATAGTTTGCTATCAATGGTCACACCTACGTATTTCACTTACTTCTTAAAGGTCAGAGAATGCCCTTCAAGAGTCAAGCCACAACTCTTATTCAATTTATATCTCCTGGTACAGACTATGACCTCAGTCTTCCCTGGGTTAACCGAGAGACCGGTCCGTTCGCACGATCCGTCGACCACTTCAAGGGCACGCTGTAGTACTCCCATAAGGGCATCTAAAAAGGGCCCTCGGGCAATTATCATTATTTCGTGAGCATAACCAACCGCCAGACGTCCAATATTATTAAGCTTATTTAGGAGCTCGTCCTTCACGTGGCACCATAGGAGCGGGGACAGGACGCCCCCCTGTGGACACCCTGACCCTATTCTCCCTCGTAGGGGCGTGCTCCCTTTCCTTGCTTCCAGGGTACGATTTCCCAGCATGTGGTCAATCCATTCTGTGATGCACGGAGGGATATCATACCTATTTAAGGCCTCCTTGATAACCTTTCGTGTCGTGTGATTAAAGGATGTCCATAAGGACACCTACGGCAACCCCTTTTGTCTCCACCTGAGATCGGATCTCAGATACGGTTCTGTATAGAGCCGTATCCGTGGATCTTCCGGTGCAGTATGCATGTTGCTCCTTATGGAGTTGATTTCTTTTCAAGTTGTCGTCTCTGATGAATCTATCAATCATCCTTTCGATAGTCTTGAGAATAAAAGATGTCAGGCTGATGGGTCTAAAATCCTTCGCGGATATATAACCACATTTGCCTGCTTTAGGTATGAATACCACGCTGGTCCCTAGCCATCTTGCTAGGATATGACCCAGAATGATGCTTGCCCGCGCCATTCTTGTCATCGGGCCCACTATACAGTCCCCGGCTCTTTGTAGGAAGGCTGGGTAGACTCCATCCGGTCCCGGTGATTTAAATGCGCCAAATGACCCTGTCTGGTGTAACAATCTCGTTTGCAACCATTCGGTTAGCTGCCAGTTTAGCGTAACCCGTCCAGTGGTCATTTCCTGTGACTGTATTGTCATCTTGTTCAGCATTTCTACTGAAGTTAGGGAAGTGGACTTGGATAAGGTATTCCAAAGTCTCCTCATCCGATAGTGCATAATTGCCATCGGGTCTCTTCAGCGTGCCCAGGACCGCGCCAGGGTCCTTCGACAGGACTCTGTTTAGCCTAGCCGCTTCCTTACCCTCGCATATGCTTTCTCAGTAGTTTCTCTAGCTTGTCTCTCTGGATGACCTTACTGCATCTCTGTAGTTGTCCCTGGACGCTCTGTATACAGCCCAATCAGAAGCACTACCTTTTCTCCTGGCTATCTTCCGGAGGACCATAGTCTTCTCTTTCAGGTAGTCCAGTTTCTTATTCCACCATCGAACCTCTCCCCTGGGTCTCGCCCGTTTGGGGCGACAATTTTCCTCACAGGCGTGTTTGATGGCGTCAGTAAAGGACTTCGCGACATTCTTCAGCTTCTCCCTCGTTCGCTTGTCCCTGATCTCTACAGTTAAGTCCTTAAAAGCAGTTTCGACGGACCTTCTGTAGCCCTGCCAGCCTGTGCGTTGAGGATCGCGCAGCCAGGTTGGCTCCTCTTCATTGGGTGTCCCCATTGAGTATGTTATTATAGAGTGTTCTGACAGTGTCTCCACCTCCTCCACTCTCCATCCCTGGATATTATTAGCTATTCCACTTGAGCAGATAGTTATATCTATTACCTGCTCTCTTAGCCTGTTTCCGAACGTTGGGGTATCGCCTACATTGAGTATCTCGAGGTCTGTACCCGCAAGATACTCCAGTAGTTTAACACCTATTGGGGTCGTCTTAGTGCTACCCCACACCCTATGGTGCGAGTTTGCATCACATCCAAGGACTATTGGAAGACTGTTGATTCTACGGTAATCCACTAGTCTCCGCACCTCCCCAGTGGTCTTTATGATCTCATACGGTAGGTAGGCAGGTGCGACAACAATTCGTCCCATCCCTACTACCTCCGCCGAGGCCATCGCTAGGTCCCCAGTACAGAGACCGAGCATCGGCACCACATTTAGTCCTTTACCAATAATGCACGCTCTAGGCCTTAGTGTCTTTGAGTTACTAATGCAAGCGGCCCTCGACCCTAGACCCCTGATCGCACCTTTCACTATCCAAGGTTCTTGGATTAGCGATATACATGTCTGAACCCCCGCTAAACTCCTCAGCATAACGGCCGAGGCGTCTTTGCAGTGGTGCAAGTTAATCTAGAGAAATGAGATGCCCAATGGAGCCATTTATTGTTCCATCGTGCTCCCGCCCTCAACATTCTCCACAGGCACCTGTTCCTCTCGGCGGCTTACCTTAAAGGCGATCCTGCCCAGAAGGTACCAGGGTCTGTGATCTAACGCCGCGAACAACCTGGAGTGCGATTCCAGCATGGTCAGTACGAGGAGATGTTTATCTCTTCCGTCAGCCCTTCCTTCCTCGCCGTCCTTGATGTTGACGACCCTCCATAGGCTTGTTTTGCCCCTGAGGGGTGTATTATGCCCCCCAAGCCTTTCCAAGACGGTGGACGGGTTCTCCGGGGGTCCCGGTATCCACGCCACCGCCTTGACTCTAGCCTGTAGCAGCTTTACACTCCCCATTTTCAGATTGGCCCCTCCCCAGGGGAGGTCCAGAGTAGCCAGTCTAGCGGCTAGCCACTCTTTCGCCTCCGGGTTGTTGGCCACCAGTATGATGGCCCCTCCCTTGCAGAAGGAGGCATCAAATTTGGGCCATGTGTCAGGTGGTGCACTATGCATAGGTAGAGGTGATGGTTGCCTCCGGGTATCCTTCATGCACCACGACACATGTAAGGGGGTTTGGCCTCTAGGCAGCCGTAATAATTCCAGCACCCGCTAGCCTCCCTCCTTGGGGGGGGGGGGGCAGGGTTCCTTTATTGTCACCGCCGCCACTCCCCTCCTTATGCTTTTTAGCAATACCGGATATCGAGGGCGAAGTCTTATCAGATCCCTGTCGGCTCTTTATCCCTATCTTAATCTGCGTAGTACGCCCAGAGGTGCCGGTCCCGCTAGCTTTTTGCTGCCGGGTCAACTTCTTCCTGGCCGAGCCACACAACCTTTTTTTCTTGGGGGCAGTACTGCCTCCCTCTACACTGGTTAGTGTTTCAGAGGTCACAACCACTCCAGGCTTGTTGCCTGGTGCTGCGTCCTCCTTGCCCAATTAGCCAGTAGCTCTTACTGAGGTCCTCGGGGGCGTTGTATCCTCCCGGGCCTCGCCTTCACTATTCTTAGGTGCAGTTTTTTCCATAAGAATCCCACGAGTAACTAGGGAAATAAAAGTCCGCCGACACAGAGCTCCACATGTACCGTTAAGGCTGAATACTCGGGAAGGTCGCCCGGTGTTCCCAAGACATCGTTTGCGACCGCTACTACCCCAGCGGCCAAGTCGGTACCCTTCAGCACGATGGCTCCCACCTTGGGTTTAGGGGTTGGATATAATACCCATTGCGCCTCCTTCCGAACGCAATGGGTGGTTGCCCTTGGCCTCTGGGGTATCCGCCTGGCTGTTCTCGAGAGTCCTGAGGTCCAGCTCCGGCTGCGAGAGATACCTACGCGGGTTCCTTATACAAGGATCCCGCAGGAGTGGCTACTCTGGCGCCCGAGAGACAGTCTGCTGCATCAGCACCTTTTCGCCACCCAACCCGCCCTAGGGCAGGGCCGCACTCTCCCAGATCATTGCCGGGTCAGTCGCTCGGATCCCCAGACGAGCCTCCACACCGGCCTACAAGAGGCACGCGACAAGGTGTCAACCCCTGGTGGAGGTGGATGCACGTAATTATTACATAAAATAAATACTTGACCAAAAAATCTTTTCTCTGTTAAACAAAAGGATGACTCGGATGTTTTAACGGTTTAAGGCTGAATTCAAAAAAATCAAATTTTTAAATCTTTATGAATTGATTAAAGTAAGTAAAAAGCTCTGAGAATAACAAAATAAAATTAAAAAGAATTTCAAAGTAATGAAGTTCTAAGATTATCGTTAGTTTTTTTTCAATGTAATTTTTCATAGTAAAAGTATTAAAATAAATTTCGAATACAATCTTTATAATTTCAAAATTTAACATTCATTGTATGTTAAAGTTAAACATTGTTCGGCATTCATTATTAAATATTAATGAAATTGTAAAAGAAATTTTGAGCTAATAAAAAATAGTATATGACACACGGGAGCAAACGCGTTTTCGGACTCGCTTCGCTCGGGCGGAAAACATACCCTCGTCAAAAAAGGCCTATTTTGCTCTGTTGTGTCACAATGTACTATTTCTAACTTAAATATATTTGTGATAATCAAATTAAATAAATGAATATTATAGACAAAGTTCTCCGAATTTTATGGTGAAAAGCATTAAAAACTTTGTATATAATATCAGGTATGTGAATAAGTCTTTCCCGTTTTTTTTCAAATTTTGAGCCTTTACTGTGAAAAAATGGTTACAAATGAATTATTGAAAGTGTTGGCCATCGCTAGCTACAACTTTTTCCCATCTTTCTGGCAACATACGAATCCCGTTGCGAAAAAATTCGACCGGTTTGGCCTCTATCCAGTCATCCACCCATTTTTTGGCTTCCTCGTAGGAATGGAAGTGCTGGTCAGCCAGGCCATGCGTCATCGATCTGAAGAGATGGTAATCAGACGGAGCAACGTCTGGACTATACGGCGGGTGGGGTAGGACTTCCCATTTGAGCGTTTCTAAGTATGTTTTCACCGGCGGTGCAACATGTGGGCGAGCATTGTCATGTTGCAAAATAACTTTGTCGTGTCTGTCGGAGTATTGTGGCCGTTTTTCTCGCAGTGCGCGGCTCAAACGCATCAATTGTCGTCGATAGACCTCACCTGTGATCCTTTCATTCGGTTTCAGAAACTCACAGTAAACCACACCTAGCTGGTCCCACCATATACAGAGCATGAGCTTGGCGCCATGAATATTTGGCTTGGCCGTCGATGATGATGCATGGCCGGGTAGTCCCCATGATTTTCTTCGCTTCGGATTATCGTAACGTATCCACTTTTCATCGCCAGTCACAATACGATGCAGAAAACCCTTTCTTTTATGTCGCTGAAGCAGCTGTTCGCAAGTGAAAAAACGCCGTTCGACGTCTCTCAGCTTCAGTTCGTACGGCACCCAATTTCCTTGCTTTTGGATCATTCCCATGGCTTTCAAACGCTTGGAAATGGTTGTTCGGTCAACTCCCAATGCTTCAGCAAGTTTTTCTTGCGTTTGACAAGAATCTTCATCAAGCAAAGTAGCCAATTCTCGATCTTCAAAGATTTGCGGCCGCCCGGAACGCTCCTTGTCTTCCACGTCGAAATCACCGCTTTTGAAGCGTCGAAACCATCCGCGAACACTTGAATCATCGACACAACCTTCTCCATAAGCCTCCTGAAGCAATCGATGCGTCTCGGCAGCAGATTTCTTCAAATTGAACCAATAAAGTGAAACTTCCCGCAAATGACGTCGACTCGGCTCAAATTTCGACATTTTCACGATATCAAAAATTTATGATGCGAAAAAATTTTAACTAATGTGTTAGTATGGAATTGTTGACATATGAATAAGCTTTGATTATGACATATGTAACCATTGAATACTCGCACAGTATTGGTGGCGCCATCTCTTACAAAAAACGGGAAAGACTTATTCACACTCCTAATAACATAAATGATGATATATAAAACAGTACGGAATTTATTAAATATTGTTGTAAACTAAATTTGGAGACCTACCTATAATAAAATTTTTACATTTCATATGTTTTTGCTTTAAAACTAGAATTTTATGATCAAAATTAAAAATGAAAAAGTACTTGTATCATGTATCATCTGAGCAGCGGGGCAGATCTTTGACGCATCGACCGTAACTTGGGATGATTATATAATACCCACCCATCCCAGTAGATAGCAGCGCCGCTCCAGATTAGCATTAGATTGCTGTTACGTGTGAAACCAGAGATGAATAGAGATTGCTAGAGCCCATGTAAATGAAAGCTTCCAAAAATGGCGTTGTTGCTTACTGCGGTAGAATGGCGAACAAGGTCTATTTAGGATCGATAATGTAGAATCGTAGGATTCTGTAAGACAAAATGTTTGAAAAGAAAAATATATACGTGTGCCGGCAGCGCAAGCGACGATTAGCGTCTGCGTAGAAAGGGGAGAAGGGAGCGGGCAAACTTAATGTAGTAGCTAGTGCAGCTACAGTGGGCTGCAGTATCATAAAGGGGAGAGGAGGGAACCTTAAGAAATGAAGGGAGACAATACGAAGCAATATTCGAGCTGATTCGAGACGCAATATTTGAAAACAAATTGAAATAAATGCACATATTCGTGCGTTTGAATTCGTATATACTTATGTATATATATATATGTGCGTGTCCACGTGCGTGTGTGTGTGTGTGTGTGTGTGTGTGTTGTGTATACGGAACCAAGCGCACGAATATGTGCATTTATTTTACTTATTTATTTTATTGTAGTTATTTCAGGTATTAAAACAATAATTGAAATTAATTTAAATTAATTTTAATTAAATAAAGATACAGATATTTTTAATTATATATAAAATATTAAGAATAATTCTACTTCGAATATGAGTAAGATATTTCAATGTTCATAACTTCCTTTCTCAGGATAATTAAACGAAAATTAAGAAGTCTGAGTGGTTCTATATAAAAATAAATCTGTTTGCAAGAATTATTTTAAAAGTACATTGATATGATCGTTTATAATTTAAACAAAAGAAAACTTTGAAATCAATTTTTACATAGTCAGGTATATGTAAATATGTATGAGTATCAATTCGTGCTAGTTTCAAAATTATTTCTTATTATTATTCAATAATATTTGCTTATTGAAAGTGTGTTTATGCCCTCACTTATTTAGAACGTGAGAATACAGTGCTATAAAATATAATTTAAAAATTATTTTAAAACGTACTTGCAGGCCCGGAATTGAAAAGTTTATGGTAATTTAAATGTTAAATAACATTGAGGAATAGTACCTTTTACCAGCTTTTACTGAACACTACGCAAAATAAACTATAGTTCCCAGTCCAACAAATAAATTAAAATTAATTGATTGTAGATTGAATATCTACGAATGCCTCTTTTTATCAGCGTAAATGCATCATTTTATCAAAGAAACTTAAGCTAATACAAAATATGCTACTAATCTACTATAGCATAATCTACTACTGGTATCAATTCATTATTGTTTGAATATTTCAAATTTGTATCGTTAAGTCCAGTTAAATTAGAAATAAAGATGACTTCAGTAATGTTTGTTGACAAGATTTTTAAATAAATGAATAAATATATATATATATATATATATATATATATTAATATATATATATATATATGTGTGTGTATATATATATACATATATATACAAACATACATTTTAAATACATACATAACTCAAAGTCCATCTTGTGCGCGTCGTAAATCAGAGAAGGGGGCGGAGAGAGATAAGCAGAAAGGAACAACGACAGCAAAAGGGAATTTGCTCTTCGGATTGGGGTTTTCATTTCCTTCCCCATATATATCCGTATATATATATATATATATATATATATATATTGTAACGGTGCGCGTGTCCGTCTCGAACACGAGAATGGCTGGCACGCCCGTTGCAAAAGGTGTGCCCGTATGGGCTTAGCCCCGAATCGTTTCGGCGAGGGGGAGGGGCGGTTCGCGAGAGACGAAGTATCGCATGCATGATTGGGAGTGAGGTAGGGAGACAAAACGAATAAAAGAAAGCAGGACGAATAGACTTACACGTATCTTTAATTAGATTATACGTTTGGTGCAACAAATACGCGAAGGTGCGAGGCGCGCAGGCCGAGAGTCGCCGAGGCGACGGCGCGCGTGGAGTCAGGGAAGAAAGAGAGAGGCAGAGAGAGCGAGTAATGGGCTGCCACTTACAATTGGAGCCGATGTCGTCGTGTCGTCCGCTGGAGGCAGGAGACGGCGGCGACGGCAAGCCCTGAATGGATGACAGCACGTTCTCATTGGCCGGGGGAGGCGGCGTCCCCGCTCGTCGGTGGCCCCGGGATGCGGCAGTCACTCCGCACAGGCGGGAGCCGGGTGGCAGGCTCGTTAGTTTGAGCCCTGCAACGGTATCCGTGTAACGGACTCCGCAGGTTTCGGCCCAGTAGACGGCGGCACGCACAAGTAGCAGCGAAAATCACGCAAAAGAAAACCGAGTATCTCGCGAAGCAGAAAGAACCACTAGCACTCGAAACCGCATCTCTAATATCTTTTTGCATTTCTTTGGAAAAAGGCTCAATAGCACGTCACAAGCAGAGCTCTCCCTCAATTCTACCTTTACCAAAGTTCGCGCGCGATCATCTCTCCCCACTCTCCGCTCTCTCTCACTTACCTCTCGGCCGGTGTATTAGTACGTCGGCCTGTAACAACTATATATTAGTATTTACATATAAATGAAAGAAAAGTATATACAGAGCATAGGGACGTGAGAAAGCAAGCGTACGCGGTGCTTGCGTTCTCCGTTACACGTCCCCCTTCAGACGCTGGTAGCTGAAGCGTGGCAGCTCGATCCAACATCTCTCTTCCTCTCTTTCTCATGTTGACCATTGTGTCAGGATAGGAATTACTACACAATACATAACTGCGGAATGTCTTAATAAGGAGAGGATGGAAAATAATGCCGCAGGATTATTCTGAATACTGTACAGTCACGGACAAATTATGTCACATCTTTGTGCAATGAGGGCCAATATTATGATCGTGCAATACGGTCATACGTCTTATGGCGTCCGAAATGACCAGCTGTGGGCTCCTTATGGCATTCATGAAGGAGGATACGGCGATCTTCTTTATTCATGACTAACTTTCACGCATTCTGGTCATCTACTAAATCTTCGACGGCAGGATCGGAGAGGTAGTAGTATAGTCGTTGCCCAACGACTTTCCACCATAAGTGGTCGGTCGGATTGCTCATCACTTTTTTTACGAAGGCGCAAATACCAGAGATCTTGCACATCGGTGACGCCGAGGGAGGCGACTTCGCAGATCGGCTCGTCTTCGTACGAACGAGAGAGGGCGTCTGGTACGCAATTTAAGGTAGCTTTCCGGTGGATGACTTCGTAGTTATATCCATGTAATTCCAAGGCCCAACGGGCGAGTCTGCCCGTGGGGTTGCGCAATGAGTACAGCCAACGAAGGCTGCTGTGATCCGTTATCACCTGGAAGTGGTAGTCCTCTACATACGGGCGAAATTTACCCACAGCCCATAGCACGGCGATGCACTCACGTTCGGTGACCAAATAATTACTCTCAGCCGCAGACATCGTGCGACTAGCGTAGGAGAGCACACGCTCCACGCCATCAACTGATTGCGTGAGCACTGCGCCTACTTGCTCGGCAAGCGTTGCAAAGTTCTCCAAGAACTTATGATACCAGGTCGCAAGGCCTAGAAACCTACGGAGCTGCTTCAGATTCTTTGGTGCGGCGTAAGTCAAGATTGGTGCAATCTTACCCGTATCGGGTCGGAAACTGTTACGATCCACGATGTCGCCGAGAAACCATACCTCAGCGAGTCCGAATTTGCTCATTTGCTTATTAATGGTCAAGCCGGTACAGAAATCCATCGCAGGATATGTTCGAGCCACCTGAGATGCTCGATAAAGCTCTGCGTAGCAATGATCACATCATCGAGGTAGGCGAAGGACACCGGCTCTATTTCAGGGTCGATCAGCTTGTCGCTTAACTGCTGAAAGGTTGCAGGGCCACCGGCGACACCATATGGCATACGTGTCCATTCAAATAACCCCATGTATAGGATCGTGAAGGCAGAGAGGTGTCGCGATTCCTCCCGAAGAGGGACCTGGTGGCAGGCGCTGCTGAGGTCCAGTGTGGAGACATATCGCGCATTTCTCAGATTCCGTAAAAATACGTTCATGTAAGGGAGCGGATACGCGATGGCCTTGGACACGAAATTCAATTTGTGATAATCCGCGCAGAATCGGTAGATCCCGTCGCTATTACGAACCTTCATGACGGGGCTAAATCACTCGCTGGTTGATCTGCGAATTACGCCTTGATCAAGCATTTTGCGGACTTGCGCATGCATCTCCAGCTCTATCTTCTGAGAGACCAGATAATAACGCTCCTTAATCGGCTTAGCATCGCCGATATCGATCACGTGGTCTGTTAGATGCGTGCAGCCCAGAGGCTGCTCAACCGGAGGCAGCATCCGGTCGAGGAGTTCTTCGAGAGCTCGACGTTGACTATCGTCAATATAAGCCAAGCCTATAGAGTCAAGCGAATACGCCGAGTGAACTGAGACGGTGCAAATTTATAGCGGAACGAAATCCGCAGCACCCTCGACCGACATGGTGTTGTCGCGCGTGTGGATGACCGCATTGAAAGCGTGGTAGAAGTCTGCACCGAGCAGACAGTCGTTTTCCAAGTCTGAAATTCTGATGACGTCTAGCTCCACCTCGACGTCTGCAATTGTAAACGGAAGGGCCACCTGGCCTATTATCGGCTCAATTTTTCCCGTGGCGAGTCGAGCGCCATATTCAGGAAAGGATCGAACTAGACGAAAGATGGCAGATGCAATCTGCAGTCCGATTGCTCCGAGAGCTGTACGAGAGCCCTTGCATCGAGCTGGGCATGGATGCGAATCTCGCCTATGCCCACCTGTACCCACCATAGTGAATACCGACCGGAGTCGACACTTGTAATGCTCCTCGTTTACAAACAGGAGGGGGCAATCATAATTACCCTGTTTCCTCGCAGCTGCCTGCTGAATTTCAGAGGTCTCACGGAGCGTAGAGGCGAGTTGGAGCTCAATCACTTGCCCTTTTTTGCATTTCCCGAACACTCGGGACAGCTGCGTAAGGTATGGCCTGGCCAACTACAACCCCAACATAAGAACCGCGGATCAGGACCTGCTGTCCCCTGAAGGATGGCTTCCTCTCTGACTTAGGTGAGGTCGACCTCCGGTCTTCCCTGTACTTAGCGACCTCAGGCGTGTGTTGCGACTGCTCCTCTTCGTCATAAGAGCTGCGACACCTGGCGCCTCTAAATCATGGGAGGTGGCTCTAAAGCCCGCCTCTTGCAGGACTTCTCGCACTAAAGCTTTGAAATCGGGCGGCTTCACGTTCACGGCCGCGATATTTGGCTTCGGGCGCATCCAAGACGTGTCTGCCGGAGTAAAAGCCACTTCGGGCAGTATGCAGTCCTCGAGTAACAGAGGCAGCATATAGTTGCACTCCGCATCAAGGACGCATTCAGCCTCTGGATCGAGCTCGATTAGTCGATTTACGCTCGTAATCTTCTTCCGCGGAACTAACTTCTGTATCTCCGGGAGTAGATTACGGTAGATGAGCGCAACCTGTTTGCCGTCCGACCATGGTTCTTCGAACCGATTTAGGTTCGTCAACAAACAGAACACGTAGTCACGCGTTGGCTTGCGTTTGGCCTGCGTACGCCGCTGTTTTTTTGCTAATCAGCTCAGCTTGAAAACGTCGGTCGACGCCGTAGCAGCTCTGGACTGCGTGCCAGAACTCTTACCACGTGGTCCAATCTTTCAGGGATAGACGGTACCAGTGTAGGGCGACACCGTCGAGGAGCTCGAGAGAGATAAGCAGAAAAGAACAACGCCAGCAAAAGGGAATTTGCTCTTCGGATTGGGGTCTTCATTTCCTTCCCCATATATATCCGTATATATATATATATATATATATATATATATATATATATTGTAACGGTGTGCGTGCCCGTCTCGAAAACGAGGATGGCTGGCACGGCCGTTGCAAAAGGTGTACCCGGAAGGGCTTAGCCCCGAATCGTTTCGGCGAGGGAGAGGGGCGATCCGCGAGAAGCGAAGTATCGCATGCAGGATTGCGCGTCAGGTAGGGAGACAAAACGAATAAAAGAAAGCAGGATGAATAGACTTATATGTATCTTTAATTAGATTATACGTTTGGTATAACAAATACGCGAAGGCACGAGGCGCGCAGGCCGAGAGTCGCCGAGGCGACGGCGCGCGTGGAGTCAGGGAAGAGAGAGAGAGAGAGGCAGAGAGAGCGAGTAATGGGCTGCCACTTACAATTGGGGCCGATGTCGTTGTGCCGTTCGCTGGAGACAGGAGGCGGCGGTGGCAAGCCCTGGATGGATGGCAGCACGTTCTCGTTGGCCGGGGGAGGCGGCGTCCCCGCTCGTCGGTGGCCCCGGGATGCGGCAGTCACTCCGCACAGGCGGGAGCCGGGTGGCAGGCTCGTTAGTTTGAGCCCTGCAACGGTATCCGTGTAACGGACTCCGCAGGTTTCGGCCCAGTAGACGGCGGCACGCACAAGTAGCAGCGAAAATCACGCAAAAGAAAACCGAGTATCTCGCGAAGCAGAAAGAACCACTAGCACTCGAAACCGCATCTCTAATATCTTTTTGCATTTCTTTGGAAAAAGGCTCAATAGCACGTCACAAGCAGAGCTCTCCCTCAATTCTGCCTTTACCAAAGTTCGCGCGCGATCATCTCTCCCCACTCTCCGCTCTCTCTCACTTACCTCTCGGCCGGTGTAATAGTACGTCGGCCTGTAAAAACTATGTATATTAGTATTTACATATAAACAAGAGAAAAGTATATACATATGTACAAGGGCTACGACGGAAGAGAGAGCATAGGGACGTAGGAAAGCAAGCGTACGCGGCGCTTACGTTCCCCGTCACAATATATACAGCTTTAAAATTACTTTCTACAAAAGTATGTGAAATAATGCAACTATGGTGTATAAGGCATTCTAATCATTTAAAAGCTCTTCTCTATAATGAATTGTATTTATATAATGATATTTTTTCCTAATTAGACTTCACAATCACACGTAAATATTCCTGATAGTGATATATGAATATTTGGTATATGAATATTTGTTTGTTTTACTATAAAAAAATTTACAATATAATTACATATATTATTATCTTGCAATTTTTATCTTAATATATTACTGAATTTACAAAAATATTTTATATAATGTTTTTATAAAAGAATTTAAAATTATTAGTTCTTAATTTCTTAATATGCTAACAACATATATTATTATATTTTCATTTATCACGATCACTAGGACATCTGACTATATCAGTAAATTGGATTTTAATTTTTATAGAATATTTTTTGTATTAATATATTTAGAACTTTTGGAATATATTTTATATAAAATTTTTATAATGTACTTGAGAAGATGTAATTAAAATTCTTACTATGCTAATTACTGATTATTTGGTAATTGATGTAACAACAATTCTTAAATAAATTAAATTGTTAAAGTAGATAAACCATCTGGCCCCTGCTTGTGCGGAGTGACTACCCCATTCTTGGGACACCGACGAGCGTTGACGCCGCCTCCCGCGTCTGCCGAGAGCGTGCTGCCGTGCGTTCAGGGCTTGCCGCCGCCGCCTCCTGTCACCAGCGGACGACTCTGCGACATCGGCGCTCCGATTGTAAATGGCAGCCCGGTATTCTCTCTCTCTCTCTTCCTTGACTCCGCCCGCGCCGTCGCATCGGCAACTCTCGGCCTGCGTACCGCGCCTCTCGACATCGCGTGTTTATTCAACGAGACGAATGACCTGATTAAATAGTTTTATAATTTTATTCGTTCTGCCTTTTTTAATTGGTCTCTTTACCTCACAGATCGCATAACGAAAGCAAGAATAAGTTTTTCTTGTAATTATATACATAAAGAATTAGTAATAAAAATATATATTAATTTAATTCTAGAAACGAAACTGATAAATACAAAATTGATAAATTTAAATGCTCTAAATTTATGTATAAAATGAAGACAAATCAATCATGAAATTTCTTAAAAAATCATCACTTCACTTAAAATATGTTTATTAAAATATAAAACAAAGGCGAATATATATAGTTATTTAACAAAAATTCGAATTCAAAAGTGTGTCGAGACAACGTTTACAGAGAGTATCATGTTCGGACTATAGAATATGTCTGGTGACGACTGTTATAGAAAGTTTGTTTTGAGGAGGTATAATACAATGTCCACGTATCCCAGGCCGACTCTTACTGGAAGTGTGCGTGTTCGAATGATAGACTACGAATCTCTTCATAGCAGTCATACTAACATACCTGGACATTGTTTCCCACCAACTATACATGACACTCTCCGTAGAAGTCGTTCCAAATCATTTGGAAATCGCATTCAATCATCCAAACAGGAAACTCCCCGTAGAAGTTGTTCCAATATACCTGAACATCGTTTCCTATCAATTAAACACGATACTCCCCGTAGAAATCGTCCCGCCATATTTGGATATTGTTTTCTACCGACCGAAAACAAAATTCCCTGTAAAAGTCGTTCCCTAATATCTCGAAATCGCATTCTACCATCCGAACACGAAACTCCCCATAGAAGTTGACGATCAACTAAATACGATAGTCCCAGTAGAAGTCGTCCCAAGAAATCTAGCATCGCTTCCTCACGACTAAACACAATATTCCCCGTAGAAGTGGTTTCGAAGGACCTAGATATCGTATTTTACCGTCCCAACACGAATCTTCCCATAGAAGTTGGAAGATTTGTAGGAACTCGTTTTCTATCAACTAAATAACGGGATATCGTAATCAACCGCCCGTACACGCCAATACAATATTTATGAACAGAAACCGTATTTAAACTGTGTGTATATATAATATGTACTATATATATCGTATATTTCCGGTTTTTCAATTAAATACGTGAATACGTGAATTATTTTCGTAGTGATGCCAACTGAAATTTAAGCAAAATATTAGTATCCAAATAGCATATTTTGAAAGCAAACGATGGATGTTAGTCTTTTATGCAGAAGCGACGATATATTATGTATGTATATATATATATATATATATATATATATATATATATATATATATAAAATTCTGAAGTTAATATAATTTATAAAAACAAAACTATATTTTGTCGTCACAAACTATATTTAGTATGATGTGGCATAAAGAACCATTTTATAAGAGAAGGAGAAAGAAAGACATAGATAGAGAGAGAAATTTTACCACGTAAGAGAAAATAAAATTTACAAAAATCAAAAGATATCTATAAGGTGCGAGCGTATGTCAGATTACTCTAAAGAACAAAAAAGGTTATACCAACTAACGCAACACCTTCTTTAGGATACGAATCCCAAAGTGGGATATGAACATTTGTCTGAGCTAGCCCGGTATTAATACTTTAAGCCGACTACATTGAGTTGATGTTCGTGATTCAAGACGCCACCTATTGGCCGCTGGTGAAACTGATTATTAAAACTGTTAACTTAATTTATTGTTAAAAGTAAAATGATTTTCATGAAAAAACATAGCCTATTTCCTTCCCAAGATAATATAGAATCTATATGTCAAATTTTAAAACAATCGGTTCAGTAGTTTTTTCGGTTATCGCGTACAAACAAAAACACGCTTTATCTTTATAAATTAGTATGATATGATATGATAGGATATGATATGATATGATATGATATGATATGATATATTTATATATATATTTGCGTGCAATTAAAAGAGGCATGTTCAGTCCTACCATGTAGGATGACCAGTTACTTCCCCGCATAAAATGGAAACAGAGAGAGAGAGAGAGAAATAGAGAGAGGAAGAGGACAGAGAGAGTGATGTAATACTTTGAGTTAGAAATAAATTTTATTGCTTACTTTTGAAATTTTAGATGTTGAACACACATAGGGAGAGAGAGAGAGAGAGAGAGAGAGAGAGAGAGAGAGAGAGAGATGCTGATACGACGTTCTGGACACCTGGGAGACTCCTCGGGACTACTTGATTTTTTTATTGAAACTGCCTTTGACTTCTTGATTGAGACTGCTACTGACTGCCTGATAGAGACTACTTTTGACTGCTTGATTAAGATTGCTACCGACTGCCACTGACTTTTTTGTGGAAAATTCGGCGCTTTATATACCCAATTTTTATACTCGTTTTTATAGCTTATTTTATTACCTTGTTGATTTTTCTTATTTCTAGCCTTAATAATAATATAATTTTAGAATGTTTATTAGAAACGTTTGTTGTAATATTTATGCCAACTATTCATTTTATTATTAATACGGTTTAGTTGCTAAAAGTAGTTGTTTTATTGCAAATTAAACATTAAAAATAGTAAACTAGCGCATGGCTAATGTACACATTACGATACCTAAACGGCCTTGGCCGGAAAAATATACGCTTCTGACGTATAACTTGCGCAAGTCAATCGCCTTATTTTGGCAGGTATTACGAAGTTGTTTCTCTTGCCCAAATAGGATAATGACATATCGCATGAAATTTGGTGATTTCAATTTAAACTTATTTTCTTGATTTTACTTTATTCTACAAAAACTTATTTATTAATTTTAATATATATTTATTATTGTTCGTACAACTAATACGTATTGCAACTTATTTATATATATATATATATATATATATATATATATATATATATACTTTAATGTTTATTTATTGGTTATATACTTTTATAGTATATATTTTTTTATATTTCTAAAAATTAATATTATTTTACTATAATTGTTTAGCTGGATGTTACAGCGTAGTGTTTAGTAAAAGCTGGTAAAAGGTACTATTCCTCAATTTTGTTTAACATTTAAATTACCATAAACTTTTCAAATCGGGGCCTGCAAGTACATGTTAAAATAATTTTTAAATTATATTTTATAGTACTGTATTCTCACGTTATAAATAAGTGAGTGCATAGACACACTTTCAATAAGCAACTTTTATTGAATAATAATAAGAAATAATTTTGAAACTTACACGAATTGCTACTTATACATATTTACATATACCTGACTATGTAAAAATTGATTTCAACGTTTTCTTTTGTTTAAATTATAAACGATCATATCAATTTACTTTTAAAATAATTTTTGCAAACAGACTTATTTTTTAGACTAAGACCACTCAGACTTCTTAATTTTCGTTCAATCCTCAAAAAGAATGTTATAAAACATGAGTATTTTGTATAATAAAATTGGAATTTCCTTAAAATATCTTACTCATATTCGAACTAGAATTATTCTTAATATTTTATATATAATTAAAAATATATATATCTGTATTTAATTAAAATTAATTAAAATTAATTTAAATTATTGTTTTAATACCTGAAATAACTAAAATGCACTTATTCGTGTACTTGGTTCCGTATACACACACACACGCGCGCGGCCACGCACATATATATACACAAGTATATACAAATTCAAACGCACGAATATGTGCATTTCTTTCAATTTGTTTCCAAATATGCCGTCTCGAATTTTTGGAAATCTCGGACATTTTGTCTTACAGAATCCTACGATTCTACATTATCGATCCTAAGCGGACCTTGTTAGCTGTTCTGCCGCAAAAAAAGTTTTCTAGTGGCGGTGCGACGGAACCAAATGCGCCTATGTCCCTGGCAATCTCTATTCATCCAGATAACAGTGTGCGCTCGTCACTGTTTGGCTCCAGTGTGCATGGGCGTGTGGGACCTATCTGTTTCCATATTGGATTCACGTTTTGGAGAAGCCAATCGTGCTTCCAGAATCGGTCCAAATTAAACACACGATTTGTCAGGCAAATCGTGTTTCCATTCTGGAATAAAGCTTGGCTTGTGCAAATTTTATATGTCATAGTTTCCAAATTATGTTTTTATGCATCAGATGGCAGCGTGTGTCCTTATATTAAAATATAGATAATTTATTTATATTTTGTTAATGCATGCATATTTATAATACTGCACATTAATGCAATAGCACGTGTTATAACGTATATATGCGTTTACGGAAACATCGGTAAATTTATATTATATTTTATATTAGCGATCTAAATATATATATATATATATATATATATATATATATATATATATATATTTATTTATTAATAAGTTCTAATATAGTTATAATTAAGTTTGTATATATGTGCACCTCGGGTACGGATTGCAGATTGTATGAAGATGAACATTAGAAATTGTGTTTTCAATTTTATTCTAATAAAAAGGTATGTATTTGCATTTGTAACTTAATAAAGTATTAATAATTCATACAGTCGAGTAATTTTAAAATTTTACATAAGGTTAACTATGCAAATGTGGAGTGTAAGAATATGGTAATTATGAATATTGACCGTCAGGTTGTCATAATTATTATATCAATAATTATTCTACCAATTATATATATATATATATATATATATATATATATATATATATATATATATATATATCAGTACGCAAAGTGCGTTTATAATAATATAGGTGGCAGACGGATATGATATTTCACGATTTATCTGATTATATATTTTATACATATTTCAATATATTACATTTACTCATAAATAATTCTAATACTTATTAAATGTTTTACAGGTTTGAAGATGATCAACTTTACAGAAATTGTTTCAGAAATCCAATTGGGCAAAACATTGATGATAAAGATGATTTCAATAACTACAGGTATTACTTAGGTATTAGTTATAATTATTTGTTTTAATTATTACTTATTAATCATATTTTCGTCCTGGTATATAGTAAAGAGCCAAATAGTCGATATCGCTTTAAAATAACCACCTATCTTTCTGAAATGACTCATTATTTTGAAACCCAAATGGATGATTTAATGAGAAATTTCTTTGCTGGTTTTAATGGATTTGAAAATGATAAAATATTTTTGGATCTCTTCAAGGTAAGTTGCTTTATATTAATTGTTATTTTAAATTCTGTAAAGATATCTTGTTGAATATTAAAATATTAATTCATTAAATTAAATAAATGGAAATGCGTAATAAAATAATGAATGAAGAGTTAAACAATTACCATGTAAAATAATTTTTTTGCCATTTTTATTATAAATTAGAAATTTATATCATTTAATATAATAACTTAAATTCTTGTATGATTAGAAACAAAATTAAGAATCTTATTGTACAATATGAAGCGTATTAAATATTTTATTTTCTTTTGCTAAATTTTCATTAGAAAAGACTTAGGTAATTTTATTTTCATAATACTGTTAATAAAAAGAACTTCTTTAACATATGGTATTGTATATATTAAATTGAATTGACAAAGATTTTTTAAAATATTTTTTTTACTTTTAATGCTAAAATTAAATATTATAATGAATCTTTTTCAAATTGTATTATATATTATATATAATATAATATATATATATATAAATTATATACAAATTTTATTGTAGATTATATTACTACATTCTATTTTTAATTAAGTTAATTTAATAATGAATTCATTTTTATTATAAAAGTAGATGATTATTCAAATACATTGCCAATACCAGAAAATTTTGATAAAAAGGGTTCTCGTGATGGAAGTTTTAACAACCAATGATGATTCAAACTTAAGGTTCTTTGGTAAGTACCTCATATTTTAAATTAATAATCTTCTTAATATACCTTTTATTAAAGCTTTGTAAGTAATTGAAGATTTTTTAAATAGAAAATTTAGTGGAAAAAATTTTTGTGTGGAATTATTAGCCTTCTGAAATACCATCAAATAGTCAAAAATTAGATTCTGATATTGTTGGAATGTAATTAATTGTACAGTACAAATAAAAACAATAAAATATTTACTATTTCTGAACGTAATTATTCATTTCATTATTCAGAATAAATACTGACCAATTGGCAAAAATTTGGCAAGCTATATCAAACCCACATGGCATTGAAAGGTCTATTGCATGTTCTGTTTCTACTCAAATTGTAACGAGACCAGATGTAAATATTGAAGAATGACAAATAATATCAGATACAGATGGTAATAAAGAAATTACAATAACAAGAAAGATAGGAAATAAGGTGTATACTGTATAATATCAAAACAGACAAAAGATAGAATAGAAATTAAAACTGATTATATAGGAACAAGAATAAGAAGATGAACTAGATTATTCAGAAGAAATGTTCTAAAATAAAAATATAATGTATTGTAATATATATATATATATATATATATATATATATATATATATATATATATATATATTAATAAATATTTTTATTGGTCTTGCAGTCTTTATAATATAATATATTAGCTAAAATAAAGATAGTCAGACTGTCCTTGTTTATATTCACCCCCGTAGAATCTGAAGTAAAACTTATTACTACAATAAATTATCCTTTACTAACGTAGAATATTGCTTTTATTATTTTTTATTTTATTTATTATTATATTTTTACTTTTTTTTATTATTAATTTTATTTTATTTTTATTTCAGATTCTACGTGGGTGAATATAAGCAGACAGTCTGACTGTCATTATTTTAGCTAATATATTATATTATAAAGACTGCAAGACCAATAAAAATATTTATGAATTTAATTCTGAACAGTCGACATAAATACAATTTTTAATTCTAATATATATATATATATATATATATATATATATATATATATATATGTATATTATATTACAATACATTATATTGTATTATTTCATATAGGTATTATTATGTTTTTTAATTATTTACGTATTATAATAAAGTAATTATTAAAGAAAAAAAAGGATATTTTCTTTTATTTCTATTTATTTACATATATATATATATATATATATATATATATATATATATATATATATATATATATTACCCACACGCACACATATACAAATAGATTAGAAGGTCTATAATAATTTTTATCTTCAGAATAGCTTTTGAAACTTTTTGATCCTTCTGATAAATAGAATGAAGATATATCATCACTTTCAGATACAATTCACTCCTATAAAAAATATATGTTTATTGTTTCTTATAAATTCATGTAGTAAAATTAAATTTGTCAAATAATATATACCTAAGTAATTTCTGTAATATCATTTGTATACATTGAACTTAAGTTTTTACAATTGTCATCATTCATCTGCATTGGTACAATTTCCACAAATTCCACTTTAGCTCTAATGTTTTTATTACGTTTCTTCTTATGCATACTCAACATCATAATCATCTTCACTTGATATAAGTGCATCTGAATGATTTCCAGCTGAATAAACAAAATAAAGTTACTTTTTACAAAATACTTTGTAAAATAGTTATTTAAAATTAATTTTGCACAGACTAACGAATCTCACATGAAATTTAAATAAATCTTACTTTTTCGTTGATTAATTTTTATTACCTTTGGACTAAATAAAAGTATTAAATTTGATATTAAACTGTAATATTTGTTTGAAATAATAATAAAAGAATTGAATATAGAAATAGTAACATAAAATAAATTCTTTTTAATTAATTTAGTTAATATATTTAAATATTATTTTTATCCAAGATATATTTCTCATAATTTTTATCAATAGAATTAAATATATCTGTCTTTGTATTAACATCATTAAATGGTAAACCTGTTATAATATTCCTTAATTTAATTTCTGCCATTTCACATTGATCTTTAAAACAGAATAAGGAATCTACATGAAATATTAACTTTTTGCACATCATTTTTGGTAATCCATCATCTTTTTGTACCTAAAATAAGCAAAACATTTTGAGTTTAAATTTCATATATATTAAAAGAGATATAACTTGAACATTTTCAGTGAATCTGAATAACATAAACATTTTATAAAATTACAAACATTGAACTTAAGTTTTTAGAATTGTCATCATTCATCTGCATTGGTACAATTTCCACAAATTCCACTTTAACTCCAATATTTTTATTACGTTTCTTCTTATGCAAACTCAACATCATAATCATCTTCACTTGATATAAGTGCATCTGAATGATTTACAGCTGAATAAACAAAATAGTTACTTTTTACAATATACTTTGTAAAGTAGTTATTTGAAACTAATTTTGAGCAGATTAATGAACCTCGCATGAAATTTAAATATATCTGTCATTGTATTAACAGCATTAAACTTAAAACCTGTTATAGTTTTCCTTAATTTGATTTCAGCCATTTCACATTGATCTTTCAAGCAGAATAAGGAATCTACATGAAATATTAACTTTTTGTATTTCATCATCTTTTTATACCTAAAATAATCAAAACATTTTGAGTTTAAATTTCATATATATTAAACTTGAACATTTTCAGTAAATTTAAGTAACATAAACAAAAAACTAATTTCTTTAATTAATCTAAGAATAAAATTACTAACTGTTAGATTGTTTTAGCCTTCTATAAATAATAAAGCAAAAAATACTTGAAATTAAATATTGGACCATATCGTAAAAGGATGTAAACATATGAGCCCATTGGGTCTTATTACGATCTGCGCCTTTGCTGCCCTACGCGGCAAATGAGTTACGAGTTTATTGTTTAGATGACTGAAGTTTTTTTATAGGTTTTAAGCTTCTCACAAGGGCTTGCAGAGTTTTCAATTTCGAGTACTGTAGTTAGTCTTGCATTGTCCTTTCGTTTGAACAGACGTCTTTTCTTTCTTCGTTTGAAATAAAGTTCACGTTAAAAGATTATTTCATGTATCTTTATTTTAACATTCCACCTACTATATTTAATAACAATTCAATACTAACATTGCAAAAATGCTTTAACTGATAATAAATGTTATATAATTATGTATTAATTATATAGTTCAAATTGAAATTCATTTTGCACAAGAATCTATAAATTCAAGTAAACATTTACGGTAATACAAATTTATTGACATATTTACAGTAAATATAGAATAATAAAAGAATGTGAGACATATATTAATCATACTTTAAATTGTATTTCTAAAATATTCTTAAATATTTTACACAATAAAATAGTTTTTAATTTCTAACCTCAATTCTGAACGTGCGTAATAGTTTTGCAGGTAAATTATGCACATAATAATCTTCTGAGAAAATTGGAACTAATTCGCCAAAAGTAGCTAGACACGTTCTACACATTTGCTGCAACATTCGTAGTTCTTTACGTTTAACATAATGAGGTTTTAGATAAATAATATTTCAAAATATCTTCAGAAACTGAAACTGTCCAGCTCCCTCGAATGCTCATTGTCTATATGCAGATGAACTCTGTACAATTGTATCTGTATATCAAATCCGTATAGACAGTATATACCCGCATATTTATATGTCTTCCAATAAATTGGAGCTACATTAACGCCATGCGTGTATTTTTGCGTGATCCTGATCTGGTTATTTTCTGCATCTCAAATCACTCCATACCAGCGACAGATTACCGTAACGGCAGAGATAATAAGGGAAGATCTCAGACGCTTATGGGCCAGACTGCAGTAAAAATTTTTGACTGAAAACGAGAGCCTCTGGCGGCCAAAGCGAGGTACTGGCCGTTTCGTGCGATATTCCAAATGTTTTTCGATCTCGTGCGAGGGTGCGATCGAGGGGGGAGACGACTGTCTTCGGTGCGTGCAGAGGAAAAGCTTATCGAGACAATAGGCTGGCAACGGGGGGTGCAATAAAAGATGAGTAGCTTGTACTGAGCAAAAAGAAATTTTATTCCTACATGTATAAATATATATATAGTCTCGCAGCAGCTAGCAAGCAGCTTGAAGTTTTGAAATCTACGGCAACTTTAAGGAAAACTGACAAACATCAAAGCTGAGAAAATCTCTTATAGCAAAGAGCTACCAAATTTTTCAAGTAGTCGACTAACGCGATTTTTACTAAAATTTTTATATATACGTTTTTTAGGATTCTGATTATATATATGGTAGTAAAAATTGGTGGTAATTTCAATTTTATAATAAATCACATTAATACCCAGTGAAAATATTGTTTTTCTATTAGGAGTGTGAATAAGTCTTTCCCGTTTTTTGTAAGAGATGGCGCCACCAATACTGTGCGAGTATTCAATGGTTACATATGTCATAATCAAAGCTTATTCATATGTCAACAATTCCATACTAACACATTAGTTAAAATTTATTCGCATCATAAATTTTTGATATCGTGAAAATGTCGAAATTTGAGCCGAGTCGACGTCATTTGCGGGAAGTTTCACTTTATTGGTTCAATTTGAAGAAATCTGCTCCCGAGACGCATCGATTGCATCAGGAGGCTTATGGAGAAGGTTGTGTCGATGATTCAAGTGTTCGCGGATGGTTTCGACGCTTCAAAAGCGGTGATTTCGACGTGGAAGACAAGGAGCGCTCCGGGCGGCCGCAAATCTTTGAAGATCGAGAATTGGCGACTTTGCTTGATGAAGATTCTTGTCAAACGCAAGAAGAACTTGCTGAAGCATTGGGAGTTGACCGAACAACCATTTCCAAGCGTTTGAAAGCCATGGGAATGATCCAAAAGCAAGGAAATTGGGTGCCGTACGAACTGAAGCTGAGAGACGTCGAACGGCGTTTTTTCACTTGCGAACAGCTGCTTCAGCGACATAAAAAAAAGGGTTTTCTGCATCGTATCGTGACTGGCGATGAAAAGTGGATACGTTACGATAATCCGAAGCGAAGAGAATCATAGGGACTACCCGGCCATGCATCATCATCGACGGCCAAGCCAAATATTCATGGCGCCAAGCTCATGCTCTGTATATGGTGGGACCAGCTAGGTGTGGTTTACTGTGAGTTTCTGAAACCGAATGAAAGGATCACAGGCGAGGTCTATCGACGACAATTGATGCGTTTGAGCCGCGCACTGCGAGAAAAACGGCCACAATACTCCGACAGGCACGACAAAGTTATTTTGCAACATGACAATGCTCGCCCACATGTTGCACCGCCGGTGAAAACATACTTAGAAACGCTCAAATGGGAAGTCCTACCCCACCCGCCGTATAGTCCAGACGTTGCTCCGTCTGATTACCATCTCTTCAGATCGATGACGCATGGCCTGACTGACCAGCACTTCCATTCCTACGAGGAAGCCAAAAAATGGGTGGATGACTGGATAGAGGCCAAACCGGTCGAATTTTTTCGCAACGGGATTCGTATGTTGTCAAAAAGATGGGAAAAATTTGTAGCTAACGATGGCCAATACTTTCAATAATTCATTTGTAACCATTTTTTCACAATAAAGGCTCAAAATTTGAAAAAAAACGGGAAAGACTTATTCACATACCTGATAATTTATCTCGTAAAATACAAAAAATTCCATTAAATGATGCAACTAAAAGTTCAAAATCTCATCAAAATACATATTTTTTAATCTATATATTTTTTCTTTAAACATTTTTTATTAACAACAATGCACTTCACCATAATATTCTCATTGACTATTCTATATCCTCCGTTAGTTTGAATATATTTTTTTGGAAACTCTTGGTACAGAAAAATGTATAGAATAAGAAATATGTTTTTTAGTGGAATTTATAACTTTTCTTAACAATCCTTTTTGGAACTTTTTCTATTTTATAAGATAATTTAGAAAAACCAGATTTTTACGGTGTTCTTATGGTTTTCACTATAAAAATGAAATTTCCTCAAATTTTCACCATTATATTTCAATAACCTATTGAAATAAGGATTATGTCCTAATAATTACCCTAATTAACATTCTGATCGGGATGCTAAAGCTTGAACGGCAGATTGTGTACGTTGAACATTCACGACCATTGCGTTTCGTATAATACAAATATATTACATATAATATATATATATATATATATATATATATATATATATATATATATATATATATATATAAATGAATGTATGTGTGTTTGTTTGTCCTGGATAAACTCCGAAACTACTGAACTGATCGCGTTCAAAATTTAACCACGTCTTCTACACAGTCAGGAATAGGTCATAGGCTATTTTTTTGGACAAATTCGACAAAAATATAAAAAAT
>JACCIC010000070.1:2467500-2667500 GCA_018907035.1 Sycobia sp. Sy_11 | reverse complement strand
TCATTCTTTTTTTTTTTGATTCAAAATTTTTAGTATTATGAAATTATCACTATTAGTGCTTTATACGCTTTAAAACAACGAAATTTTTACTCGAATTTGACGAACCGTTTGCTGCGCTTTGCTCTACAAATTCACTAGCAATTTTTTTTAGTTAGAGTAATAGTCATAGTAATAATAATAATTAATACAATAATCATAATAATAATAAAGTAACAAAAAATAATAAGTAACCATAATAATAGTATTAGTAAATAATAATATTAAATAATAATAACAACGTCATAACGGCATCATCATTACACCATTCGTAATGCTGTATAATTTTCTAGTATTAATAAAGTTAGTGTCAATCATTTTTAACATATGGGACTGTTTAGATTAGTAAATCTCCAATGCCGTACGCAATCGACTAGTCGAATATAAAAAGACGTGAATTTGGACGGATGTAGAGAAAGATTACAGCAAACAGTTACGTGTTATGTCACAAACAAGTTCTTTATGCACAATCAAATATTTTATAATGAATGTCTCTATTAAATGAAATAATATAAAATTATTTCCTAGTAGGCATTTCTATATCTTTCCTTCATCGTGACGCATACAAATTCTGAATAATCACACTTTACATTCATCAATAGTTATATATCCATTTTGAGTGATTCTGATATTAATTGTATTGATCGATGTATTGTTATAATGAAAATACGATGAGGTTTATGAAAAATTTTTCCTACATATTGTAGATTAACGCGAGCTTATACCCCAGTTACATTATCATTTACTGAGAACACATTATACAATAATAGCAATTTTCATTTATTTACTTAAATTTATATATTTTTTTTTTTTTTCAAGATAAACATTTTAATTATTAATACACTGTGCCAAATCAAACTAAAATCATTCGTGAAAAAAAAACAAACATATTGCACAACAAAATTTGTTCGCTTAACTCGATAATTAATAATCTCAAAAATAAACTTAAGAAATTTAAGACTGAATGATAAAAATATATTGCTGATTCAAAATGACAATAAAAAAATCACTTCTATATCTCACCTGTCTTAATTTGATTGATTTTCTATCATCTCGCTTATTACCTATCTTAAATTTATGTTAATTTCTAACATGTCTTATATTATCTCTTAAATCTATTTAAATCTATTTTATCTCGCTTATTATCTATCCAACTTTTAATTAAATTTCCATTATCTCGCTTATTATCTACCCTAAATTTCATTTAACTTCTATTATGTCTTATTACACCTTAAATTTATTTAAGTTTCTATTATATCTCATTACATCTTAAATTTATTTATCTTTCTATTATATCTTATTACATCTTTAATTTATTTATCTTTCTATTATATCTTATTACATCTTAAATTTATTTAAATTTCTATTATATCACTTATTATATCTTAATTTATTTATCTTTCTATTATATAACTTACGTCTATTATTTTCTAACTATCTTCTTTCTTCTTGTTAATCTGTAATTATTCTCATTACCTATTTTTATTAAATCTTATATCTATTATTAACTTCTCCTTTATTCTTATTATTTGTCTTATATCTATTATTTTCTAACTATTTTCTTTCTTCTTGTTAATCTGTAACTATTCTCATTATCTATTCTTATTAAATCTTATGTCTATTATTAACTTCTTCTTTATTCTTATTATTGATCTTTATTTTACTCGCTTTATCATTTCATCTTTACTTCCCTTTACCTTCTATTATTATTTATATGTGTTTTTGTCTATCATTTTTCACTCACCTCAGAATTTCATTACCTTATCAGATCTGTCATTGTTCCTTCTTTTTTTTTCTTTTTCCTTTCATAATTACTCTCCCCTTTTTTTCATCAAATCTGCTTCTCTTTTTTTTCATTAAATTATCCATTTGTTTTATTTGTGTTGGTCGTATATTTCATCCATGTAACTATCTTCATCATTTGTACCTACCTATTTATTTTAGTCTTTAGATTCACTTTCTCTATCATCTCATTTAATTTTTTTTTTTTTCACCTTGTCTTCCTTATTATTCATATCTTTGTCCTTACATCACCACTATCCATTATTATCACCACCCATAATTACCACTATTCACTTACTTTATTATTTCTTATGCACAAATTTGTCCTTTATTCACTTCATCTTCACATTCACCTGGTTGCGCGAGCAAGCCTTGGCATTCGCCCATGCCGTGGTATAGGTTAAGCTACTCGCCGTTCCACCAGCCGACGGTTATGCGCGGCTCGTGGCGCGGGAAGGTAAGGGGGAGGAAGAATGCCGAGCACAAGGCGCGACGGTGCGCGCGAGCGCCTTGAGGTTTTCTTGTCCACGGGATGGAGCGCGCGTCGTCTTTTTTCCTGGACAAGTCGGGGCGGGCGCCTTATGACGCTCGTCACAATATATATATATATATATATATATATATATATATATATATATCTATATATATCTATATATATATCTATATATAGATTTTATGTATATTATTTTGTACATATTATATATATACATTTTAAATACGATTTCTATAGGCAGTTGTGTGTTGGAATGATAGAATGCCATGTCTAGGTGTCTGTGGGCGATTTATACGGGGAATATTGTATTTACTTGATAGAAAACGACGTCCAAGTATGAGGAAATCAACTTCCATGAGAAGATCCGTGTTGGGACGGTAAAATACTATATCTAGGTCTTTCCGAACGACTTCTACGGGGAGTATTGTGCTTAGTCGTTAGGAAGAGATGCTAGCTTTCTCGGGACGACTTCTATTGGAACTATGTTTTATTTTATTTAGGTGATAGGAAACGATGTTTAGGTACGTCGGGACAACTTATACGGGGAGTTTCGTGTTCGGATGATAGAATGCGATTTGCAGGTGTTTTGGAACGACTTTCACGGGGAGTACCGTGTTTAGTTAGTAGAAAACAATGCCCAAGTATGACGGGACTACTTCCACGGAGAATTTCGTGTTCGGACGGTAGAAGACTATGTCCAGGTATGACGGGTCGACTTCTACGGGGAATGTCGTATTCGAACGATAGAAGACGATGTCCAGGTATGACGGGACGAGTTCTACGGGGAATTTCGTGTTCGGTCGGTAGAAAACAATGTCCAGGTATGACGGGACTACTTCCACGGGGAATTTCATGTTCGGACGGTAGAAGACGATGTCCAGGTATGATGGGACGACTTCTATGGGGAGATTCATGTTGGGACATTCGAATACGATATCGGGATGTTTTGGAACGACTTCTACAGGGAGTGTTAAAAATACTTCTATAAAGAGATTCATTTTCCATCATTTGAACATGCATACTCCCAGTAAAAGTCGTCCTGGGATACCTGCAAGTCGTATTTTACCTTTCCAACACAAAACTCTCTATAGCAGTCGTCCCGAGACATGCTCTATATTCCGAACATGATACTCTCTATAAACGTCGTTTTGAGACACTTGGACATCTTTTTGTACCGCTCGAACTCGAAAGTACAATTTTCCTCATAGAAGCCGTATGTAATATGCATATATGTGTGTATTAAATACGGTTGTACATTCTGTATATGCATACTGTATATACAAAAGCGACGATGGGTACATTACGGTCAATTATTTATAGTAATATAGATTTTTATATTTAGAGTACTTTTTACTTAGATATTATTGAATTGCTTATGAAATCGGTTAAATTATTCTCTCGGGCGAAGCCGAACGGGGGATGCTAGTATATATATATTACAATAAAAATGATGGAAAAATATGTAAATATAGTTAGTATTTATTGCAATATAATATATAGTGTACGTTTACATCGTTGAAGATTACGAAAACGACGGTCTAATAAGTTAAAATACTACAGTTGAATGTTATATTTTGTTTAAATTCTCAGTTCTCATAAAATATTTATTGTATTTAACTAAACATTCAGTATTTTAAATGTATAAATTACTTATTTTGAATAAATGGTTAATTAATGGACTTATTTCTATGACATATGTTTTACTTGGAACTAAAATAATGAATATTTGATTTAATTTTATAATATTTCTCTATTGAACTAAAATAATTAAGTTGCAACCAAATATATGCACGCTTTAAAAAAATTAATTTAACATTGAGACAATATTCATGGCCATTGTCAGCAATTGATTTATGTTTACGAATGCAATACATCTTGAAAAAGCTACTAATTATAAACTGTAAACTTTTCCAAAAATTATTTGATTGCTTTCTATATTTTTGGAGTATCATATCAGAATCCTATATAATCATATGTGACACATAACTACTTTGTATGGAGAAGACAGAGAAAGAGAGAGAGAGAGAGAGAGAGAGAGAGAGAGAGAGAGAGAGAGAGAGAGAATGGGAATGTGAGAGGGAGAGGGGGAGGGGAGAAAAGAAAAATCCAAGGGGATTAACATGGATTACTCGATGTTGGTGGGTGTTGCCATATCATGTACCTGCATGTACCCGCGACTGTCCTCTATACTGTTTCGTTTCTTTCTCTCACATGCTCTCACTATTTATTACCTGTCCATCTGCACGCACGTTGTACGAGGCCTAGCAGGCAGTAAAAAATACCCTATCATTTAATCCTCACCGTATAGAATACGTATTCAAAATTTGAAGGCGATCGAAATATTAACTTACCTTCAGGAAAAACATGATTTTCTTAAACCAAGAGAATAGATTTTCTTAAGAACAAAAATTCAGTCAAGTAATCATATACCTGAACACAATACTTTTGATTCTCTAAAAAAGGCTTTACAGAATAAAACTAATATTTTCTAGAAATTAGTATTTAATTGTTTTTATACAGTATATATAGAACAGAGTTACAGAATACATATATAAATAAATATGTTCTTAATCTAAGAAAACTAAATTTTGAATCAGAAGGTTATTATATTAAAACAAAAATGTAATGCATTGAATTCAGAAAATCTAATAGCTAGAATTGCAAATAATCTAAATACTTAAATTATAGATTGATCAAATCTGTGGTCAAAGATTTTTCTGATACAATCAAAAGAACAATATTATCGAATTAATTAAATAAAAATGTTGTAAGTTTAAGAAATAGATTTTTCGAAATAATTCATTAAAATTATATACTGCTAAAATTCTAATATAAAGTAAATATTACTTGATTCAAGAAATTTATGCGATTTTCTGTACTAAGTAAATATTTTCTTTAACCAAGTAATCACTTTAACCAAGTTAGTAGGTACTAAAATAAAGCTTATATTTTCTCAACAGCAGAACACAAATATTGGAAATTAAATGAATATTTTTTTATCTAAAGAAAATATTATCTGGAACCAATGATTTCAAATTTAAAATCAGGAAAATAAATTCTTGGATTAATTAAATATAACTTTTTAAATCCTGGTTTTCTTATTTGAAGCAACTTATTTCACAATCTAAAAAATATTTATTTAATATACAGTCAAAAAATTTTATTGACTACATTTTAATCAATATTTACTAATATTTATCTAGTATTTTTTTTAGTTCAACGATTAATTGGATAAAGAACTACTTTCAAGATTTTAATTTCTTACATTGAGATATTGGTTTCATAAATTAATAAAATGGTATCCTTGCTTGTATTACTGTAAAACACAAATTTACTATTCTTCACTTTATAATGGAAAATATTAAATATATAATAAAAGACCAAATATAAATATAAAATAGCACTTATATCTAAATATAAGAATATATTTATTGAATATTCAGACGCAGAGAATTTTATTAATTATCATTTAATCAATATTTACTAATTATATCTAATATTTTTAGATTACAAGAAACTGATTGCTTATTAATTAACTTCTCTCAAGAACTCAATTCCTTATATCAAGACATTGGTTTGAAAATTTCATAATATCAGGTATGTGAATAAGCCTTTCCCGTTTTTTTTTCAAATTTTGAGCCTTTATTGTGAAAAAATGGTTACAAATGAATTATTGAAAGTATTGGCCATCGCTAGCTATAACTTTTTCCCATCTTTCTGGCAACATACGAATCCCGTTGCGAAAAAATTCGATCGGTTTGGCCTCTATCCAGTCATCCACCCATTTTTTGGCTTCCTCGTAGGAATGGAAGTGCTGTCAGCCAGGCCATGCGTCATCGATCTGAAGAGATGGTAATCAGACGGAGCAACGTCTGGACTATACGGCGGGTGGGGTAGGACTTCCCATTTGAGCGTTTCTAAGTATGTTTTCACCGGCGGTGCAACATGTGGGCGAGCATTGTCATGTTGCAAAATAACTTTGTCGTGCCTGTCGGAGTATTGTGGCCGTTTTTCTCGCAGTGCGCGGCTCAAACGCATCAATTGTCGTCGATAGACCTCGCCTGTGATCCTTTCATTCGGTTTCAGAAGCTCATAGTAAGCCACACCTAGCTGGTCCCACCATATACAGAGCATGAGCTTGGCGCCATGAATATTTGGCTTGGCCGTCGATGATGATGCATGGCCGGGTAGTCCCCATGATTTTCTTCGCTTCGGATTATCGTAACGTATCCACTTTTCATCGCCAGTCACGATACGATGCAGAAAACCCTTTTTTTTATGTCGCTGAAGCAGCTGTTCGCAAGTGAAAAAACGCCGTTCGACGTCTCTCAGCTTCAGTTCGTACGGCACCCAATTTCCTTGCTTTTGGATCATTCCCATGGCTTTCAAACGCTTGGAAATGGTTGTTCGGTCAACTCCCAATGCTTCAGCAAGTTCTTCTTGCGTTTGACAAGAATCTTCATCAAGCAAAGTCGCCAATTCTCGATCTTCAAAGATTTGCGGCCGCCCGGAACGCTCCTTGTCTTCCACGTCGAAATCACCGCTTTTGAAGCGTCGAAACCATCCGCGAACACTTGAATCATCGACACAACCTTCTCCATAAGCCTCCTGAAGCAATCGATGCGTCTCGGCAGCAGATTTCTTCAAAGTGAACCAATAAAGTGAAACTTCCCGCAAATGACGTCGACTCGGCTCAAATTTCGACATTTTCACGATATCAAAAATTTATGATGCGAAAAAATTTTAACTAATGTGTTAGTATGGAATTGTTGACATATGAATAAGCTTTGATTATGACATATGTAACCATTGAATACTCGCACAGTATTGGTGGCGCCATCTCTTACAAAAAACGGGAAAGACTTATTCACACTCCTAATATAATAATCTTTAGTTGTACACTATAGTACACAAATGGGTAATATGAGAACTGGGTTCTCCTGTAATTTTGAATTGAAGTGAATAAGTTCTTGAATAAGGAATTTCTTTTATAATTTCTTTTAATATCTTCTAATCATGTATATAGTATGTGTAAGCATAATTGCTTTAATGTGTAAAGCATAATTAATTTCTAAATATACATATTATATTTTTAAAAATTTTTGTAACTTAATTTTTATAATTACACAGAAATATTGACTTGATATGAGAACCATTTTTTTCTGTGATATAAATACAAAAAAGAATTATTTTTGATTTTGTATACGTATTATGATTCAATTTAAGAAAATATTATCTGGATGTAGAAAATCACGTTTTAAAATGAAAACGTTATATAAATTCTTATAATATAAGTAAAAATTGTATATAAATGCATATACTATTCATTGGAATCCATAAATTAATTTCATAATGTATAACTATAAGAGATCTAAAATTGATATATAAGATTTTTATAATTGTCCAGAGCGTACTGCGATTGCATAATTAATAAGGTTTTAGCTTACGAATTCAAAGGTCTGCGGATAGAATCCCGGTTAGGTCGAAGTTTTGAAATAAATGTAATAAAAGTAAATTAACGTATAAATTGTAAAAGAATTCAAGAAATTATTCGTTTAGTTAAAATTTTTGATTTTGAAAGTCAAGAAAATAATGCTTTGAATCAAGGAACTATGCACTACTCTTAAACATATAACATACTTGAATTTTCATGCTTCTAAAAAATAAAAACGTATTTCAAGTAATTATTGTTTTAAAGATAGGAATCGAATTCTTCATTTTCAATTCAATTTCTCGAGTGAAGTCTTGAAATTCTTAATCCAAGTATATATTCACTTAATTTTGTCGGCTTGAATCAAATAACTAAATTTTTTTATTCAAAATCTTCAGTTATTGGTTCAAGAAAATAGTTTCTTTAGATAAGAAAATATTTATTTAATTTCTAATTTGAGTCACCCATTTTCTAGAAAATCTTGACAAAAATCTAGGAGATATGTAATTAATCCAAGAATTTATTTTTCTGATTTTAAATTGGAAATTATTGGTTCAAGAAAATATTTTCTTGTATATATATATATATATATATATATATATATATATATATATATATATATATACATACATACTATTACATATATATACAATAAAGCTATTGAAATGTTCATATGGAATAGCTTTTCCAAAAATTGAATATATTTTTTAAGTTTGAGTATATATATAGTTTTTCCAATATTTATTTATTTAACTTTATTTTTTACGTATATGTAGCTCCGTTTAGTAAAATTCAAGAAATATTTATTACTTTTCAATAATTTATTTACTGTAATGTAATAAATATATGTTCGCTATGCAAATAAACTTAATTGTTTGTTTCAAATATGTGGTTAAACTCTAAATTACAAAATATTCATTCGTGTGAAATATGTATCTTTCTGTTTTAAACATAAATTTAAATAAATATTTGTTGTATTCTAATAACTATTGAATTAATTTTAATGAATGCATGATATAATGTAAATAGCAACGAAATAAAATTTATTATATAAAAATAATTTACAGAAAGTATAATTTTTTATATCAAATTAGTATTATTATTAAGATCAACGCAGTCTTATTATCAAGTTTTAAACTCAAAATTTAAAAAAAATACGTATATGTATATATATATATATATATATATATATATATATATATATATATATATACATACGTATTTTCTTTAAAATTTGGCAGTGGGGTGTAGTCAATGAGATTCACTGGTATCGACGAAGAAAATCTATACGCAATTCAAGAATTTCGACACCAGTTAATCCCTTTTATTGCATCTATTGTTTCGGCGTCGCCCTTACTGAATGCCGTCTCTCCCTCGATCGCAGCTGGTCGAAAACCAACATCTGGAATATCGCACGAACGGAGTACCGATGTTCACCGCTACAGCGCTGAGTGTCAAAATTTTACTGCAATGTCTAACATGGGCATCGGCGATCTCCCCTTATTATCTCTGGTAACGGGTGAACCTCCACGGTCTGCTCGCACGCGTTGCCATCTGAGATGGGCTGGGTGCTCAGATATGTAGGGCAGGTCAAATTGATTCTAATACATAGAAAAATGGTCTACGATGACTCGATTGCTAGAGCGAAGGACTAGTAACTCGGTGATCCGAGTTCAAATCCCGGTCTCATCCAATTGACACAAGGACCGCTGTAATAATTTACATATGCTTTGTTTATAAATACATCGTAGAAATTACACAGAATATGTATATATATATATATATATATATATATATCGCCCGAGATAATAATTTAACCGATTTTATAAACAATTCAATAATATCTAAGTAAAAAGTACTTTATATATAAAAATCTATATTATTATAAATAACTGGCCGTAATTTACCTATCGCCGCTACTGTATAAAAAACTGCTTCAATGTAGCGTCCACTTCAAAAAGTTGACATTTTGCCGACCATTCTATACAATACACATACATACACGCGCGCATATTACTATGGAAATTCTGTGGGAAAAATTGTACTCTCGAGTTCGAATAGTAGAAAAAGATGTCCAAGTGTCTCGCGAGTACGGAGAGTATCATCTTCGGACGATAGAATATGTCTCGGGACGACTGCTATTGAAAGTTTTGTGTTGGGGAGGTAGAATACAATGTCCAGGTATCCCTGGGCGTCTCTTACTGAGAATGTGCGTGTTCGAATGATAAAATACGAATCTCTTTATAGAAGTCGTACTGACATACCTGGACATTGTTTTCCACAAACTATACATGACACTCCTCGTGGAAGTCATTCCAAATCATCTGGAAATCGCATTCTAACATACGAACACGAAAACCCCCTAGAAGTTGTCCCGATATATCTGAACATCGTTTCCTACCAACTAAACACGATATTCCCAGTAGAAGTCGTCCCAAAAAAGTTAGCATCGATTCCTAACGACTAAACACAATACTCCCCGTAGAAGTCATTCGAAAAGACCTGGTATCGTATTCTAACGTCCCAACACGAATCTTCCCATAGAAGTTGATTTCCTCATACCTGGACGTCGTTTTTTATCAACTAAATACAATATTCTCCGTAGAATTCGCCCAGAGACACCTGGACATCGTATTCTATCATTCGAACACACAACTGCCTATAGAAGTCGTCTTGAGGCAACAGAATATCGTAATCAACCGGCCGCACACGCCAATACAATATTTCTCCGTAGAAGCCGTATTTAAAATATATGTATTTTATATATAATATACATACATACACACACACACACACACACACAGATATTATATATATATACAGTTAATAGAATGTATAAAAATAAAAATATAATTTGTCGTCACAAACTACAATCAGTATGATTTGACATACAGAACCATTTTATAAGAGAAGGAGAAAGAAGGACAGAGAAATAGAGAGAGAGATAGAGAGAGAGAGAGAGAGAGAGAGAGAGAGAGAGAGAGAGAGAGAGAGAGAGATTTTCACACGTAAGAGAAAATAAAATTTACAAAAATCAAAAAATATCCATAAGATGTGAGAATAGTGTCAGATTAACCTGAAGAACAAAAAAGGTTATACCAACTAACGCAACACCTTCTTTAGGATACGAATCCCAAAGTGGGATATGAACATTTGTCTGAGCTGGCCTGGTATTAATATTTAAGCGGACTACTTTGAGTTGATGTTCGTGATTCAAGACATCACCTAGTGGCCGCTGGTGAAACTGATTATGAAAACCATTAACTTAATTTATTGATAAAAGTAAAATGATTTTTAATAAAAAACATAGCCTATGTCTTCCCAAGGTAATATAGAATCTATATGTCAAATTTCAGAACAACCGGTTCAGTAGTTTTTTCGATTATCGCGTAAAACAAAACACGTTTTGTCTTTATAAATTAGTATGATATGATATGATATGATATATATATATATATATATATATATATATATATATGTGGTGTGTGTGTGTGTGTGTAAGGACCTTTACTCAAATGTTTTCTTGGGAAAATTAAATATATATATATATATATATATCATTTAGCAACCTTGTCTAGGGTGGCGGGAGGGGGGAGAAGAGGAACCCAAGGCTTTAACGTGGATTACCGGATTAATGGGTGTTGCAGTTGTTTATAGCTGCCTATAGCATGTGCGTCCGTGCGCTCTATACCTCTCATTCTCTCTCTCTCTCTCTCTCTCTCTCTCTCTCTCTCCTCTCTCTCTCTCTCTCTCTCTCTCTCTCCTCTCTCTCTCTCTCTCTCCCTGTCTCTCTCTCTCTTTCTGACCTGACCATCTGCTTCGATGCTGTGCGGGGCCTAGCGCATCAGTGTGTCTATAGTATATACATTACAAATCGTTGGTAAAGTGATTAGCTAATTTGCCAATTTTTTATATTTTTGTCGAATTTGTCCAAAAAAATAGCCTATGACCTATTCCTGACTGTGTAGAAGACGTGGTTAAATTTTGAACGCGATCAGTTCAGTAGTTTCGGAGTTTATCCAGGACAAACAAACACACATACATTCATTTATATATATATATATATATATATATATATATATATATATATATATATATATATATATTATATGTAATATATTTGTATTATACGAAACGCAATGGTCGTGAATGTTCAACGTACACAATCTGCCGTTCAAGCTTTAGCATCCCGATCAGAATGTTAATTAGGGTAATTATTAGGACATAATCCTTATTTCAATAGGTTATTGAAATATAATGGTGAAAATTTGAGGAAATTTCATTTTTATAGTGAAAACCATAAGAACACCGTAAAAATCTGGTTTTTCTAAATTATCTTATAAAATAGAAAAAGTTCCAAAAAGGATTGTTAAGAAAAGTTATAAATTCCACTAAAAAACATATTTCTTATTCTATACATTTTTCTGTACCAAGAGTTTCCAAAAAAATATATTCAAACTAACGGAGGATATAGAATAGTCAATGAGAATATTATGGTGAAGTGCATTGTTGTTAATAAAAAATATTTAAAGAAAAAATATATAGATTAAAAAATATGTATTTTGATGAGATTTTGAACTTTTAGTTGCATCATTTAATGGAATTTTTTGTATTTTACGAGATAAGTTATCAGGTATGTGAATAAGTCTTTCCCGTTTTTTTTCAAATTTTGAGCCTTTATTGTGAAAAAATGGTTACAAATGAATTATTGAAAGTATTGGCCATCGTTAGCTACAAATTTTTCCCATCTTTTTGACAACATACGAATCCCGTTGCGAAAAAATTCGACCGGTTTGGCCTCTATCCAGTCATCCACCCATTTTTTGGCTTCCTCGTAGGAATGGAAGTGCTGGTCAGTCAGGCCATGCGTCATCGATCTGAAGAGATGGTAATCAGACGGAGCAACGTCTGGACTATACGGCGGGTGGGGTAGGACTTCCCATTTGAGCGTTTCTAAGTATGTTTTCACCGGCGGTGCAACATGTGGGCGAGCATTGTCATGTTGCGAAATAACTTTGTCGTGCCTGTCGGAGTATTGTGGCCGTTTTTCTCGCAGTGCGCGGCTCAAACGCATCAATTGTCGTCGATAGACCTCGCCTGTGATCCTTTCATTCGGTTTCAGAAACTCACAGTAAACCACACCTAGCTGGTCCCACCATATACAGAGCATGAGCTTGGCGCCATGAATATTTGGCTTGGCCGTCGATGATGATGCATGGCCGGGTAGTCCCCATGATTTTCTTCGCTTCGGATTATCGTAACGTATCCACTTTTCATCGCCAGTCACGATACGATGCAGAAAACCCTTTCTTTTCTGTCGCTGAAGCAGCTGTTCGCAAGTGAAAAAACGCCGTTCGACGTCTCTCAGCTTCAGTTCGTACGGCACCCAATTTCCTTGCTTTTGGATCATTCCCATGGCTTTCAAACGCTTGGAAATGGTTGTTCGGTCAACTCCCAATGCTTCAGCAAGTTCTTCTTGCGTTTGACAAGAATCTTCATCAAGCAAAGTCGCCAATTCTCGATCTTCAAAGATTTGCGGCCGCCCGGAACGCTCCTTGTCTTCCACGTCGAAATCACCGCTTTTGAAGCGTCGAAACCATCCGCGAACACTTGAATCATCGACACAACCTTCTCCATAAGCCTCCTGATGCAATAGATGCGTCTCGGGAGCAGATTTCTTCAAATTGAACCAATAAAGTGAAACTTCCCGCAAATGACGTCGACTCGGCTCAAATTTCGACATTTTCACGATATCAAAAATTTATGATGCGAATAAATTTTAACTAATGTGTTAGTATGGAATTGTTGACATATGAATAAGCTTTGATTATGACATATGTAACCATTGAATACTCGCACAGTATTGGTGGCGCCATCTCTTACAAAAAACGGGAAAGACTTATTCACACTCCTAATAGAAAAACAATATTTTCACTGGGTATTAATGTGATTTATTATAAAATTGAAATTACCACCAATTTTTACTACCATATATATAATCAGAATCCTAAAAAACGTATATATAAAAATTTTAGTAAAAATCGCGTTAGTCGACTACTTGAAAAATTTGGTAGCTCTTTGCTATAAGAGATTTTCTCAGCTTTGATGTTTGTCAGTTTTCCTTAAAGTTGCCGTAGATTTCAAAACTTCAAGCTGCTTGCTAGCTGCTGCGAGACTATATATATATTTATACATGTAGGAATAAAATTTCTTTTTGCTCAGTACAAGCTACTCATCTTTTATTGCACCCCCCGTTGCCAGCCTATTGTCTCGATAAGCTTTTCCTCTGCACGCACCGAAGACAGTCGTCTCCCCCCTCGATCGCACCCTCGCACGAGATCGAAAAACATTTGGAATATCGCACGAAACGGCCAGTACCTCGCTTTGGCCGCCAGAGGCTCTCGTTTTCAGTCAAAAATTTTTACTGCAGTCTGGCCCATAAGCGTCTGAGATCTTCCCTTATTATCTCTGCCGTTACGGTAATCTGTCGCTGGTATGGAGTGATTTGAGATGCAGAAAATAACCAGATCAGGATCACGCAAAAATACACGCATGGCGTTAATGTAGCTCCAATTTATTGGAAGACATATAAATATGCGGGTATATACTGTCTATACGGATTTGATATACAGATACAATTGTACAGAGTTCATCTGCATATAGACAATGAGCATTCGAGGGAGCTGGACAGTTTCAGTTTCTGAAGATATTTTGAAATATTATTTATCTAAAACCTCATTATGTTAAACGTAAAGAACTACGAATGTTGCAGCAAATGTGTAGAACGTGTCTAGCTACTTTTGGCGAATTAGTTCCAATTTTCTCAGAAGATTATTATGTGCATAATTTACCTGCAAAACTATTACGCACGTTCAGAATTGAGGTTAGAAATTAAAAACTATTTTATTGTGTAAAATATTTAAGAATATTTTAGAAATACAATTTAAAGTATGATTAATATATGTCTCACATTCTTTTATTATTCTATATTTACTGTAAATATGTCAATAAATTTGTATTACCGTAAATGTTTACTTGAATTTATAGATTCTTGTGCAAAATGAATTTCAATTTGAACTATATAATTAATACATAATTATATAACATTTATTATCAGTTAAAGCATTTTTGCAATGTTAGTATTGAATTGTTATTAAATATAGTAGGTGGAATGTTAAAATAAAGATACATGAAATAATCTTTTAACGTGAACTTTATTTCAAACGAAGAAAGAAAAGACGTCTGTTCAAACGAAAGGACAATGCAAGACTAACTACAGTACTCGAAATTGAAAACTCTGCAAGCCCTTGTGAGAAGCTTAAAACCTATAAAAAAACTTCAGTCATCTAAACAATAAACTCGTAACTCATTTGCCGCGTAGGGCAGCAAAGGCGCAGATCGTAATAAGACCCAATGGGCTCATATGTTTACATCCTTTTACGATATGGTCCAATATTTAATTTCAAGTATTTTTTGCTTTATTATTTATAGAAGGCTAAAACAATCTAACAGTTAGTAATTTTATTCTTAGATTAATTAAAGAAATTAGTTTTTTGTTTATGTTACTTAAATTTACTGAAAATGTTCAAGTTTAATATATATGAAATTTAAACTCAAAATGTTTTCTTCAAACAAGAAGCTAAACTAAAGTTGTATTTGCTATACATGTTTTCTATAAAGTGTCATGATCGTTTACGTAAGTTCACGATCAATGATAAGTTTATTAAGTAGATATAATAAACAATAAGAATGTGTGTCTTTATAAAAGAAATATCTATAAATGGTATTTTATGTGTATAGACTTATTTAAAAAAAATTGTGCAGTATTTTGTATTTTTTTTTTATATCGCTATAAGAATTATCTTTGATATTTCGTTAAATGTTTTAAACAAATAATTCAATTCATTATTTTTTTTTTGTTAATAATTAGTGATTTGTTCTATTTTCTTAATACTGTTCAAATTTTTCGGAATATCCTTTTTTTGTATTCAAACAAATTTGTTTTCTGTACCCTACCTTTGAAGAAAAGAAATATATATATTTTTTTTATACAAGGCAACAGCAGGCTTATTGTGTATGTCGTATAATACAAAAATATGTTTGAGCTCCCAGATATTCATGGATATCTGGATACATTAGTTGTCTCACCTGTTTCTCTCTGGAAACTGTATATACATAATATGTTCTTATATACCTACATTAAGAAAAAAATTTTAGCAACAACGCACTGTTAATTATCATTTTCATGTCTGAAATCAAGACATAGACATGTATAAGTTAGTTTGATTATTCACAATGCTTCAAAGTTCTTTATGGTGATCTTCTTTAAACATATCGCAATAATTCAATATTGAAAGACTGATACTAATAAATCTATATAAATTGTCCAAACAAAGAAAGTATACGAAACAAAGATACAAGCGATAATGATTTAAGATAATAGATAAGCAATTGTCATCAGAAATGCTTCGATTAAGGGCAATTTCGAGGACTTGAAAAAGAGCTCATTACGAACTGCTGTGCCACACGCCAAAGGTGCGTTAATACACACACACACACACACACACACACACACCCCCAGTGTGGAGTTTTGTTGCTTTCTCCCATCTGGCGCCTCCACAGGTTGCGGATAGGGGATGGCTCGCTACAATTTGTAGAGGGCACTGAGGAAATAAAATACTCAGGGCGGACAGAAAAAGCTAATAGGGAGGGCCTGCCGAACTTAAGGCCAATTATAACTAATGTTTGGTATAAACAAGGATATACCCCAGGGAGTAACTCCGGTAAGACCGGTCAATCTCCTCACCGATTCCGATAGAGTGCAAGCCTCTATGGTCGGTGGTAGCCCCTCGGATTCTGGGAAGGGCAAATCAAACTTAATCATAGATAGTACACTGGGTACTAAAGGAGATGTCATGATGGATCAAGAAACGACGGATCGAGAAATCTCCATCACGCGCAGAAACAATCACCTGGAGCGACTTGGTGAGAAGATCAGCCAATTGTTGGACTTTGTCAAAGATAAGCATAACGTGCACAAGACCATTAAGGATCTTGCTCGTTCCATTAGTGCCTCATATAAATGCATTAGTATGGCAGAATATGATCTATTACAGTATCAACGTCCTGGTACACATGAAGTGGTTACTCAGACTACGCCGAGTCTACGCACTGACACCAAACGAAGCGCAGCAGAAGCGATGGTTTCCACTCCTAAAACCATAGGTGGCAAAAGGACGAAAGAACCACCGTTGGGCTCAAGGAGACCACTAGAGTCGGTCGGAGTACCTACAGGCAAGTCTGAAGCCAAAGAAAATCAATGGCAGACCATCAAGCGTAAGAAGCCCAAAGGCAAAGATAAAGAATTATCTAGTACACGCAGGCTTAATGGACCAAATAGGCCTAATTCCATTTTGATTAAGGCCAATGAAGGAGTTACATACGCGGAGGTACTTCGACAAATAAAGAATGACCCGGAGTTATCTCATGTCAAGAATGACGTTAACAGGATACGTAGAAATGCAAGCGGTGCCCTTGTACTTCAATTGGAACGAACAGCCAAAGATGCACATGAGTTGGCATGCATTGTTGAATCTAAGGTTGGCCATAGCGCATCCACTTCGGTCCTGACTAATCTCATTACATTGGAGATTAAAGATATAGATGAGGTCACTTCAAAGGATGAAGTATTAGAGGCTCTTGGAACACACCTCGAGCTAAAGGAGACTAACCTACTAATTGCTCGTTCCTTGTGGCAAGCTTATGGGGGTACTCAGACGGCCGTGGTGTCTGTACCATATAGCCACGCAGCTGAGCTACTACGTGCAGGGCATATTCGAATCGGATGGGTCAGCTGCACAGTTCGAAAAAAAACAGAAATAAAGCGCTGCTTCAGGTGTTGCAGATTGGCCATTTAGCGTCCGTGTGCTCGGGCCCTGACAGAACTAAACTTTGCAGGCACTGCGGTGGAAAAGACCATCTATCCAAGCTGTGTGTAAACGGGCCCTGTTGTTTACTCTGTAAATGTGAAGGAAAAAAGGAGATTAACCATCCAGCATACAGCTATAAGTGCCCGATTACCGTGGAGTTTTTAAACAGACATAAAACATCAGAATACTCCAACTGAATACCAACCATTGCGTAGCAGCTCATGACCTGCTGAAACAGACAATAAAGGAGCTAAGAATAGACATTGCTGTAATCTCCGAACCATATTGTTACAGGGTCAGACCACAGCGCTGGATAAGTGACACAAGCAATAGAGCTGCCCTCTGGATTGGTCAAAATAGGCAGGTACTAAAGCAGTCGAGTCATCGGAGCGAATTGATATCCTGGGCTAAAATACAAGAAATATACGTCTTTAGTGTATATGCTCCTCCAAGCTTGACGGACAAGCAGTTTGAAATCCTAGTAGCTAAATTAGTTGATGAAGCCATGGACAAGAAACCATTATTAATCGATGGCGATTTTAACGCGTGGTCCACAGCCTGGGGAAGCGCTTCAACAAATAACAGAGGCAGTATGCTGCTTGATGGCCTTAATTCTCTTCAACTCCACGTGGTTAATAAGGGATTTGAATCCACTTTCATTAGTGGTGATAAACAATCAGTCATTGATGTAACATTCGCCAGTGATGAATTGATTCAGCGGATCCTTAATTGGAGAGTAAGCGACCTTTACACCCACAGTGATCATAGGGCGATCTTGTATTGTGCCATTGTCGCTCTAGATGTCAAGAATGCCTTTAATTCAGCGCGCTGGACTTCTATTATGAGTTCTCTTAAAGAGTTCGGAGTACCTGGTTATTTACAGAATGTCGTGGCCAGCTACTTTGAGAATAGGATAATATTATACCGATTCTTCAGGGTATTTTTCCTTATTGCTGGAAAACTCAAAGATTAGTCCTGTTACCTAAGGGCAATAAGCCACTTGATGATCCTTCATCATACAGGCCATTGTGTAGGTTCGATACGGTAGGTAAAATATTTGAAAAAATAATATGTAGCCGACTGGAAGCATTTACTGAAGGATTGCACGGCTTATCCTCACGCCAATTTGGATTTCGGAAATCAAAATCAATAGTCGATGTCATTAAACTGGTAGTGTGTACCGCAAGAAATGCAATCAGTGGTAAGAGATGGAAAAGTGGCACTAAACAGTATTGTGCCATTGTCGCTCTAGATGTCAAGAATGCCTTTAATTCAGCGCGCTGGTCTTCTATTATGAATTCTCTTAAAGAGTTCGGAGTACCTGGTTATTTACAGAATGTCGTGGCCAGCTACATTGAGAATAGGATAATATTATACCGAACGGATGAAGGCACTGTATCGCATAAGGTTACTGCGGGAGTCCCCCAGGGCTCAGTTATGGGACCTATATTGTGGAATATTATGTATGATGGCGTGTTGAGGATTCCACAACCGCCTGGTTCGATAACAGTAGGGTACGCCGACGATATCGCACTAGTAGTGACGGCTAAGACCCTTGATGAACTTACTGAAAATGCCAATGAGGCAATCAGCAACATCAATAGATGGATTAAGACGGCTGGTCTACAATTAGCGGAGCACAAGACAGAAGTAGTTCTTATCAGCAGTCGTAAGAAGGTAGATAGTATTACTCTTAAAGTTGGTAGCTGCCGCATTAGTTCTGCGCCATCTTTACGATACTTGGGTGTCCAGCTTGATGCCAGGTGAAATTTCAAAGAACATCTAAAGATATCTGGCGAAAAAGCGCAACGAGTTTCAGCTGCCTTGTGTCGGCTCATGCCTAACATTGGTGGCCCACGTCCACCCCAGAGGAAACTATTAGCTTATGTTGTTAATTCTTTCAGCATGTATGCAGCACCAATCTGGCATCATGCATGCGGAATTAAATCGTATTGTCAGTTGGCCATTGCGACCCGTCGTCGCTCCTGTATACGTATTATTAGTAGTTACAGGACGGAATCCACCGACGCAGCTGAGGTACTTGCCGGAATTTTTCCTTTCGATTTAGCTGCAGATGAACTGGCTAGGCTGCATAACATATGTAAGGCCGCAGTGGATTCCCTACAAGGTGCTAAAAATGTGGAACGTCATCGTTCTATAGAAATATGGCAAAAACGATGGACCGATTCTAGCAAAGGCCGATGGACTTATCGTATCCTCCCAGACATACACAGATGGATCAACAGGAAACACGGGGAATTAGATTTCCACCTAACTCAGTTGTTGACTCGACATGGTTGTTTTAGGTCCTATTTCCACCGCTTTCACCTGGATAATAATGATCTCTGCCCCATCTGTCCGATTTTGGTCGAGGATGCTGAGCATATATTGGTGAGCTGCCCTCGTTTTAGAACACAACGTGAGCACTTGATGAACATCATCAATAAGCCAATAAGACCAGAGAGCATCCTATCAATAATGCTGGAATCTTCTGAAAACTGGAAGGCAGTAGCCAGTTTCGCAAAAGAGGTGATGACCAAACTTAGATATGCCGATAGAACTAGGCGAATGGCCCAGGATGAACCAGGCGAACTGATCCTATTTTAAGATACAGAGGACGAACACCGAACCCATGATCACCTGTGTGGATGGGGGACGTAGGATAGTGTCATAAGAAGAGGAGTCGTATAGGCTAACTAACAGCCCCGCCGAAGTAATATTCCCGGATAGTTCCGGCGGGATGCTGGTTTCGAGAGGACACTAGTGCAATACTGCCTACGCCTAATAAAAAAAAAACACACACACACACACACACATACGCACACACAGATATATATATATATATATATATATATAGATCTTAAGAGAAAAAAACGTGATCATTGTCGCACTTATCCACTCGCACGATGCCAGCGAAAATAGCCGTTTCTTCTGCACGCGCTCGCGCACCGGCACGCGTCCAATAGGGCGTCGCTACGTGGCGAAAATCCGATTTCTCCTTGTGGGCCCGCCTCGTCCCACATTGAGCGCCATTTTGTAATGCGATAATTTAATTTAATTACTCCCCAAAAACCTTTACTTCTCCTTCTTTCTCCACTGTATCTTTTCACCGCTTCATCCAGCATTTCGTCATTTCTTGCACTCGTGCTTTCTTTCGCGGCGGCGACTGAGAGTAGTGTGTCGCGTCGCGCTTCTCGTGAGATTTTTGATGCATAATATAAAGGAAAGGAAAAAGGGGGGAGGGAGAATAATTTTCACGGCGGCGGACGAAGGCGATCGGGTTCTATCGGACCGGATCCGCGCAGCGCGATTTACAAATTTCTGTTCACATGCAATGACTCGACAATATTAACTTGGCATCTTGGTTACTATACATCAATCTAAATTTAGCAATTGAAAGGTTTTACTTAACTCCTATAGTACAAGAACTTCTTAAAGATACTATGTGTATGTAATGTAGCACAGCGTGCAAAAGAAATTTATGTTTAACTTATTAGAACTTATTTTTATGAAATTGACGTATCGACATTAGACACCTTTTCATCCATTCTTCCTTCTTATTTCTAATAATACGGGTTTTGATTATCATATTTTACTTGTACACTACATATAAAGTTCACGTTGCTCAATACAATTTAACTTAGATGTTTTAACTATCCTTTATTTTCCTTTTTTGGATGGCATTATTGATTAGGTTAAGAGATGCAACAGTGTCTGATACAAAAAAAAACAAAAAAATAATTGATATATCTTTACTTTCAGAAGACACTAAAAAAAAGTAGATACCAATTTCTAATTAATCTTTATACCAAAAATAAACAAACGGTTTTATATTTATATCAATTGAATAAAAAAAAATATTATTTCATCAGTTTCTGTATCTATGCTCATGTTATTTTAAATATTGTGACGAAGGCACAATGAGTAACGGCCTCTGCCCCAAGTGACTCGGAAGAAGGTGTATATATTTGCGACGAATTGTCACTTTTCCTTTCTTCGAGGTGCCGTCACAGCCATAACCTGAAAATCTGAGCGAAGCCGAAGAGCTCGAACTGATGCAGGCGCACGCGTCGAACATAGAGATATAGAGAGTAATGAGATGAGCAGGGCTCGGGGAGAGAGGGGGGAATGTAGAGGACGCGGGAAGAGGAGATATCATTGCTCATTGAGACGTGGAAGTAGATAGAGCTTTCGGTTTTTTGCCAGCATTAACGAAACACTCCGACTTTTTTAAAAGAGAGATGATACAGTAGTAAGGTGATTCTGCGAAGTTCTGATCCCTGTTGGTGGATTGGAGACGCGCCGTAGGCGCGACGCCGACGACCTTGTTTGGCCGCCCGCCGATCCCATTCAAGAGGAAGAGAGAGAGAGTCACCGACGGCTTATCCGATCCCTGATCCCGACAGAGACTGCCCCGAGAGAGAGGGCGATCACCACCAGTGCCTTCCATGGAGAACCGAGCAGAGATTAGCAGCGGTGCATGTATACCACGAGCCTGGGTGCATGTACCCACGGGTGAGTGAGAGAGTTGCGGCATGTGTGCATCGCCCCACAAAAGTTGCAATGATCTACAGATCTGCAACTAAAAGAAAAGTTCAGCAATAATGAAAAGTTTTAGAGCATAAACGGCTGATAAAGCGAAAGCTAGGTGCGTTGATAATAAGTCGATAATAATAAGTCGCATTGATAATTTATACAATTTGCCCTAGTGTGACCTTGTTATTAATAAATATATTTGAAACTATATACTCGTACCTTATATTGTCGCTATATGTATTTATTCCTTCCTCATTTCCCGTTTCTTTTAGTCACATCCGAAGGATTGCGACGTAAGTAGTGTGACTATATATAGGGTACAATATATATATATATATATATATATATATATATATAAAGAAAATCTATACAGTTTTCATGAAAAGTAAGTAACAATTTTCTTAATAAATAATTAAGTGAGTATTGGACTGGTCGATGGATCCTTGCTTCTTCTTTTTTCTAGCCAAACCAAACCAGGAGGAGCATACTTCGTTAGCCAAGTATGATACATATATTTATGACAATATTTAGAGCAAAAAACAAAATAATAATAAAACAATAACAATAATTATGAAAAATTGATAAAGGACTTCAAAGCTGAAAAGAGGCACCCACTTACATCAAGACTAACAGCTGCAATATAAAAGAAGAAAAGTAATAGACAAGGAAAACCTAAATAATGTAATTAATAATTAATAGATAAATATTAAATGAATAAATAAAGAATAGTTTGAATAATAATTAACAATAATTAATATAGTCAGGACGTAATTAAAAAGGAAACTTATAATATAGAATTATTACATTTATGCGGCTAGTTATATATATATATATATATATATATTTATATATACCTTGGCAGTGTTGGAAATTTTATTTATTTTACATTAGTAATAGAAAGTATTAGGTGTACAAATAAGTTTCCACCGTTTTGAAAAGATGGTGCCACCGATAAGATACATCGAAATTATCAGCTGTAAAAAATCGTATAGTATATGTCCACATCTGGAAACAGTATTACCTTTTAATACCTCTGACTTTTTGCTAGTATCACTTAGTTGTCAAGTTTTGAGCCAAGTAAACGTTATTTGCGGGAGTTGTTAATTTACTTCTTTCATTTAAAGCAATCTGCAGCTGAAGCATATCGATTACTCATAGATGCATTTGATGATATTAATTTGAGTGAGAGAAGTTGTCGGAAGTGGTTTCAAAAAATTTAAAAGTGGTGATTTTGACGTGAAGGACAAAACACGCATTGAAAGGCCCAAAATATATGGTGATATAATATTAAAAACTTTACTGGAGGTAGATTCATGTCAACCGCAAGAAGAATTTGCACAAGATTTAGAAGTGACACAGCAAGTTATTTCACAACGTCTCAAAAGCCTGGGTATGGTCCAAAAGCAAGGAAATTGGACTCCTTACGAACTGATGCTAAGAGACGTCGAGCGTCGCTTATTCGCTTGTGAACAATTGCTGAAAAGGCAAAATCGCTAAGGATTTCTACATCGAATCATGACGGGAGACGAAAAGTGTATTCACTACGACAACCCAAAGCGTAGGAAGTCATGGGGTAAGCCCGGACATGCCTCTACTTCGATGGCCAAGCCAAACATTCATGGCAAGAAGCTAGTGCTGTGCATTTGGTGGGATCAGCTTGGAGTAATGCATTATGTCACCGGGGAACGTTACCAAGAACAGCTGATGTAATTGAGCCGAGCATTGAAGATTAAACGTCCACAATATCCCAAAAGGCATGATGAAGTCATTTTTCAGTATGACAACGCTCGGTCACATGTTGCAAAAATCGTAAAGGAAACGTTAGAAGCACTGAATTGGGACGTCCTACCCCATCCACCGTATTCATCAGACATTGCTCCTTGAGACTACGACCTATTCTCGTCGATGACTTATGGTCTAACTGAGCAGCACTTCACTGCTTACGAGGAATTGAAGAAATGGGTCGATTCAAAAGTAGTAGAAAGTGATGGGCAATTTTTTGAATGGCATTATTTGTACTTTTTTCTGACAATAAACTCTTATTTCTTTATTAAAAAACCGCGGAAACTAATTTGTACACCAAATATTAGAAATAATAGTAATATTTCTGTTTGTGCAAGAAAAAAAGTTTTTTTTTCGAGTAACCAAAATTTCTGAAGTTAATTATTTTTTTCGCTAAATATTCAACTTAATATGTCTACTAGATTTATACTATTTTGATGTTCCCTTGATATTCTATACTCTAATTTTTCTTTTCTTCTTAAAGGTTTATTCGTTATCCGTGATCAGGTGTTCGGATTCGATGGTACTGAATATTCTCTCATCTTCTAGCTTTCCGACGATTTTTTTTGTACCCTCCGCTGGAGTCTTCGCCTTCCTCTCCTATAATTCTGAGTTGCTGAGCTTCTTGTTTGCAAGAGGATCTAATGTCCTATTTTAGATATTTCTGACATACCGTAGATAATATTCACGGGTTGGTCGGGTATAATTGTGAAATGACTAATTCTTTTTTTATTTTTATAGGTGTATTCCACCTCGATGGTATATGTGGATATGATGCTCATTAAATCGTTTATATATAATGGATCTATGAAGACCTCTAGATACCTCTGGCAGAGCTCTTGTTCTTCCGGGTGGTGTATTTTGACTGAACCTATGGGCCTGTGGTTGCCTCTTATATAGTCAATTCAGGGTGGTATATTATCTACATTATTATATCTTTCTCTTGGATCTTTAATACGGATATGTTTACTAATTTTTCCTTCATTATCTTTTAGATCGAAGATGACTGGAGATATCTTCTTGCATATAATATAAGGACCCAGGTATTTTCGAGCTAGTTTTGTATTACACCCTCAAATTTTATCAGATAGTTTATAACAGCGTTTGTATATTTGATCACCGATTTCGGAGTTCCATTTTCGACGTTTTAGATCCTAGTATTGTTTTTATTTTTGGAAGCTTTCCGCTATTTGGCTTCGAACTCGTTCTATCGTTTCTTGTAATTTCTCTATACAGTTTTTGATGGTGATGTTAGTATTTTGTCCGTATAATTGAAAAAGAGAACCGGGTGCTCTAAAGTCTCGTTCAAAATTGAACTATGCTGGTGTAAAACCTATTGTTTTGTATGATGCAGTATTATATGCAAATCGTATTTCGTATAGATAATTATTCCACGTCTTACGATTTTTCATTATATTATTGGAAAATCATAATTTTAATTACATTGTTTGCTCGTTCTACGGAATTACATTGTGGTGTATACGGTGGTGTACTTCTATGTTGTATTCCGGCCTTTTGCAGTATATTCGGCCCGAGAGATCTATGGATACTATTTGCCATGGTAGTCCTATTAGTGTTGCATGTATTTTACGAGTTGGTGCTTGTTGCTGTCTTTTAAATTTTTGACAATTTTCACAATTTTTCACGTACTTCAATGTCATACGGAGCATTCCTGGTTAAGAGTAAGTTTTTGCAATTTTTACGAGGGTTTTTGCAATTCCTAGATGTCCGGCATTTGGCTCGTTATATACTTCGCTTAGTACTTTACATTATTTGGACTTTGGCACACAAACTTTCCATGCTAGAGTCTCACTGGTATCGTTTAAATCTAAGATATGTAAAATGTGCTCGTATAATCGTTCCTTTTTTATCCAGAAATCTGGATACTTTTCAGGATCACTCTCCATATTTTTGTGTGATTTTTCATACCAGTCTTCTACTTTGATTTCGGTGGCTTTGACTGCTAAGGGCTGTCGGGATAATGTGTCAGCCAGTAGATTATCTATACTTGGACGGTATTTGATTTCGAAGTCGTATTGACTTAATTCGAGTGCTCAGTGGGTGAAATGACCAGATGGATTTTCAATATTATTAAACCATTTTAATGATTTATGGTCTGTTCAGACGATAAAGTAATATCCTTGATGATAGGAATTTCCACGAGCCTCATTTATTTGCTAGGAATTCTAGTTCAGTGGTGGAATAATTCTTTTAATCTGGAGTGAGCGTTCGGATGGAAAAAGCAATAACTCTTTCGTTGTTCTCATATGCTTGTGTAAGTGCTGCTCATAATCCTTCATTACTGGCATCTATTTAAAGAATAAAAGGGCGGTTCCAGTCTAGAATGGAAAGGACAGGTGCGTTTGTGAGAAGCTATTTTATTTTGTCGAATGCATTTTGCTCTGCTTCTCCTCATATCCACTTTGCTTTTTTCCTAGTGAGGCAGTCTAAAGGTGAGGCAATGTTAGAAATCTCTTTTAAAAATCGTCTGTACCAAGACATCAAGCTCATGAATCGTTGCATCTCCTTCATATTGCGTGGTTGTACTAAATTAAGCACGGCAGCGACTTTTTTCGGATCGGTTTCTAGACCGTTTTTGTCTACTATGTGACCTAAATATATTAGGCTTGAATGGGCAAATCGATACTTATATGGATGCAATACCTAAAAAGCATAGGATAATTCAATCCACTCATCACTAAGAACTTTTGTTGAAATCTGATCCTTTGTACATATATCAATATTTTTTCGAACGTTCATTTCCGAACCGTTTGCCAGCACTGCAAACTGATTACTTGGCTCTCTATGCTATGCGAATTTCATACAGATTTCAGTAAGTTGTTCATTTACGTAAGAACTCACAGAATCGGTATGTAGGAGTGCTGCCACTTCATGATCTCCAATCATCACTTTCATAAAATGTGGATTGTCTGTTTTTATTTTTAGTTGTTGATGGGCCGAGCTGGGTTTGTTGTAAGCCCGGCCTGCGGGTCATTTTCCGACAGATGACACTTGCGATCACGAGTAACTCTGTCATGGCCACAGTATGAATAGAAAATCTTTTGTAGATTTGTACACTTAAATATATCAAGTCCGGTTTGTTTGCGTTTCCAACAACACTTGTTCCGGTTATATACGGTAGCTATTTTGTTGTTATAATTTTGTACTCGAGTTTCTAGATTGTTTCCAGTGGTCTTCTAGATTTAAATTCTAACATAATCATAGATAGTACACTGGGTACTAAAGGAGATGTCATGACGGATGAAGAAACGACGGATCGAGAAATCTCCATCACGCGCAGAAACAATCACCTGGAGCGACTTGGTGAGAAGATCAGCCAATTGTTGGACTTTGTCAAAGATAGGCATAACGTGCACAAGACCATTAAGGATCTTGCTCGTTCCATTAATCCCTCATATAAATGCATCAGTATGGAGAGGATGATCTATTACAGTATCAACGTCCTGGTACACATGAAGTGGTGACTCAGACTACGCCGAGTCTACGCTCTGACACCAAACGATGCGCAGCAGAAGCAATGATTTCCATTCCTAAAACCATAGGTGGCAAAAGGACGAAAGAACCATCATTGGGCTTAAGGAGACCACTAGAGTCGGTTAGAGTACCTACAGGCAAGTCTGAAGCCAAAGAAAATTAATGGCAGACCATCAAGCGTAAGAAGCCCAAAGGCAAAGATAAAGAATTATCTAGTACATGCAGGCTTAATGGACCAAATAGGCCTAATTCCATTTTGATTAAGGCCAATGAAGGAGTTACATACGCGGAGGTACTGCGTCAAATAAAGAATGACCCGGAGTTATCTCATGTCAAGAATGAGGTTAACAGGATACGTAGAAATGCAAGTGGTGCCCTTGTACATCAGTTCGAACGGACAGCCAAAGATGCACATGAGTTGGCACGCATTGTTGAAACTAAGGTTGGCCATAGCGCATTCACTTCGGTTCTGACTAATCTCATTACATTGGAGATTAAAGATATAGATGAGGTCACTTCAAAGGATGAAGTATTAGAGGCTCTGAGAACACACCTCGAGTTAAAGGAGACTAACCTATTAATTCTTTGTTCCTTGCGGAAGCTTATGGGGGTACTCAGACGGCGGTGGTGTCTGTACCATATAGCCACGCAGCTGAGTTACTACGTGCAGGGCATGTTCGAATCGAATGGGTCAGCTGCAGAGTTCGAAAAAAAACAGAAATAAAGCGCTGCTTCAGGTGTTGGCAGATTGGCCATTTAGCGTCCGTGTGCTCGGGCCCTGACAGAACTAAACTTTGCAGGCACTGCGGTGGAAAAGACCATCTATCCAAGCTGTGTGTAAACGAGCCCTGTTGTTTACTCTGTAAATGTGAAGGAAAAAAGGAGATTAACCATCCAGCATACAGCTATAAGTGCCCGATTACCGTGGAGTTTTTAAACAGACATAAAACATGAGAATACTCCAACTGAATACCAACCATTACGTAGCAGCTCATGACCTGCTGAAACAGACAATAAAGGAGCTAAGAATAGACATTGCTGTAATCTCCGAACCATATTGTGACAGGGTCAGACCACAGCGCTGGATAAGTGACACAAGCAATAGAGCTGCCCTCTGGATTGGTCAAAATAGGCAGGTACTAAAGCAGTCGAGTCATCGGAGCGAATTGATATCCTGGGCTAAAATACAAGAAATATACGTCTTTAGTGTATATGCTCCTCCAAGCTTGACGGACAAGCAGTTTGAAATCCTAGTAGCTAAATTAGTTGATGAAGCCATGGACAAGAAACCATTATTAATCGATGGCGATTTTAACGCGTGGTCCACAGCCTGGGGAAGCGCTTCAACAAATGACAGAGGCAGTATGCTGCTTGATGGCCTTAATTCTCTTCAACTCCACGTGGTTAATAAGGGATTTGAATCCACTTTCATTAGTGGTGATAAACAATCAGTCATTGATGTAACATTCGCCAGTGATGACTTGATTCAGCGGATCCTTAATTGGAGAATAAGCGACCTTTACACCCACAGTGATCACAGGGCGATCTTGTATGAGATTACAGAGAAGAAAGTAAAGAACAAGTGCAATGAGTGGATGCCCACACGGAAATGGAACATCAGATCGCTAGACTGTGAAGTGTTCGCCACTATAATATCAGAAGAGCGTTTAGAATATGGTGCACCAGGCCATCTGGCAAATGCACTCATGAAGCATATCTCTGAAGCATGTGATGCATCGATGACTAGGACTAAGAGCGAATTTAAACATCGTCAATCTGTCTACTGGTGGACGAATGAAATTGCAGGATTGCGCAAACAATGTCATCGCGCACGTATACTTGCCCAAAGAGCCCGCACCCATCGTGATACGTTTAATAGTTTATTTAAAGAAGCACAAAGAGCGCTTGTCAAGGCCATTAAGGCAAGCAAGCGTCGATGCTGGCTTGAACTGTGTGCAGAGGCCAACAATGACTTATGGGGACGACCATACAAAACAGTCATGGCACGATTGAGTAGGGCACCAATAAAACCCACTAGCACGGCATTGATTGATAAGATTGTTTCCGCTCTCTTTCCCAATGAGACCCATGGGACTGTATTGCGCACGCAACACTCGGACAAGATACCTCCTATAACAGAAATGGAGCTACATAATGCTTACGCTAAGACTAGAGACAATGCTGCCCCTGGCCCTGATGGTATCCCTAATGCGGCAGTTAAGTTGGCGATACAGAAGAATCCAGCTATATTTCTAAAAGTATATAATGCTTGTCTTCTTCAGGGTATTTTTCCGGATTGATGGAAAACTCAAAGATTAGTCCTGTTACCTAAGGGCAATAAGCCACTGGATGACCCTTCATCATACAGGCCATTGTGCATGTTCGATACGGTAGGTAAAATATTTGAAAAAATAATATGTAGCCGACTGGAAGAATTTACTGAAGGATTGCATAGCTTATCCTCACGCCAATTTGGATTTCGGAAATCAAAATCAACAGTCGATGTCATTAAACTGGTAGTGTGTACCGCAAGAAATGCAATCAGTGGTAAGAGATGGAAAAGTGGCACTAAACAGTATTGTGCCATTGTCGCTCTAGATGTCAAGAATGCCTTTAATTCAGCGCGCTGGGCTTCTATTATGAATTCTCTTAAAGAGTTCGGAGTACCTGGTTATTTACAGAATGTCGTGGCCAGCTACATTGAGAATAGGATAATATTATACCGAACGGATGAAGGCACTGTATCGCATAAGGTTACTGCGGGAGTCCCCCAGGGCTCAGTTATGGGACCTATATTGTGGAATATTATGTATGATGGCGTGTTTAGGATTCCACAACCGCCTGGTTCAATAACAGTAGGGTACGCCGACGATAGCGCTCTAGTAGTGACGGCTAAGACCCTTGATGAACTCACTGAAAATGCCAATGAGGCAATCAGCAACATCAGTAGATGGATTAAGACGGCTGGTCTACAATTAGCGGAGCACAAGACAGAAGTAGTTCTTGTCAGCAGTCGTAAGAACGTAGATAGTATTACTCTTAAAGTTGGTAGCTGCCGCATTAGTCCTGCGCCATCTTTACGATACTTGGGTGTCCAGCTTGATGCCAGGTGAAATTTCAAAGAACATCTAAAGATATCTGGCGAAAGAGCGCAACGAGTTTCAGCTACCTTGTGTCGGCTCATGCCTAACATTGATGGCCCACGTCCAGCCCAGAGGAAACTATTAGCTTATGTTGTTAATTCTGTCAGCATGTATGCAGCACCAATCTGGCATCATGCATGCGGAATTAAATCGTATTGTCAGTTGGCCATTGCGACCCGTCGTCGCTCCTGTATACGTATTATTAGTGGTTACAGGACGGTCTCAACCGACGGTGCTGAGGTACTTGCCGGAATTTTTCCTTTCGATTTAGCTGCAGATGAACTGGCTAGGCTGCATAACATATGTAAGGCCGCAGTGGATTCCCTACAAGGTGCTAAAAATGTGGAACGTCATCGTTCTATAGAAATATGGCAAAAACGATGGACCAATTCTAGCAAAGGCCGATGAACTTATCGTATCCTTCCAGACATACACAGATGGATCAACAGGAAACACGGCGAATTAGATTTCCACCTAACTGAGTTGCTGACTGGACATGATTGTTTTAGGTCCTATTTCCACCGCTTTCACCTGGATAATAATGATCTCTGCCCCATCTGTCCGACTTTGGTCGAGGATGCCGAGCATATATAATTGAGCTGCCCTCGTTTTAGAACACAACGTGAGCACTTGATGAACATCATCAAGAAACCAATAAGACCAGAGAGCATCCTATCAATAATGCTGGAATCTTCTGAAAACTGGAAGGCAGTAGCCAGTTTCGCAAAAGAGGTGTTGACCAAACTTAGATATGTCGATAGAACTAGGCAAATGGCCCAGGATGAACCAGGCTAACTGATTCTATTTTAAGATACAGAGGACGAACACCGAACCCTTGATCACCTGTGTGGATGGGGGACGTAGGATAGTGTCATAAGAAGAGAAGTCGTATAGGCTAACTAACAGCCCCGCCAAAGTAATATTCCCGGATAGTTCCGGCGGGATGCTGGTTTCGAGAGGCCACTAGTGCAGAGCTTGCTCTGCCTACGCCTAATAAAAAAAAAACACATACACACACAAACACACACACACACACACACACACACATATATATATATGTATGTAATATATCGTCACTTCTGCAAAAATGCATAAAAAGGCAATATCCATCGTCTGCTTAAGAAAATACGCTATTCGCATACCAACATTTTGCTTGAATTTCAGTTGGCATCGCTACGAAAATATTCAAGATATTTAATTATAAAAACGAAAATATAGGAAATATGTATATATATGTATGTATGTGTATAATATATATATATATATATATATATATATATATATAGTATGTATATTATATTGTACATATTATATATACACGTTTTAAATACGGCTTCTACGGAGAAATATTGTATTGGCGTGTACGGCCGGGTGATTACGATATCCCGTTGCCTTAAGACGATTTCTATAAGCAGTTGTGTGTTCGGATGATAGAATACAATGCCCAGGTGTCTCTGGGCTATTTCTACAGAGAATATTGTATTTAGTTTATAGAAAAGTACCTCCAAGTATGAGGAAATCAACTTCTATGGGAAGATTCTTGTTGGAACGGTAAAATACCAAATTTAGGTCTTTCCGAAGGACTTCTACGTGGAGTATTGTGTTTAGTCGTTAGAAAGCGATGCTAGCTTTCTCGGGATGACCTCTACTGGGACTATCGTGTTTAGTTGGAATGAAACGATGTTTAGGTATGTTGGGACAACTTCTACGGGAAATTTCATGTTCGGACGGTAGAAAACGATGTCTGGCTATGACGGGACGACTTCTCTGGGTAGATTCATGTTGGGACGTTCGAATACGATGTCGAGATGTTTTGGAACGACTTCTACGGGGACTGTTTAAGAGACTTATATAAAGAGATTCATTTTCTATCGTTTGAACACGTATACTTTTGTATAGATTTGATATAACGCATAGATTTGAGGTAATGCGTGGGTTTAACTCGTTTGACTGATAAGGTTTTTTCGCGGCCATTGACGTTGATCTGTAGAGTTTTTTAGTCCGGGGCAGGTTCGATGATTTGGTGTGGCACGGAGTAAGGTCGGTATAGCGAGGGTCTTTTCGGGTTTGTCTGCAGTGCGAGATGCAAAGACATGCGTGCATATTTCCATCTCTTTGTATACGAACGGTCTGCGCGTGTTTCTGTGTTCAACCTTCGTGGGCTTACCGCTACGCGTGAACGATTTAAGCTTGTGCAAGAATACGCTATCGTCGAACTCTATCCCTTCACTAATATAGAACGAGCTCGGGATCTTCAGAGTGGTGCCATACAGATACTCCGCGAGACTGACGCCGGTGTCATTTCGTACGCGTGTGCGTAGGCCTAACAGCATAAGCGGTAGTACTTTTGGCCAGTCTGGGTTATCACACTCGCATATAAGCGCGGCCTTCGGGTCGCGATGTCACCTCTCTACCATGCCGTTTGCCGCGGGGTGATACGACGTCGTTTCGTCGAACAGGCCCATCGAATTGCCAACCCTGATGAGTAATGATGACCTCGGATGCTCTGTAGCCAGCCACATAGTGGTACATGATCGCGTCGGCTACTGTTCGCGTGGTCATGTTGGCTATGGGGACTGCTTCTGACCATCGCAAGTACCGGTCAATCATGGTTAGGACATATTGATAGTCGTCCCTCGCGGTGAGGGGGCCGAGTATGTCTACGTGAATGTACTTAAATCTCGCGTCCAGAGCTATATAATAGTCGGGGAGCGGTTTGTTATGCCTGATCATCTTCAATAGCCGGCACTCTATGCATTCCTTGCACATCTTATGAATGTCCCGATTCATATTCGGACACACGTACTGTTGCCGTATGAGCCGTTCTGTTACCTTTCCGTTGGGATGCGAATTATTGTGGAGTAACATAAAAGTTTCCTTGCGTATAGATTCAGGACTATACGGTCGTATTTTGCTATCGACGATATCGCAGTAAAATGGCGTTCTTTGGCGCAATTTGAGCGGGTGTTCAGGGTCGCGGAGGATGCGGTATAGCTCGAGGTCCGAGTCTTGCTCGCCGGCGAGTTTTCTCTAACTCTATCTATGCCTTCTTCGTACTGATTCCACGAGTCGTCCCAATTGAACATGCTCGGGATCCTGCACGATTCTATCCGCGACAACGCGTCTGCTACGATATTCTTGTCTCCGGCGTGGTATACTATTTTTGCGTTAAATTACGTTATATAGTTCATTTATCTACCGCATTGTTACATATTTACCGCATCGCGAGTGCTTTGACGTGATTCTGCACCATGATGTAAATCAATGGCTTGTGGTTATTATCTCGAACTTGCGGCTTTCTACGTAGTCGAAGAAGTTTTGCACGGCGTAATAGATTGTGGTGATTTCTCTATCTATAATCGCGTATTTCGCTTTCGGATTGTTGAATTGTTTTGAGAAAAAAGCCAGTCGGTGCCATTCCCCGTCTCTTTTCTGCTCTAGGGTGCCTCCCCCACGTTCGAGGCATCTGTTACCAACCAGATCTCCGCGTTTCAGTCGGAGAATTCGATTTCAGTTATATCTAGCACCGACTGCTTGCAGCTGTCGAATACTTTTTCTGACGCGGTATTCCACTCGACTGCGCGGTTACCTTTGTTCTTTACGCCATTTAAGTACCTGCTCAGCGTGAGCCACGAGTTTTTTTACCGCGTCGAGTTTTTAGACGGGCGTCGGTTTGAAACCATCGCTGTTCACAATGTGTCTCAGGAACTTGACCTCTGCCTACGCGAAACAGCATTTGCTTGTGTTTAATCAGAGCGAGTATTACTCGAGTTTCGACAGTACCCTTTGAAGATCGCGCTTGTGCTACTTTTCGTTATCGGACGCGATTAAAATGTCGTCAAGGAAGACGAATGCGAATTGCATGTCTCCGAGCGCGCTGTTAATATAGCGTTGGAACGTCTACCCTGCGTTACGCAGGCCAAAGGTCATAATATTGTATTCCAAAAGCCCGAATGGGGTTATTACCGCGGTTTTCTCCTTGTCTTCTTCGGAAAGTGTTATCTGTTGATACGCCGCGTGGATATCTAGCTTCGAGATCATGCGCTTCCCGGTCAAGAATGTGGGGAAATCCTGAATGTGAAGTATAGTATATTTGTCGACTACCATCACGCTATTTAGCCGACGGTAGTCGCCACAGATCCATTATTCCTCATCCTTCTTGGGTACGAGATGTATGGGATTTGCCCATGGACTTTTCAATGGTCTGATCACCCCCAGCTTAAGCATTTCCTCGAACGAGTTTTTTGCTGCCCGGAGTTTCTCGGAAGATAGCCTACATGCGCGTTGGCTTAACGAGGTCCGATTGTTTGAATTAATGAAACACCCCTCGCTCTCGGTGCTCGAAGTTCTGTTCCATCCCCGTAACTATGGGGAACTTAGACGTAATATCTGTGTACGCGCCCGAGGGATCTAGCCTTTGCACGGTGAAATTCGTTATTACCATGGCTACGTACTTTAATACACTGTCCGTAGCCTTGTGTGTTAATAGTCTAAGCTTGCGGACAGATAATGAAGTGATAACGAGTAAAGAATTTGTATTCCATTTTTCGTAAAAAATAAATAAAGTGTAATGAAGTTTGTAAAATATTAACAAAGGCATATGGCGAGTCTTCTCTGTGTAAAGCAAGGACTTACGAGTAGTATAAACGTTTCCAAGATCGCCGCGAAAACTTTGAATATGATGAACGACCCGAACGCCCAAACACATCAACAACCGATGAAAACATGAAAAAAGTGAAAGAAATTGTTATCGAATCGAAACGATCGCCGAATCACAATCAGAAAAGTCGCTGATGATGTTGGCATATCAGTTAGCTCATGCGATGAAATTTTTTTGGATGTTTTGGGTAGGAAACGTGTGGCAGCAAAATTTGTTCAAAATTGTTGAATTTCCAACAAAAACAGCGACGAATGAACGTTTCTCAGGAGTAGCTGAATGAAGTTAATAACGATGCAGAACTACTAAAAGGTGTTATAACAGGTGATGAAACATGGGTTTACGGATATGATGTCGAAACTAAGGCTCAATCGCCCCAGTGGAGGCATTCTGGATTGCGAAGACCAAAAAAGGCTCGACAAGTGCTGTTGAATGTGAAGGTTATGCTTACTGTGTTCTTCGATTTTAATGGCATAGTGCATCATGAATTTTTTCCACAAGTTCGAACAATCAATAAGAGGTGCTACCTACAAGTTCAACGGCTTTTGCGTGAAACAATCCGAAAAAACGCCTGGATTTGTGGCAATCGTGAATTTTTGGCCAAAAACAAAACTTTATCGATGCCTCAGCCTCAATATTCGACAGATATGGTTCCATTTGGCTTTCTTTATTTCAAAAAATAAAGAAAACATTAAAAGGCCGTCGATTTACAGGCATAGATGACATTAAAAGCGAATCGCTGAAATAGCTAAGACCTATTACAAAGATCGAGTTTCAAAAGTACTTCGAGGATTGTAAAAAGCGTTGGCAGAAGTGTATTATATCCGATGGGGATTGCTTTGAAGGGGGCAAAATAGATATTGATGAATAAATAAATATTTTTTTCAGAAAACGAAAATTCTCGTTATTTTTTCACTACCGGGCTGTGCTTCTACCCCTGATGGCGGTGTGTCCCTGCGCGCCGATGGTGTTGTAGGCGATATTCCCCCCGCGCGCCACTGGTGCTGCTGATGGTGCGCCTCCGTGCGTCACTGATGCTAATAGTGGCGGTGCATCTGTGCACTGCACCGCTGCTGTTTCGCTGGCTGGGGGGGTTCGCTAACGGTTTTTCCTTTGTTTCGGGCCGCATGGCGGGGCCCGGCGAACGGCGCTGTGGCTGTGTACACGTCCTTCTTTGTTCCCTGCTCTGCCGTTTTGCTGAATGCTGTTGCAACTGCGGCTTACTGTGCAGTGCAGGACTTTGATTTCTTTCTTCTATGATACCTCAGTATGGTTGTGATGGTCTTTCTCAGAGCCCGTCCTTGGTTCGTCGGCGTTCGTCTTTTAGTTGAGACGAGTTCGCCTTTCTGTGTCGGGGTCACCAGTGTGGGAAAATTTATGTATCCCGCCTCTCGGACAAGTTTGTGGTACGGAATCAGGAAATAGAACTCACACTTTGTGCTGTATAATAGATAGTTTATTGTTTGCCTCGTGGCGTATATACTGGCGCGTCTGTACAGTACAGTGTCCGAAGGAGGAGAGAACTGGCCGCAGCTGCATGCCCGCAGCCCCCGTCTCCTCATCGGGGCGCCGTAGTTTTGATTTTCTACAATATGTATTATCAATAAAAAAATGTATAAGTATATTAAATAATTATAATTTATGATACGAGCTTAAGCATATTTTCAAAAAATACGAGAATGACGTAGATTTTAATGTTAACGTAGTTGAGCAACCCATATCTCTGCCGGTACATATTAAATATAATTCATAATTCACATACATTATGCCTAGTTTTCTTCACATTCAAACAGCACAATTTTCATTAATATTTATTTTAATCTCCTCTGTACTGTGTAATTTCGATTTAAAACAAAGATTGGTTTAAGGCACAGAGACATTTTCTGTATACATAAATACCGAAATTGTTCTGTCTATTTCTTTATAATATTATAGTGCTGGTGGTCATAGCTTCACCTATGATAAATTTATCTCTTGATAAATCTATCTCAATATATATAATTGAATACAGAGCTTTTTCGAAAACATTTTCAGATTTACACAAAATACTGTTCAAAATTATAGATCGATAGATTACGTATAAATTTAAAGTCGATGATTACAAATATTATAGAAATTGATAACAAAAAAAGGTTTTGAAGCAAATTAAATAAAAAAGTATAGATCATTTCAAAATACAATACTTATTTTCCATGTAATTTCTCTTGAAAGGAAAAAATAAAACCGAATACAAAAAAATCGATTGAAAAAGTAATTGCAGAAAAAAAATTGGTGAAAAAATATTTATGAGATAAAAACAATTTTATAAAAACCAAACCAGTTAAAACAGCATAAAAATTTTCAAAAAAAAATTATTTAAAAAATAAAAAAAAATTTTTTTAAATAAGGCCGATTTCAAAAAAATAGATTGGAATAAAATTACTTTTAAAAAATTTTAATTATTTTATTGATTTATTTTAAATCAATTAAATTAAAAATGTAAAAAGAACGAAATATCGATAGACTATTACCGTATATAAAGCTACTTACTATCTTTGTGTAAACTATACATGCTGTTATTTATGGAGTTACTAAAAAATGTACTTAGATATTTGTTTTAATGGTCCGTTGTTGTCAGCTATAATTTCGTTACATAATTTATTTTTTGTTAAGTTATTTCGGAATAATTTTGAAAAATATTTTATATAAATATTGTTCTGATATATGAACATTTATTTTTGTTTTTCTACGAAAAGATTTGTATATAAAAATGTTTTTAGTTGTACTAATTTAAAATCTGCCAATGTATTATTATTAGTTAAATTAAAAGTAATGAACGGCACTAATTAATAGAATAAAACTTATGTTTTATATCAAATTGTGTGATAGATCTTTTAAAGATTAAATTTTTTATGTGCAGCTCCGTTATATACGGTTCCATTAACTATTTAAGAAGCTAAGATATTCGCAAACAACGTATGTAGACTTTTTTGATGTGCGAGTATCGCCGGATCACTTTGAGGTCTAAAAATTTGACAAAAGGAATTTTTTATTATATTTTACATGAGGGTATAGTCCTATAGCAAATACCGTTGGGGCATTTTCGACCATATTATCTGACTAAGCCTTTTTTAAGCAAATCTATAAATTCAAAATTCCTCAACGCGTAAAAAGAAGTTCATTGATGTAGTTAAATTGGGATGTGTGGTACGGACTCCAAAAAATCAAATTGATTCTTCACGTGAGATGTTTCGGATATTGCCTATATCTAAAGTTATATGCAAATCTTTTCGTAGAAGAAGAAAAATAAATCTTCAGATCTCAGAACCATATTTGTATAAAATATTTTGCAAAACTATTCCGAAATAACAACAAAAAATAAATTATATAATCTCTCTCTCTCTTTCTTTCTCCGTCTTCTCTTATAAAATGTTTGTATATGACAAATCATACTGAACATTATTTTGCTTTTATACATTATATTAACTTCAGAATTGTAACAATAGTCTATGCTTTTTTTAGTTTGAACAAAAGAAATGATGGCCAAATTGGGTTCTTTACCAATAACCTCGAAACTATGCGTAATATATATATATATATATATATATATATATATATATATATATATATATATATATATATATATATATATCTATACATGCACATCGTGACTTCTGCATAAAAGACAACATCTATCGTCCGCTCACAAAATAAGCATACCAATATTTTGTTTGAATTTCAGTTGGATTCATATATATATATATATTGCATATTAACTGAAAATCTGGAGATGACAAAGCTGTGCGCAAGATGGATGCCGTGTTTGGTCACAATGGAACAAAAACAGCGTCGTGAAGATGTTTCAGTTGAGTGTTTGGCAATGTTTGGCAAAAATAAAGTCGAATTTTTGGGCCGTTTCATAACGATGGATGAAATATTGGTCCACTACTTCACATCCAAAACAAAAGAACTATCAGAACAATGACTCAAATAGGAGAAGCGGCTCCAAAGGAGGCAAAGACTGCATTCAAGTGGCAAAATCTGCAGTCAAGTTTATGGTGTCGGCTTTTTGGTATGCATCTGGGATAATTTTCATTGACTACCTTGAAAAAGGAAAAACTATCAACGGTGAGTATTATGCGAAAAAATCAAGCGAAAATGGCCGCATTTGGTTAAGAAGAAAGTGTTGTTCGATCAAGACAATGCACCTGCTTACACATCCGTTATTGAAATCGCTAAAATTAATGAATTAAAGTTTGAATTGCTATCTCATGCATCCTATTTGCTAGCTTTAGCTCTCTTCGATTATTTTCTGTTCTCGGACTTGAAAAAATGGTTCGCTGATCAAAGATTTTCCAACAATGAAGAGGTAATGTCGGCAGTTAATGTCTATTATGAGGAGCTTGACAATTCTTATTATAAAAAGGGTATCCAACTTATTAAACATCTCTGGGAAAAGTGTATATATCTGAAAGGAGATTATGTTGAAAAATAAGTATATTTTTTTCCAAAATTTTTGAGTTTTATTTGTTGGGCCAGGCACTTATGGGACCACCATCGTATATTGATGTTAGATGGTATTCGTATTTATATACGTGTATATATATATATATATATATATATATATATACCTATTTTCTTATTTTCTTAAAAATTTGGCAGCGGGTTGTAATTGATCTCGTACGATGGTCATCGCCACGCATGGAACTTAAAATTTTAAGAAAATACGTATATATATATAAATGCGTCCATGTATACATATAACACACACACACACACACACACACACACACACACACACACACACACACACACACACATATATATATATATGCATAAAGAACATCTTACACACTTAAATAATTTCTCCGACCCCAGTTAATCCCTTTTATTGCATCTATTGTTTCGTTGTCCCACCTGCTGGAAGTCATCACACCCTCGATCGTACTCGATCGTAGACTTAGTTTTAATTTTGGGGTCGTATTGTCTCTTTCTTATAAGCAAAGAAGTGGTGCAAAAAGAAAAGTAGGGGAACAGTAGAAATCTACCCAGCAGAAATATACATTCCTCCTACACTTTATAGCATTGTTATTATTGGAGAAGAGAGAAAACTCCTCTTCAGGCCTATCTCTGTCCTTCAATATGAATTTCAGATCATCCGTTTCAGAGTATTGCTTACGGCGTTCGCAGCGCTATAATGAACTACTAAAGCGAAAACAAATTTCGCATTATTTAGATTGAAAAAAATTTTATAAAAGTCTTCAGATTATTCTACAAGTGAGAAAACTACGATATTAATTAATCTATTTTTTCAAAGTACAAAAAAACAGTTCAAAAAGTTTGGTCTTATCAAAGATAATAGACGCTTATGGAAGAACACTTCTGTACAAACGTTGGATCCAGTCTTCAGGTAACTTTTCGTAGTTGGATTACTCAAATACTGGAAAGCGCTATTGTCGCCAGCATATATATATATATATATATATATATATATATATATATATTTATATAGACATTACACTACAATAGTAGCTGGCCTCGTAGAGTCGGTGCGACGGACAGATCAGATATGCCAGATATATAGAAAAAATGTATACTTGATAGTCTAATTGCAATAACTATATCTATATATATATAAAAATGAATGTATGTGTGTTTGTTTGTCCTGGATAAACTCCGAAACTACTGAACCGATGGCGTTCAAAATTTAACCACGTTCTACACAGTCAGGAATAGGTCATAATATATATACTATATTGTAATGTATATACTATAGACACACACATACACGCACACACACACACACACACACACACACACACACACACACACACACACACACACACACACACACACACACACACATATATACAATATTTCTCAGTAGAAACCGTATTTAAAATGTGTATATATCTTATATATATGTGTATATATATATATATATATATATATATATATATATATATATATATATATATATTATGTATATTGTATATATTGTATATAAGATATATACACATTTTAAATACAGTTTCTACTGAGAAATATTGTATTGGCGTATACGGGCGGTTGATTACGATATTCGGTTGCCTCAAGCCGATTTCTATAGGCAGTTGTGTGTTCGGATGATAGAATGTAATGTCCAGGTGTATCTAGGCAATTTCTACGGGGAATACTGTATTTAGTTGATAGAAAACGACGTCCAGGTATGAGGAAATCAACTTCTATGGGAAGATTCGTGTATGGACGGTAAAATACGATATCTAGGTCTTTCCGAACGATTTCTACGGGGAGTATTGTGTTTAGTTGGTAGGAAACGATGCTAGCTTTCTCGGGACGATTTCTACTGGGAGTATCGTGTTTAGTTGGTAGGAAACGATGTTTAGGTACGTCGGGACGACTTCTACGGGGAGTACCGTATTTAGTTGGTAGAAGACGATGTCCAGGTATGACAGGACGATTTCCACGGAGAATTTCATGTTCGGACGGTAGAAGACGATATTCAGATGTCTCTGAACGACTTCTATGGGGAGTTTCGTGTTTGGATAGTGGGATAAGATGTCCAAGCGCTTCGGGACGACTTCTACGGGGAATTTCGTGTTCGAACGGTAAAATACGATGTCCGGATATGATGGAACGACTTCTACAGGGAGTTGTCTGTTCGGACGGTAGAAAACGATGTACAGGTATGACGGGACGACTTCTATGGGGAGTTTCGTGCTTGAATAGTGGCATCAGATGTCGGTATGTTTTGGAACGACTTCGACGGGGAATGTTTAAGATACTTCTATAAAGAGATTCATTTTCTATCGCTCGAACACGCACACTCCCAGTAAAAGTCGTCCCGGAATACCTGGATGTCATAAACTATCTTCCCAAAAAAAGCTCTCTATAGCAGTCGTCCCGAGACATATTCTATATTACGAACATGATACTTTATAAACGTCGTCTCGAGACACTTACCGCTCGCACTCAAAAGTACAATTTTCCTCATAGAAGCCGTATGTAATATGTATACGTGTGTGTATTAAATACGGTTGTACATTCTGTATATACATACTGTATATACAGAAGCGACGCTAGGTAAATTACGGTCAATTATTTATAGTAATATAGATTTTTATGTATAGAGTACTTTTTACTTAGATATTATTAAATTGCTTATGAAATCGGTTAAATTATTACCTCGGGCGAAGCCGAGACGGGGAATGCTAGTACTTATATATATTTTGAATTTATTTATAATGAATACCGTAGCAGTCTACCTAAATATATACATATATATATATGTATATATATATATATATATATATATATATATTTGCCATCATGTTTTTTAATTTCGCAAAAAAGCCTATTATGTAATCCTGAAAAATTGAAAGCGATTAGTTATGCAGTACATATAAGATGTGATGTGATGTATTTATTAGTTCGAATTATGAAATAAGTTTTAACATTCGAAGTTTTAAAATCGAATTTAAATCTTAGTTACAAAGGATACTATAACCCATCTATGTGGGGATTACATGCACCAAAGCAGCTAGAGCACTAGGCAAGTAAGCGGCGAGAGCGCTCACCCAACAAATTCAGTATAATCGTAACGTCTGTCTAGTGCAGATATATGCACGTGTGTCATTCCGTAGAATAAAGAAATTTTTTCGTAATACCACATCGAATCATTTCTAACGCACCTCAGCCCACAAGATTTTATCACATTAAACGATTGTCGGTGTGTATATTCGGGCGTGACAATACTGCCATCAACGGAGTCAGGCAGTGGTGAAACTAACTATATAATTACAATTGCATTATATTATATCGATACCCGACATTAGTGACCCGACGTTTCTGCTCTCGTCGCGTTTTGCAACAAAGTGTTTCTTTGTTCCGACTGAGGGGAACACTACGTAAAATTTCCTCGCATTCTCTTTCATTTCTCAGTGAAAAGGTACTGTATTCGCACGTCGCGAAAAATTAGTAAAATGTGCGTGCAATATAATAATACAATTGCGCGAATTTAGTTTTCTGATCACGCGTAAACTCAAGATGTGCAGTGTGAAAACTTTTAAGGTTACAGTGTGTACGCTTTTCCCAAGTACAACTTTCTCGTTCTTCTCCCTGTCCAGAGAAAGAGAGATAGAGAGAAGAGAAGAGAAAAACTATTGGAGAGATGCGCGCCAACAAGGGCGTTCACCTTGCAGTAGCAGCAGCGACACCGAGCAACGCCGGACCCTCCCCCCCTCCCAGCCCGGCAAGGCAGCCACGTACTGGACTCGCGCACCGCGCGGACCAGCCCCAGGGAGAGAGGTGTGCTATAGAGCCAAACTCTGTAGCCAGTGGAGACCGTGCACGCCAAGCGCTATGACACCGCACACAAAGGCGGCGCAGCCATTCGAGTTAGCCTACGCCGTAGGGTTTTTGAAATTTTACTATCGTGACGGTTGGAAATACAGAGACGGGACATAGTGTCAATCTATTTCGCGTATGGTCTTTATCGCTCTTAGCTAAAGCACGCCCCCAGGCAGGTAGCGTAGTTCAGTATTAGAGAAGTTACGAATATAACCTTTATCAAGGTACGTGCGTGTACCCATCAGGGCTTGTGCAGCAAGTTAGTACAACGGCAGATATAGGACCTGTTGCCCCTCCTGAGTACCTCCAAAGTGGAAGTCCTTTTAGGTTGCTGGGAAACTCATGCAAGATGAATATGTTCTCTACTCCTCCGAATAACAACGTCCAAGAAACGGGCCGTACCCCGAAAAATTCTGACAAGCACAATAATCCTCCGCGGACGAGTCCCTGACGAATTCGAAGAATTAGATGAAACAGACCGCGAAATCGCCGGACAATAACAAAACTTCGAAACTCATCGACGGTTTTTGTCAATCCATTATCAATATGGTAACTCCGCTCGTAACTGCCTCCCTACATACAAACACTACGCGGACTTCACCGCAAATAAAGCTAAATCATCGGAAAACTAGACCGCTGCAACGCCACAGAGGACGATGTCACACGATTTTTCTCTAAGCGCCTCCTCGTTAAGAACATAATGACGGGCTTAGTCTTTCTCATCGACACGGACGCCGACATCTCAGTCATCCCAATCGAAACACCTGAAACTGAAATCAGGCTCGAGATTATCTAAACTGTTCGCGGCGAACGGTACGATAATCAACACATCCAGAACGAAACAGATATCGATCAATCTCGGATTCAAAAAGAAATTAAGTTGGAACTTCGTGATCGCGGATGTTTCATATCCAATCTTAGGGAGTGATTTCCTGGAAAACTTCCATAGCGTCTCTGATCTTAAGTTTAAATGGTCATCGAGTTTAGACACTGGTGAAACCATTAAATTCAACACGCGTGTAATGAAAAACCACGCGGTTTACGTGATCGACCCCAGCAACCCTTTCCCGCCGATTTTTGACAAAATCCACGCGTAGAAGGTCTCGAACAAGAAGGGGAATTCCTCGATCGAGGTGTATATCACCACATTAAAACGACGGGTCCTCCGTTCAGTCAGCGTGCGCGATGAGTGAGTCCAGAGAAATTAACCGCCGCGAAGGCGCAATTTGAGGAGCTGCTCACCATAGGATTATCCGTTCTTCTAAAAGTCCGTGGGCGTCCCGAAGAAAAGATGACGTTTGGCGAATTTGCGGATACGACAGGCGATTAAACTCCGTAATGATCCCTGATAAATATTCCCTGCTCCACCTTCAGGACTTTCCGAGTATTCTAAATGGAAATCCGTTTTCTAAAAATTAGACCTCCATAAGGCGTCTTACCAAACCCCCGTACCAGAGGAGGATAGGGAAAAAACCGCCGTTATTACTCCTTTCGGGTTGTATCAATTTAACGTGATGTGTTTCGGGTTCAAGAATGCGGCCCAAACATTCCAACGTTACATCGATAACGCGCTAGGAGACCTTTGTTGTACTTTCGTATTCGTAAATGATGTTCTTATCGTCTTCCTTGTAGAAGAACTGCACAGACGTGATCTTGACATCGTGTTGAGTCATTTAGATAAGTTCCGTCTTCGACTCAACATCGAAAAGTGAATTCTAGGAGAGTCCGAACTTGAATTTTTTCGGCCACACGATAATAGGACCGGATTGAGACCGACTGCCAGGAAAATACTCGCGATTCCCGAATTTCCCAAAAACGCCTCGGAATGACGACGTTTCTTGGGCATGGTCAATTTTTACCGCATGTCGATTCCTCATGCCACGCAAACAGAAAAACCGCTTCTGAAATATTTGAAAGGCGCGACTGATCAAATGGAACACGCTTGGCGAACACGCTTTCATCAAATGCAAGGAGGATTTAGCTAACGTAACGAATACCGCCTTTTCGTCCGAAGGCGGAGATCAGATTGGTTACCAACGCATCCAACCTAGCCATGGGTGCCGCCCTTGAACAAAAGTTTGGTGACCAGTGGCAGCCGATTGCATTTCTCAGTAAAAAATTCAACCCCACGCAATCGAAGTACAGCACTTACGACCGCGGGTTAACGGCTATTTAGGATGCGCTTAAAAAGTTTTTCTATTACCTTGAAAGCTGCACCTTCGAGGTGATAACTGACTTCCGATTCCTTGTATACGCGCTCCACTATCCCAGGATAAAGCCCCTGCGATTCGGTGTCGCCAGATTAATGACTGCCGTCAATTTAACCTCACGATAACATATCGTCCCGGCAAAGAGAACCCGGTGGTCGATGCATTATCTCGAATCGAAACTTTCTGCATACCGACTATGCTACACAGGGCCAACGACTGAAACCGCTTGGTTCCCGAGGTCCAACTCATTAAAGCACATGTCAATACGTTTAGACTACCGACATAGTTCGACATGAAGACTTTCGCTCTAAAACAGGAGAAAGACGGAGAATTTTTCAGAATCTTATTAGACCGTACTCACCCCCTAATACTTAAACAAATCAGGTTCAAAGATCCTGACCACACGCCGTTCTACTGTGATATACAAGAGAGCAACGTGTCTTCCCCGGCGAGATGAGAGAGGAGTTGATCGCCCTCTTCCACAACAACTCGCACCCGAGTACCAAGGTAACTGCGATAGCTGCACGTTTGGCCGCATATGTCGCGCGAAATTGCACGTTTTTATAGGAATAGCATCGCTTACAAATACTCAAAAATCACCCGGCACAATAAACCGGTACTTGTGCACTTCATAGCGCCTAACGAATGGTAAGCCTAACGAACTGCAAGAGGCTTAAAGTCTATAACTTGCACACCTTTCTGGTAGCCAATCAAACGCTGCAAGAATTAACTATCGGGGATTGTACATCAATCAGCCGCGAGACGCATTTTCTCTTACGTCCTCCAGGCGATTTTTTCCGGGCACAATACTCTGAAACACATCGAATTCTGCTTTTTGGAGTGTCCCAAATACGGCGAGGGCCGACACCTTCAACTCGCGTCGCACTCGGATCTAGCTCTCTTGAAACACTAATCGACACGAACAACTCGTATGCCACCGCAATAGTTCAGCACGTGATTTCGTACACACCCAATTACGGAACTTAGATTTGCGTGGTATCGCTCTGCCTCCTTCTCTCACATTCGAAGAAAACAAGGGCACCCTGAGGAACCTCAAAATCAGCTACAATCGAGACATTAATGATGTGCTTCTCGATCTATGCTTGAGAGGTCTCACTGATCTTTCCGTTGAAAACCCTCTCGGTCGAAGGCGGACAAGAGCTATAGTGCAGAGAATCTTTGTAAATATATATACGCAAAATAGGATCTCCAATGCACAGTTTACGAACTGCATCCTAAGCTTTATCGACTTCAATATAAGTAGACTAAAGTGCCTGGGTGCCACAATCATCGAATTGACCCAGGAAACGCATACCTGGGTTTATAAGCAGTAACTTTAAGGATCTTTGTAAACTTTTCTTACCCTTTTCTTATCCAGATTTTTTTTCCTTTTAACGTGTAAAAAATCTCAATTTAAGGGGGAGTGATATGGGGATTGTATCCACCACATATTAGTGTAACTAGCGCCCTTATTAGAAATAGTGGGGCAGATGTAGCTGTAAGCGACCAGAGCGCTCACCGCACGAATTCAGTCTAGTCGTAACATCTGTCCAATGCAGACATATGCACGTGTAGCATTCCATAGAATAAAGAAATTCTTTCATAATACCGCGTAGATTCATCTCTCAGGCACCTCAGTCCACGAGATCTTATCACCTTAAAAGATTGTCGGCGTGTATGTTCGGGCGCAAAAATACTGCCATCAACGGAGTCAGACAGTGGTAAAACTAACTATATATTTGCATTACACTATATAGCGATACCCGACATCTACTTAGCCCCCACTTCATTATTTAAACTTGAAGATGTTCAGTTTTGAGGAAAATTAAGTTAAAATATTGCAATATTGAACTGCTTTGAATTATATCAGTGTCAGATTTCTTTCAATGATTATAGAGTCACAGTGTAAGCCTATATGTTATCGAACTTCCACCTAGCTATAATGTTTTTGTGTAATATTTCTTTGTATAAATATAGATATTAATATAAATAAATAAATAAAAATAAATATATTTAATTTATGTTAGTAAGAAAATTTCAATCCTTTGTTATTTTTTTGGTGTTCGTTATGGCGTCTTCAAAACTTTTCTGTTTTTATCAAGAATGTCGGAATTCCAAAACAAAATCCGTTGGTATTTTTTGATACTCCTGGATATGTATAATATGAGGTGTGTTCCAATAATAAGGTGTCTTTGCAAATATCAAGGGCTACATCCGTTCCATTATCGATTTTTTTTTTTGTATTTGTACAGCTGTACCGAGCATATATTTTCGGCTTTAAGTCTATAGCATTCTTTGTTTGTTTTTCACATGCATGCAAATTTATAAATGTTTCAAATGCTCGGCAATTTGCTTTGCAAAAAAATGGAGCAAAAAATTTCCATTAAATTTTGTGCAAAAAATGGAATTTAGTGCTCTAAAATTCTTGAAACGTTGACAGTTACAGTTTGAATCTACTTTGAATTAAAAGAATGTATATAAGTGGTACAAGCTGTTCCGAAAAAGCAGAGACGAACCTGGCCCTCGACGTCCTAGCACGTCAAAAACAGATGCAAACGTTTAAGCAGTGAAAGATTGAAAGATATTTTGTTAAAAAATCGTTGAATCATTATCAGAGAAGTTGCTGAAGATGTATGCATATTGGTTGGCTCGTGCGATGCTATTTTTGTGGTTGTTCTGGGCATGAGACATGTATCAGAGAAATTCGTTCGAAAACTGCTTAATTTTGATCGACAGAACCGTTGCATGACTACAGCTTGATTGGTTATCGAAATATTGATTAAAGTTTAACTTTAATCAACAAAATGTTGATTAAAGTTAATAATGATGCTGATTTGTTCAAAAAAGGTATAATTGGTGATGAATCGTGGGTATATGGTTATGACGTCGAAACCAAAGCCCAGTCGTCCCAATAGAGAAGCTCAGAAGAACCATGACCGAAGAAAGCACACCAAGTGCGATTAAAAGTTACGGTTTTGCTCATTGTCTTCTTTGATTACCGTGGCCTAGTGCATCAGGAATTCGTACCACAATGTCTTTCGTCAATAAGGAGTACTATCTTGAAGTTATGTGCCGTTTGCGAGAGGCGATACGGAAAAAATGCAAAACGGAACTTTGGAAAAACAATTCGTCGCTTTTGAATCACGATAATGAACCTGCTCATTCATCGTTGTTTATGATTTTTTGACCAAAAACACCACAGCCATGCCTCAGCCTCCATATTCACAAAATTTGGAATCCAGTGACAGTGATTTTCTCAGAAATCAAAAGACCCATGAAAGGACATCGATTTTTACTATTAAGGAGATATAAACTGCATCGGTGAAACAACTCCACGCTATAACAAAAATGGTTACCAGAAGTGCTTTGATGAGTCGAAAAAGCATTGGCACAAGTGTATTATATCTGAATGGGGTTACTTTGAAGAGGACAACATAAGTATTGATTAATAAATAAATATTTTTTGAGAAGACCAAAAAAATCACCTTATTATTTGAACATACCTATAGTATATTAATCATCAGAATAGTGCTAAATTTATTAACAGATAAAGTATATAGGAACCCCTAAAATTATAAAAATTCTTCATCAATTAAAAATTTTTTAAAATCATAATTATACAATTAATAAGAATAATATAATGAAAATGAACAAATTTTTTGGTAAATTTAGTTTTAAAAACGCATTTGAAAAGCGATTCATGAAATATTAATAAATTCACAAAATCAATAAAGGTGTTTATTTTCAATAATGTTATTATAAAATCCAATTATAGAGATAAAATTCATTGGTTTTTTGTATATCTTGTTCTGTACAGACTTAGTTCTTCTCCATGCGTTCAGAGTGGAAGGTTGCATGAAAACAACAACTTTTTTTCTTGTTTAGAAAATGGTCATAATTTTTTTACATTTGCATCTAAAAAATACGATGTATAGAAATTAAAACTGTCCGTACAAATTCCAAAAGAATGTTTAAAAGTATCCCTAAAAAAGGAAGTAGAATGTGATTACTTAAAAATTTAAGAGTTCATAAAAATATTTTGCAAAAATTTGTATTTACAAATTATAAAGCAGGGCGACTCTATTAAATAATTAAGCTAGCAATATATTTATATGAAATCATTCTTTAACAAATCGCAAACCAATTTGAAGTTGACATTTTATAAGAGTATGTAATTTTTTACAACCTCATTACGTAGAAATTATGGATACGTATTTCAGCATTTTGCTTGAAATTTTTTTTCGCAAATATAACACGCATTTTTAAAAATTTAATAAATTTACTCTAAAATTTCATACTTGAAATTGATTAACTTAGAGCATATTGATCGCGTCTATTTCGAAATTACTCAGTTTACACTTTATTCTATAAACTAATTTGAAGGCGAATTTTCTGCCTAAGAAATAATTCGTTGTAACATGTAAATATTTAGTTTGACTCTTCTATAAATTCTTTAATTCGTTAAAAAAAACGGTTTTTGGACTTATAAAATATTTATATAATTTTACTAAATATTTATTTAATTTCATGAAACAAATATTTAGTTGTTTTAAAGAAACGTTGCTTTGTTTTTGGTCATTTTTTTCACCTATATTTCATTTATTCGCTTTTGCGAAATAGTTAGTTAATTTTACTAATTGCTCTTATAAAAATTGACAAATATTTATTTAAATTCAGTTGCTTGTTTCTACAAAATGAGTTTAGTTATTTATACTAAATCATTTTGTAGATTTAACTATAATGCCTTTGAACTAACTACATATTGAGTTAGATCTATTAAATACTAAATATTATTTTTATTAAATGGTTTAGGTAAATTAATTTTTTCTTTATTTGTATTAATGAAATATTTATTAAAGTTAACTGAATATATTCTACTAATTCCTTTTACTAAATATTTCATAGAAGTCACTAACCTTTTTTTTCAGTGTTTTATATACCCTTTGTATAAAGTCACATTTTCCTTTAATAGACATATTTTATTTACAGTCTCTATACTAATAATTCTATTTTTCAGTAATATTTAAGAAAGTACGCAATTTTTATGCATGCACATGCCTTTTTTAAATATCATTGCTCTATTACAATACATTAATCTTTAAAGGGGCGGGAAGCCAATATATCGGCTCAAAAACATAATGCTAGAATACCTCTTTATCCTTAAGTAAATTGATGCGCTAAGTTCATATCTGAAGTTGGTTTGACCTTATCACTTCAGAGTCAAGGTCAATAAAGGTCATTTGAAGGTCAAAACTAGTCATATGTTTTGAATCATTGTAAAAGATATATCTTTATGTTTTTTGAGTTACTGAGTTCGGGTTTTACGTCATTTTGACCTCAAATAAAGAGATATTATTAACCTCCGGAGATGGTTGAGAATAATAATCAAATAGATTGCAAAGATTTTTATTAGTTAAAAAAAGGATCGTATTCTTAAATGCTAAAATTATGCCGTAAAATAATATTAATTATGATTATATATTTCAAAACCTGAATATAGAATAATAATAGCATTTATGGTCATGTACTGACGTATTGGTAGCTATCGGTATAATTATCCTATATATTTGTAAAATTTTCGCTACAATAATAGAAATTTCAAACTTGTTTCAAACAATACTTTTTTATAAAATTTAGTTAATTTTCATGAATTTCATATTTCCTAAGAGTTTACGTTTAACTACAATTAGAAATATTACAAAAATTTATACTTTATTAACGATTTTTTTGTAATAAACATTCAACCCATCGGTACACGCAACAATATGCACTCAAAATTGTAAAAGCATTATACGATGAAGGGATACAAATTTCGAAGAACATTTTAAATGCTTGAAACATCGGACACCTCCAAATCCTTCTTTTTCTCAAGTTGATCTGATCACCACGATTCTACACAATGCAGGTCAGATCTGAGCCTGAAAACTCCGAATTATATTATAGTACATCATAAATTTTTTGTCCCCCTTAATTCAGCACTTCTTGTACTGACGCCACTCTGACCTGGCCTGTCCGTTCTTGCACGCTCGCACATCACATCATTCATCCAGCCGACTACCGCGTCCGACCAGAGAGTACAGTGAGAGATATGTAATAATAATAGGAAAGCGTGTGTTAAAATTTATGAGGTCTATAAGGTGGATGACCCATTTTGGCTTGTCAAAAAATTCGTTTGTTTGAACGGATGTGTGATAGCTCGCATTGTCATGATGAAGAATGATCCTTGGTTACCGGTTGTTTTTTCGTATTTCACAAAGCACTTCTGGCAAAAAAATGGTTATGTACCATTTAGAATTCACCGTTTTATGTTGATCTAACGGCACGACTGCAAATGTCCAGTTGATCCGAAGAAACTGGCGATCGTTTGCTTCGAGGTGTTTGAGCACATTTGTCGGGTTGGTCTCGTCTTGGAAGACACATAAAGTTGATTGCTGTTTTGTTTCGGGCTCATGCGCATAGATCCAACATTCGTCACCTGTGTAGATATTATACACAGCTTTTGATGCACCGCGATTGAATTTATTGAGCATTTCTTTGCAACAATTAACACGAGCATTTTTTGGGTTTGTGTCAAAAAATAAAATTATAGGGAATTCGACGTGAACAAATCTTTTTAACAACTAAATGGTTATGCAATATATTATATATGCTCGTTATACTAATGCCCAAAGATACCTCAATCTCACGGAATATCGTATGACGATCTTGCTTTATCAGTTCGCGCAGAGCCTTAATGTTTTCTGGTACAACAATTAATTTTGGACGACTTTCACGGAACTCCTCCTTGAGCGAACTGCGGCCACGATTAAATTCATTATACCAATATTACACAATAGCCAAGGATGGGGCTTCACCGCCGAAAGTCGAAGTAAGTCGATCGATACATTCTTGTCTTGATAAGCTACGTCGAAATTCGTGAAAAATCATCGCACGAAAATTTTCATGAGTTAGTTCTATTTTTTCTCTGAGACAAAAGTTTCAAGTCACTGTAGATAACACAAGTTATACTTAAATGACAAAACGTTCTGAAGAAGGTTATGGTTAAAAAGGTCAAACTTTCAATTGGATACATTAGATGGCGCCTGCAAGCACTTAAAATGTAAATAGCAACCCTTGTATAATTCCCATGCCAAAAATGAGCTGAATAAATGTGCATTTCACATAAATAAATCTTAAAGGTTTTTTCCTTAAAAATTCTTCTTTCTCCAAAAATGAATCTGAAAACAATTTGATTTTTTAAAGTGCAAATTTTTCAATATTTCAAGAACTTTGATTGCTTAGAAATTCGTAATTAATTAACTTCTCTGTAAACTTCAAAATTCTACTTTTTGCTTAAATCTTATTTAGTAATTATAAATCATTTAAATCCAAATTTTTTTCCATAAACAATAACTTTAACAATAAAAGTTGAACATTTTCTAATATGCAAATCATATAGCTTTGGCAGCTCTACCCATTTTTGGTTCAAATTTTTTTGATAATCAATTACTATTTAATATTCATTTTTGAAGGATAAATTGTAGGAGCTTTTTTATTTAAAATTAGTTACATTTTTAGCAACAAATTTGTCCAGTATCAAATTAATATCGCAAAATTCTGAAAAACTTCGATGATATTTTTTCGTCAGCTCTGAGACATTGTTTTTTTTGCATAATTTATATTCAATTGAATAGCTTTTAGGATAAACATAAGTAAAATTTTTTAAATAATTTCAAATCTAATGTTACAGAAAATAGCACGACTGAAATGCTATCAAGGCAATATTTGATATGTATGTATAATATTATTTATGGAACATTACGTTTGAAATATTTCATGTATCTGCTATACTTAAAATAACAGATTTTCTATATATATATATATATATATATATATATATATATATATATATATATTATATTGGAGTTGCAATATAATAGATACACGATATATTATATCTGATATATCTTAATTCATTTCCCTCATACGCCAGTAATATTAATTTATATTGCAATGAAAATATTTCAAATGTAGATTTACAGAAATGATTTACAGAAAAATTATTCAAAGAAATTTGTAATTGTTTTAACTAAGAAAACGTTTCATTTTATCTTTTTCAGCAAAGGTAATGTTATAATCATAGATTATCCGATTTTATTAAAAAAATTGTTTTATATATTCATGCAGCCAACAATTAATATTAAAAATAATAATAAAAATTTTAAATGTATAATGACATTAATGAAATAGTCTGGCAGGTGTATTACAAGACATACAGAGCTTTTCTAAAAAATTTACTGATGAGTGATGGTATACTTTTAGAAAAGTAGCATTTCAGTTTTCTAATTAATAAATATTTTTTTATTGGTCTTACAGTCCAATCAATTCCATCCAAAAATAAAATAAAATAAAAATAAAAATAAAATAAAAATAAAAATAAAAAATAAAAATAATAATAAAAAATAAAAAATAAGAAATAAAAATAAAAAATAATAAAAATAAAATAAAAAAATAAAAATTAAAAATTAAAATTAAATTAAAAATTAAATTAAAATTATAATGACAGTCAGACTGTCCTTGTTTACATTCACCCCCGTAGACTAATCTGAAAATAAAATATTAGCTGAAAAAATTCTTTGTTAGTAAAGTGCAGTCTGACTGTCCCCAACACCCTTAAGAAATAAATTAAGAATTTAAGAAATAAACACCTTTAAGAAATAAAAAACAATTTCAAAGCTATCAATTTAACAATGCAAACAATAAAAATTGGTTTAAGAATCTAACTGACAAGGAGATACCAAATGAAGTAATAAACATCATGTCTAAAGGTGCCAAACATGGAATATTATATTGTAAAAATAATCTCCCGATCAAAGAAATCATCGCGGAGGTTGAAAGTAATCTTTTTGGTTTAAATGATGAAGTAAAAAAGGAATGTAGGGCATCTTTGGTTAATGTCATTAGTAATTTTAAAAGAGAAAATAAATTTGATAATTTTTTAAATAGTAATTTTATACATGATTTAATTACCGCGACGAATTTTTTGAAAAATAACCCTAATATAATCTTCCAAAAGGCCGACAAAGGTAATGTAACTGTAGCTTCCAATAAAATTGATTACATAAATTGTATAAATAATATATTAAATGATGATAGTACTTATTTGAAGATTGGTAATCCACATATCATTAAGCTACAAAATAATTTGAAATAGTTATTAAATAATTGGAAAAGAAATGAATATATAAATGATACTACATATAAGTATTTAAAATGTGAAAATGGAACTGTGGCAAAATGTTATGGGCTTCCCAAAATTCATAAAGAAAATCTGACATTTAGAATAATAATATCTTCCATAGGTTTCCCAACTTATAATATTGCTAGATTTTTGTCTAATATATTGGTTAAGATAGTTGGAAGAACTAGTTCTTACATTAAGGATAGTTGGTGTTTTTACAATGAAATGAAAGATATTGTTATTCCGAAAAACTACAAGATGATTTCATTGGATGTAGTATCTTTGTTTACAAATGTACCTTTAGAGTTGTTAAATGATATTATACAGGAAAAGTGAAATGAAATTAATTTGCATACAAAATTGAGAATGAATGAATTTATTAAAGCAATTAATTTGGTTTTTAATAACACAATTTTTTCATTTGATAATAAATTTTATGAACAAAAATACGGATGTCCAATGGGGTCCCTTTGTCACCGGTTATAGCTAATTTAGTTATGGAAAAGTTGGAAAGTATAGCCTTGTCAAAATTGCTTTTTGAAGCAATGATATTTAAGAGATATGTTGATGATATCTTTACAATTGTTCCAGAAGTTTTTGTGGATGAAATAGTGGATGTTTTCAATTCTGTACATGACAGAATTAAATTTACAAGGGAGGTTGAAGTAAATAGTCAGTTGAGTTTTTTGGACATTAATGTAATTAGATGTAGTAATAATAAGGTAAAACTTAATTGGTACAGAAAGCCTACTTGGTCAGGTAGGTTTTTAGATTTTAATTCACACCACCAATTCGGAAACAAAATTGGAGCATTGAAAGGTTGTTGAGCATTGAAAAGTTGGAGCATTGACAGAGCAATTAAATTGTCACATAAAGATTTTAGACAAAATAATTTACAGATAGTAAGAGAGACTTTTATTAATAATGGCTATCCAATTCAATTTATTAATAGATTGATTGCTGAGAGATTGTTTGACATTTATAATACCGAAAATAGACATAGTGCAGGAATTGATTTTAACGGAGGCAAAATTATTGTCTTACCATATGTTCAAGGATTATCTGAAAGAATAAAAGAAATTTTCGGAAATATAACATTCAAATTTTCTTTAAAAATCGCAATAATTTAAGTAGATTGTTTAATAATTGCAAAGATAAGGATGATTTATGCTTAAAGTCAGGAGTTGTTTACAAGATTAATTGCATGGATTGTGATAAATACTATATTGGACAAATAGGTAGATATTTAAAAAAGAGAATTTATGAGCATAAATATAGTTTACGTAGCTCACATATTACTTCTGGTTTAAAAAAGCATTGTTTAAAGTTTTTACATTCTTTTGATTTTGTGAATGTGGATATTTTGGAACATGGTATTAATAATAAGTATAAACGGGAGAGTCTTGAAAGTATTCACATTTTCAAGAATCGAAATAATGTGAATTTAATGTTGGAGTCTGGTAGATTGGACAGTGTTATCATTCCTTATTAAATTGATTGGTTTTGGACAATTTGTGTAGAGGGGGAATTTATATTTAATTTACGAAATTTGGTGGTGGGGATGGGTATATATAGATTAGAATATAAGGTTTAGATTAGTCCCTGATGAGGAGCCGTAGCGAGCTCGAAACGTTGGACAAGTCTTCAATTAGGTAAGGGTGTTGGGGACAGTCAGACTGCACTTTACTAACAAAGAATTTTTTCAGCTAATATTTTATTTTCAGACTAGTCTACGGGGGTGAATGTAAACAAGGACAGTCTGACTGTCATTATAATTTTAATTTAATTTTTAATTTAATTTTTATTTTTAATTTTTATTTTTTTATTTTATTTTTATTATTTTTTATTTTTATTTCTTATTTTTTATTTTTTATTATTATTTTTATTTTTTATTTTTATTTTTATTTTATTTTTATTTTTATTTTATTTTTATTTTTATTTTATTTTATTTTTGGATGGAATTGATTGGACTGTAAGACCAATAAAAAAATATTTATTAATTTGTATATGGGCAGTCGATAGAAGTACAATTCAATTATTTCAGTTTTCTACCTTAATAAAATAAAACTGAGGCGAAGATTGACCGAAAAGTAAAAAAAAGTACGGCAGAAAAAACTGCTATACTGCGTACGAGTAAGGGTAACAAAACTATAAAAGTGGTTAAGCGGCAGCTATTTGGAGCATGGGCGTACGCTGCACGTGCATGAACAATTTTTTTCTTCAGCTGCAAGGGTTCACAACTGTGTTTCTGAACTAGTCTGTTGATGTAAAAAAGCAAACATTTAGCATTTGGCTTTTTGGGATCTCAGAGCTATAGACATATATTAGACCGCGATCTGAAACGGATGCTCTGAAGTCCATATTGAAGGACAGAGATACGCCTTTCTCTCTTACCTCGCGGAAAGAGTAAGGAGGCAGCTCAACAATAACAATGGTTTAGAGTATAGGAGAAATAAATATTTCTGCTGGGTATATTTGTACTACTACTGTTCCCCTACTTTACTGTTTTCCCCATTTGCTTGTTGTAAGAGAGAGAAACCACGACTCCCTGTATTGCTCTCTCACTCTGGTTTAGGTTTCAACTCTGTTCTCAGAGCGCGCAGTGTAATATATAAGTCATACTACAGTATAAGTCAAACTACAATACTCACAGCCAAACCCCACTCCCTCATCACTGGTCCGACAGCCACAGGAATGCCATCAGACATTTAAAAATATTTGGTACCATCGCCCTATTACTTGTGTTCTTCTATAAGCGTTTATCTTCTTTGGTCTTACGAATCTTCTGCTGCACGCAATTTAGTGTTATTCATATCTCCGAAAGAAAACATTTATTGTGAATTCTATGCACTGTTTGAGTATCTAATTCGAGTTTTTCCACTTGTAGAATAAAATAGTGAGCCAAATAAACTTTGTTTTATCACTTTACATTCCACACGTTTTGAGAAAACAAAAAGTAACTTGCTTGGACAATGTAACCATATATCAAACAAATAACTATAGTTATAGTCAAAACAAATAGAAATAGAGTTGCTGCATTTTGAAAGAGATGGAGCAGTATGATATGTTAACTATCGTACGAATTCAATCAAGTAAAGGGGGCCCTGTGCTTTAAAGAATTGAAATATTATATGTATATACAATATAAAAGACTATTATGAATAAATACATGTATATATTCATTCAGTTTATATGTTTTATTATAGGTTTAATAAAAAAGCTATATTCATACTTTTAGCTATTTTATATACTATATCTATTTCATACATTTTTAGTCGATCATATATGCATACTGAATCTATGTCGCACTTGATCGTATACATGAAGAAGCGTTCTTTATCAAAACTTCTTATGACAGGATTATATTTCATTACTTTGCTCTTTCGCAAGCCAGTCGCGTGTAGTCGTGGGTAACATATGTAGCTTCTGAATTTTGCAAATAAAATTCTGAAAATAATACAAATAATCTATATTCTATGTTAGCACAGGACAAGCTGACTGCTCCCATTAACTTAAATTTAAATTTACCAGAATGTCCGACGTTATACGAGATATGTTAAAAAAATAACGAAAATTTTCGTTTTATGAAAAAACTATTTATTTATTCAGCAATATCTATTTTGTCTCCTTCAAAGCAATCCTACTCGGATCTGATGCACTTGTGCCAACGCTTTTTTCAATCCTCAAAACACTTTTGAAACTCGATCTTTGTAATAGCTTTTAGCTTTTTCAGTGAATCGCTTTTAATGTGATTTATGCTTGTAAAACGATGGCCTTTTAATGCTCTCTTTATCTTTGGAAATAGAAAAAAGTCACATGGAGACATATCTGGCAAATATGAAGCCGGTGGCATCGTCAAAGTTTTGTTTTTGGCCAAAAATTCACAACTATACAATGAAGTGTGAACAGATGCATTATCGTGGTGCAAAAGCCATGAATTGTTTTGCCACCAATCTGGGCGTTTCTTTCAGATTGCTTCACGCAATCGGCGTGTGTGCACTATACCATTGAAATCGAGGAACACAGTGAGCATAACCTTCACATTCGACCGCTCTTATCGAACCTTTATCGGTCTTGGGGATCCAGAATGCCTCCACTGGGACAATTGAGCCTTAGTTTCGACATCATATGCATAAACTCATGTTTCGTCACCTGTTATAACACCTTTTAGTAGTTCTGCATCATTATTAACTTGATCTAGCGACTCCCGAGCAACTTTCATTGAGTAAGCTTCAAATAGGTACTTCTGAGATCCGCGATCTCTACCGTCCACCAGTATGTTTGTAGTTTGTTGCATATGTTGATATTCAATGTCTTTTACATCCTTAAGGTTCAATAAATTTCTCCGATTATCTCTAGTTTTACCTAAGCTGAAATATATGTCGCGAGCGCAAGCGAGGTTTATTAATCAAAAACCTCCGACCCAGCCCAAGAGCGGAGCTCCATAAACCGCGCGGACCAGAGACCTTTTCTTATATTCACAGATTTGTAGATCTCGAGCAGTTTTAATATTTCTCCTACACTATTCCTGCTTTTGCTTGGGAAATCATCCGCGATGCAGGGAAAACCCTATAGGTAAAAACCTACGAGAAGAACAGCGTTCCTGTCCAGCCGTTCCTGTTTTAGCCCTCACAAAAGAATGCAGCTACAAAGTCCAATATGCGTTGTACTCGCAGGATCTACGCACAATATATGCGCTGAAACGCCTATTCGCCAATGTGTGAGCACAGTCCCCCCATCATAAATTAAAATTTGGTAAATTTTGTGTATAATAGTTTGAGGATTTCAAATTCGATAAATGGTTTGTAGTAATCTGTAAAATTAGAATTCTCAATTATTTTTATGTTTCAATAATAATGAATCGAAGGATTTCGTAAAATTGTATATAATGATTTAAATTTGGGTAATTGGATAATTTGGACAGAATAAGTTGCACAATTAGTAATATTTATGTTAAGATGATAGGAAATAGTCATATTTGTTAAATTACGAGTATATTACTTTGAGATTGTAAAAGTCAATATATATATATATATATATATATATATATATATATATATATTTTAGGAGTCTGTCAATGCTATTTATGCATTTTCATTTATGCGTTCGCTCGTTTTCTTACATTCATTGCGTCGGCCCAAACTTTCGCCTCGTAAAGCAAGATCGAGTGGGCAACACTCATCAGCAGGCTACATGCGTTCTGTCTTGATCCAATCGTTTTGGCCATCAGTCAGCTTAGAGCCTTGGTATTTTTTGCTGCTTTATTCGTCACGTTTCGCAGGTGAGTTCAGAAGCTTAGCTTCGTATTCAAGGTGACCCTAAGATACTTAACTTCACTCCTGGTCTCCAATCTTTCCGTCCATATCGTCATCGAGACCACCGACTATATACGTCTACGAGTCAGCAGCAATAACTCCGTCTTTTGCAGTACGAGTTGCAGTCCGTGGTTTGTCATCCATTCAGTCACCCATCTCATGACCTGATTCAGTTTTAACTGAGTCAAATGATAGTCATGCGCGACTATCACAGCTGCCACATCGTCATCATAGGCGACGAGGTGTACGTCCAAGAGCAGTCCCAGTCTTCGGAAGCGGTCATACTCTACGTTCCAGAAACCGGGGCCCAGGATGGATGCCTGTGTCAACCCCGCTGTCACGCGTTTTCGTTTCTTTCCGTCCAATGTCTCATACGTTAGTCTTCGACCCTGTACATAGTTCCGTACGACACATGGTAGGTAGGAGATAATTTTGAAAGTAAACTTCATCTCTGTCAGTATCTCTATCCATTTCACGGAGTTGAAGGCGTTGTGAACGTCTAGAGTCACCAATAGAATCAGTGGTCTGGTCGCATGGCCCCTTTACTCTTACTGATTAGAACCAATCGAGTCTCCTTCCTTTCCACCCGGGCGGCGTGGAACGACTACTCGAAGTACCTTGCTAGGTATGCCATCAGAACTTGGAACCTTGTTAGGCTTCATGTCTTCGACGCACTATGGAGTTCTTCCTGCAAAAGAAAGGAATATTTGAGCAGAGTAGGGTCCCGCTTTGCTTAGACTTCGGGCTCGTTGAACTTCCGTCTCAACTTCACACAGGTACTTCTGAAATCCACGATTTTCACCGTAAACCAATATGTCTGTCATCTGTTGCGTATATGTTGTGTTTCTTGGGCATTGCATCGGCGTTGGAGAAAACTAGTCATCGCCGCCTCTAACGCCTTCACCCTGTCCCGGTTTGTTAGCTCTTGAGGCGCCTCCCGTGAGGGAGGTTCTTCATTTTGCAGCTGCCTTTCGAATTCGTCAATGTCTAGACGCTTGGGGTTCCACCCGGCAGGTCTTGTGTCTCACCCTTCCTTCTTTATCAATTCGAAGGCAATATACTGATAATCACTGGCTGTACGCCCTTACGGTAGTCCGGAGTCTGTTGGAGCCCAAAGTCACATATGGTATGGAAATACCATACCCAGGTCATCTATACGTCGGTGCCGTTGCTTCGTGAAGTACTGCCAGATTCAGCCTTACAGCCATCTCCAGTAATAATCGTCCCCGTCTATTTGTCCATGTCATTCAGCACTTGATGGCTCGCGCCTTTTGCACGAAACCAAACTGCGGACTTGGCCGAGCTGCTAGTGAGCCAAGTCAGTAAACGTTTGTCTTTATACTGCTCACTAATGATGAGTACGTTAGTGTCCAGCTCCACCGTAATCTGCGGGATCAGTGCGTTAACTACACTACTCCCATTTATATTGCATTGAAGTATCGTCATCGTCATTGCATGGCTGTCTTTGTCTTCAGTTATGTCAATGCTGCCTTGAACACCGTATATGAGGGCGAGCCAGGAAAGGGTTCTCTGCCCTGTGTCTTATCACCAGTGCAAAGTTAACATTCCCCACGATTCTTACAGTCCCTATGGAGATGATCTTCGAGAATCGAGACTGCAACGCCAGCAGCAGTTTTGTCCATCTGGTCCTTTACAATCTTTTCGTAGATGACCGAAACCCAAGCACCGGTAACATCGCAAGACGCGTAACTTGATCCTGATTCCATAATTGACCCATCCGATTTTGATACGTCCTTTTCTTAAGAGATCGGTAGCCTCTTTCGCATCGAATTCGCAGACCGCCATGCTCTATCCTCTACTATTAACGTCGAAGACGTAAAGCTGACGCTCTGCGGTACGTCCAGTTTCCTGATTTAATGCGATAATAATCAATCGAATGATTTGGTAAATTTTGGATATGGTAAATGTGGTATTTTTCACGTTAGAACTGGCATTTGTTGATATGCGCGTATTTACACGATTTTTTCGGGCCTTGTCGGACTCTGTAGTCGCTGACACCTCTGAAATCGATGGAGGAATTTCGTGAGAGGAAAATCACGTTAAAGAGAAGAAAATCATCTATGAAAACTCAAATATTTATTATTGCACGCCTACAATTTTCACGAGTTCTCCGCGTACGTAAAAAGTTACGACGGTTATTGAGCTATGGGCGCCAGCTACAGTTATACGGATTGTAGCCCTCCGATATTATAATAATTTGTAATATCGGAACTAAGCGGGTTCCGTGTGCCCAAGGTGCCTGATAATTTCGGGTTTCGATCACGGTCAGCCTGATTACATGGTATACGGTGTCGGCGCCAGATCATTTGCCTGAATGTCGTTGTGGAGGTCGATTACTTCGCGGACCCTGTACTGGTCAAGGTCCTGCGCTATGGGAAGGCGTGCACTTCGTCGCAGACGGAAGGCGTAGCCTTCGGCGTAGAGGTACTTCTACGCTGCGCTCTTTCAACCAGTATCTATAGCTCCTTTTGCACCGGTAACTCCCCTGGAACCTGTGTGGATCCTCAGCAAGACGAAAACGCTGGAGCAAGGCTGTACGACACCAGGTGAATTATTCGAGTACTCCGATTTGTCGCGCAAGTATCGCAAAGGAATATTCCGCATTGAACGATATGTAAGGAAAAACATAAGTTCAACAATGTAGGATATACAGCGACCAGTCCGATTCAGCTCTACACAAAACAAGGTGTCTGTGCAGAACGAGGTATCGAAGTGAAGTCCTCTTCACATAGCTCTTCCTCTTCTTCCTCTGTACTTCCTTCGCCCTCTGCCTAAATGGCATGGGTGAAGCCGGGATAATTTTAGCGGGCTTTTCTCCTTTTCACCCGATTTTCCGCGGGAGCTTCGCAAATTGGTCCCTTGATGTGAAAATCTGGCGTGATTGAATAATAATTCAAAGAATTTGATAAATTTTGAGTATAAAAATTCGATTCTTTGTTTATAGTAGGTTACAAAATGCAGAATTTTGTTATTTCAATAATAATAAATAGAAAGACTTGTTATATTATGAGAATTATGATTTGAATTTGTAAAACTTGCTTAAAATACTTTGCAACTCGTAATTATTATATTTCTGTAATAATAAATTAAAAAATGTGGTAAATTTTGAGTAAAGAAATTTGAATTTGTAATATTTGTTTAAAATACTTTGCAAATTTTTGGTTCTTATGGTTTTGTAATAATAAATCGAAATAGTCAATAAATTTTGAGTATAAAAAATTTAATTTGCAAAATTGGATAATTTGTTTATATTGAGTTGCAAAATTAAGAAATTGGATTTTTCGATAAGAATAAATTGAAAGATTTATAGTATTTTATAATTATATTTTATAATATTTATAATATTTTTAGTGCGACGACCGAAAACAGGTGGTCGCGAAAATAATTGCTTCACAAATAATTATATAGCACACAATTAATTATTTATCAAACGATTAGCACACAAGTAATTATATAATACATGCCCATAACACTACAAATATTATTGTATAAGAAATAATATCAGAACACAGAAATAATTACACAAACTTATACCGAATACTGTACACGAAACAATATCATATACATACAAAACCGGGAAAAGGTCGCGATGGGACTAAGAAGAACGCAATATCTACTCTCTCTCTCTCTCTCTCTCTCTCTCTCTCTCTCTCTCTCTCTCTCTCTCTCTCTCTCTACCGCTAAGTAAAACTGTAGCGGCACACGGGAGGGGATACACCTCGCGCGGCGAGAAAGAGCCGAATCAAAATTATTAGGCCTGCGTCTGCTATCTTCCTCCAACACATATCCACGTGCTATTGTTCTCTCTCACACTCGATGCGCACGAATATTTAAGAGTATACCGTGGTAGGGGATCCCGAGAGTTCCTACACCAGCGCGCAAACTGCGAGTACACGTAACGGCTGTCCCAAATGTACACGCCCGCCGAATTTAATTGTAAAGTAAATGAATAGAAATAAATTGTTTATGTATATATATATATATATATATAGTGATGCTACGATTTCGACACCCAAAAAAAAATGAAATTTAAGGTGATTAAGTTTGTTCGCGCACACAAAGAAAGAGTTATAACTTCACTCATTCACTTACCTCAGTCCTCAGAGGAGGTCCCGCCAGCCTGTAAAAGGGAAGTGTCGGGAAAAAGAAATGTTACGTGCAACAAGAATTTTACTCAACAGAATTTATTCGGCTTACTCTCGTCTCCGCAACTCCACATAATACCCCCGACTACGCACTTAATCTACGCCCGGTCCACGTGCTCGACACACCCCGACTACGACGCGCGCCCCGACGCGCCCACCGAACCTGGAGGGGATGTACGGGGGAGAGGAAAGGGGGAAAGAAAAAAGAAAAAAAGGAAATAGGAAAGAAGAAAAAAACGATGGACGTCCGCCGCTCAAATTTCCCTTTCTGCTGCCTCCGATGGCATCCTCCCCTGTTCGTTCTTCCTGCTGTCTCCTCTTCTCTCGCCAACTCACGCTATCTGCTTTTATAACTTTCTTCTTTTTTTTTCCATTGAGCTTTCACACCTCTCTCTCTTTCCGATTCTACCTCTATACTTTCTTCTTCTTTCTGCTCATCCACTGACTCTCTTCGCACCTCTCTGCTTGACGACCAACTCTCGAGTCCCTCGCCTCTCACGTTCGCCGGGTACAAAGGATGGGGAAAGGGGGGGGGGGAGTTCGGCGGCGACCGACGACGGCCGACCGCGATCGTGACGTGCCGAATACGGGTTTACAAAAAGAATCGAATCGATTTTTGATTATTTTACAGATCTTAAATTTAAATCCTAATCCTATACTTATTAGCTAGTAATTTACATTGTCTAACGCAATATATTTTTAAATTAAAAATCAATAGAATCAATAAAAAAATATTATAAATTATAGTTTGTGCTTTTTATAAACAATGTCTAGAATGTTTTAGAAAAAAAATTAATTTTTTCTCGTTTGCATAGGGAAACTATTTAAGTCCGTTTATTAATACTAAGTTTTTTTAATACTAATGTTTGAAATTGTATTGCATTAGGTAAAAAAAAAATAAAATCTAAATTCCATGTTTTATAATACTGATACGTTATTAAACCTTTAGGACAAATAATCAATAAGTTAAATTTTTCATAGATTTAAATTGAATATTTCTTTGGATTAAAAAAAAATAAACGTAAAACATATGTATGGAAAAAAAAAATTTCTATATATATCATCTACATTTAGTTTGATCTTTTAGAACGTTTTCTAAATTTAGGAGTACAATAAATACTTCAGTTGAAAATTTAAATTTAGATTTTTGAATATTCATTTTGAATTACTAATTTTTTTTTGTAAGATCTCTTTTTGTAATCCGTTTGTTAAAATTGAATGTGTAATATACTTTGGAAGTATTTAAAATTTCAAATATAGCAAACAAATTTCAAAGGATTATACTGGCAGTAAATCCAGTATAATTGTAAAACTCAATGTTAACTTATAAGTTTACAATAATATACAGTTATTCTGTATTGGTACAAATTTAATATTTTGCACCAAAACTCAATAAGAAATGAAAATTTTTTTTTTTATTAATTATATCAAAATTTTAAAATGTCTACTAAATTTTAATTGAGAACGATAATTCAAATTATATGATAAAAATAGTTATATGTAAAACTGTACGAAGAAAAAAAATTGAACAATTGAGATACTTATCCTTAGATTGTATAAAGACAAAAGAAAATAAGAGAGGAAAAAGTAAAATTAATGTATAAAAATTAATGTATAAACAACATAAGATAAACCCGCTAACGTAAAACTTTTCCCTTTATTTCACGCAATTCAAACCGGCAAAACGGGATAATACATAAGATGAAACTACAATAATTACAATTTTATCATTAATACCTAAAACATATTTATTCTAAACATGGGTAATTTTTGCGCTACGATTACGAGTCAAAAACCTCATTCATGTAATTTAGCGAAGATTACGAATAAAATTATTAATTTGTGTAAAAACTGCAGAAACGTCTGTGATAATAAACATGTAAGAATCGTACGAAAATGATTTATGTATAAGCAGAGAAGCGCTTTCCCACTCTTTCACGCATTTTGTCTTATAGAAGATGAAGTGAAACTTAGTCAAAGCGTTCAAATTGAACAGGGCTTATGGACTTATACATTTTTGGTGAGGGAATCTAGCGAAAAAAAGCAATGTGATTGATTAGTCGAAATTCCCTCCATAGCATAATTGTTTTCCATAAGCGCAATGATCTGATTTTTGTATCAAGGAAGCTGAAATAAGCATAGAAGCACCCATTCCTCCGGAAGTAGCACGAGTGGTAATTTACGGACAATTAGTTACTTCCAATCCTTCCAAGGGATAATCCTTGAGATACCCACGCTAAGGATATATACAACACCTCTCCGTATATAGTTAAAAGGTCCCTATCTTTCAGTATACTCAACAACCCATGCTTCCAATTTATAATTATCGAAAGATAAAATTGACTAATTCTGCAAATTATTTTAAAAAATTATTGATTTTTACAAATTTAAATCATTAAGTAAAAATTTTACGAAATCTTTCGATTTATTATTATCGAAACATAAAAATGATTAATTTTACAACTTAATATAACCAAATTACCGAATTTTACAAAAACAAATTCTTATACTAAAAATCTATGAAATCTTTCGGGTTTTTTATTATGAAAACATAAAAATGACTAATATTACAGATTATTATAAACAAATCGACTTATCAAAACTTAAATTATTATACTAAAAATCTAGTAAATCATTCGATTTTTTATTATGAAAACATGAAAATTATTAATTTTACAGATTATTATAAACAGATTATTGAATTTTAAAAACTCAAATTATTATACGCAAAATTTATCAAAACTTTCGATTTATTATTATCGAAAAATCAAAATCATTAATTTTGCAACTTAATATAAACAAATTATCGAATTCTACAAATTCTACAAATATCGGTATTCTATAAGTTTTTATACTCACAATTTACCAAATTTTTCGTATTATTATTATCGAAACATAACAACATAACAAACAGAGTGCCTCTAGACTGCTGTTAAATACACTCATTTTACTTGCTTGTGAGAATATCGATCTGTAGACTTAGAAAAGTTGTTTTAGCTTACCTTTGTTATTGCTTTTGGATGCTGTTTAAGTCCTAATTGACTTATACACTTCCCATCAGCGAAGTAGCACAGCCATTTTTTGATCCTTGAGGCCGGATCCTTGCCATTCACGCACAGTATATCGCTTAATTGCAGGAGTATATACTATTACGTATAGATTTATGCTATATGCTGTCGACTTGGCTTTCCGGATTTTTGCCATCAATGTATAATATATCGTTCAATTGCAGGAACATATACTAATACGTATAGATTTATGCTATACGCGCTTGACTTGGTTGACTGTTTTACTTCTGTTTAATTCAACACGCAAGTATATTGTTCATTTTCAGAAGCATATACTAATACATTATAGCTTTACAGTAACTGTACGTGTTCGATTAAGCTTTCCATCTTTTGTTGTGTTTAATTCAACACGTTCAGCATCTTGTTTAATTGATGGAAACATATACTAATAACATTATAGCTGAAAAGGGTACTGAAGAATTATTAGTGAGACAGAAAGGTGCTTAGATTTATTGGTGAATTTCAAATCCAATACGTCTAAACAGAAAGCTGCGTCAGCTATGGCCTTTGAGGATTATTGGTCGTAAATCGCTATGTTAGACGATTATTGGAATGGGTTTTTAAGCGAGACTTCTAACTCAGTTCTTTCTCGAAGTTACTTAAGGAACGTAGTTGCTTCAAATTAGATTTATATAATAACGAAGTATTTGAATACTTGTCAACCAAGGAATTGGTAAATGAATGCATTACAAGCCTCGGATGTATTCAGCCTTCCACTCCACTTAGCCAACTACGCCGACAACCACTCATTCATCGCAGGCTTCTCTTGAAATGGTAAAATCGCGTAAGTTTGATAGCACTCACCAAGATTGGCAAAGCTTTCAAAGAAATTTGAGCCCATTGTATTACACGATACTGTGATACCTACTATTATTAAATTTCAGTACTTAATCAATTCATTAGAAGGCGAAGCAGCTTCAAAATTTCAGTGAGAACTTAATCATTCAAAATAATACTAAAGCTGACAAAAAAATCTAGTTTGTTTAACAAAAATACGTTCATACACATTATTACTTTAAATTTCAAAAGAAATAAGGCTACCCCCTGTTTTCTTTGTTAAGGATCGCATTTTGTGAATTATTGTAAGCATTTCGCAGATCTTGTACTAGCTAAGAAGTTCAATTGTCTAAGCTCTAAGCATAGAGTTGAAGACTGTTCCTCAAAAGTTAGCTGTTACATTTGCGATGACAAACATCATACGAAGCTTCATTCTGAGGAATTAAGCAGTAAAACAAGTCAGTCTTTGAGAAACGAAAGCCGGTCCCTCAACTTCAATTTACTTTACGGCTTCAAATACAAGGATTTCTTAACTGTTGTTACCTACTGCAGTAGTTGTCCTGGAAGCCTCAGAAGCTGCACGTATTACGGCTCGAGTCCTATTAGATTCGGGTGCCGAAAAATCCATCATATTTGAAAATATGGCTAAAATATTATCTTTAAACTTTAAACCAGTATACATTGCCGCATCTGGTTTGAACGGCACGACTAATGCAATCGTTCGTGCTGAAATTCAACTTACCTTAAAATCTATCCAGATATCCAGAATTTTCTCTTAATTTGACAGCGTTACTAGTGAAGCGTATCTCTAAGAGACAAAATTGTTTCTAGACATTGGGATCACATCCATAAGCTACACTTAGCTGACACTTTGGACAACCAAACACGGTGGATTACATTCTAAGCTCGTCTGTTTATGGCACCACGCTTTTTCCAGAAATACGTCGAGCTCAATTTCCACATACTGGCACGATGGCACTATTGTCTGTTTTTGGCTGGGTTTTAATCGGAAACGCAGACACCAATAATACTACAGAAACAACGGCACATCATTTGCATCATTTCTGAAACAATTATTCGCTATAGGGAATCAGAAGAGAGTCCTCCGGAACAGCATATGTCTCCTGAAGAACATATCAATTTGAACATATCAACATTTCAAGGGATCATTTCAAAACCACGCAATCTAGAAATTCTGCTGGTCGCTTCATAGATCAACTGCCGTTTTGAAATCAGCCTAAGTTCCTAGGTTCAGGCCAAATTACTAAAACTTGTATGAATCGACTAGAATGTCGTTTTCGTAAACAACCCGAATTTCGCACCACTTACCATGCTTTTATGCAAGAATATGTTGACCTTGGGGATATGGAACTTCTTCCATAAGTTAAATGCGAGGTTGATGGCGAATGGTTTTTACCTCATCATCCAGTACTTAAGCAGGACGGTAGAAAAAAGGGTTCTCTTTAATGGATCACAAATGACAAAGCAGCAAGTTCATTAAACGAATTTTTATATCCTGGTCCAAAGCTACAGGAAGACATCGTTGTTCTTATTATTAGATGGTGTTTTTTTAAATATGTATTTGTATGTGATATAATTAAAAATTTTCGTCAAATGCTTGCGAATCTTACTGATACTGAGTGGCAACGTATCTACTGGCGTTTTGATCACCCTTTCCCTCTTCAAGTTTGGTTCTTGCTTACTGTTACATATGGAACAGTATCAGCTTCATTAGTCAATTTCGTCGCACATTCACATAAAATTGGATCCACGATTATTCTCAGAAATCGATACGTTGATGACTTTTCAACTGACGGAGATACATTGGATTTAGCCATACAAGTATATCAAAAGCTTACTGAAGTGCTTAGTTCTGCTGGCATGTCTGTCGGCAAGTGCACAGCAAACCACAGCAATTTAAATCTATTAAACTCTCAAGACGATTTTAAAGACTTAAATGAGAAGAAAACGGTTTCGACTCATGGTCTATGTTCGAGCCCTCTTGATGATGCCTTTCATTTTCTAGTTTTTTATCCCTAGTTATTATTCGTGCAAAAATATTAATTCAACGTTTGTGGATGCAAGGTGTCGATTGAGATTCGCCTGTTCCATGTCGAATTCAGAAGAAATGGCTTCCCTACAGACAACAGCTTGCTAACTTAGAGAAGATTCGAATTCGACGTTGGCTAAATATAAGAAAGTCTGCATCCTCGCATTTGCATGGGATTTGTGACGACCGTATCTTTGCAGCTGCAAGTTTTGTGACTGGTCCAAAGGCTAGATGTGCACCACGGCTGCTCATTGCTAAGCTCATTGCTAACAAAGGAAGTTCCATTTAAAATTGTAAGTCTACCAAAGTTGGAACTCTGTGGTGCAGCATTATTAGCCAAACTTATGGCTAGAATCCTTTCTAAATTAGACTCTTCGACCAAAGAGCTTCATTGTTGGTCCGACTCAAAAGTCGTTCTGGCCTGGCTAAGATCAAACCTATCTCGTTCGAAATCATATGTTGTAAATAGAGTTAGTGAGATTATAGCACTCTTGCCAACACCTAAATAGCGAAATGTGCCGTCCGCACATAATCTAGCAGGTTTAGAAACCAGAGGATGTACTGCACTACAATTGCAACTATGTGGTGCATAACTATGTGGTGTTCAGGGTCTGTTTGGTTGATTAAGGATGAGTCCTTGTGGCCCATCCAATCAGCTGAAATTTCAACAAATTTAGAAATTAAACGTTTAACTGAAGTATGGTTTATTCAATATCATCAGGATTGGGAGGAATGGTTTGTGCGATTTTCCTCCTTTGATAAATTAGTTGCTATTATAGCTTATGTCTTCATTGGGGTAGAAATCTTGTACTTTCTAAAGAGCAGAAAAGAAAAGGTGGTTTGTCGGCTGAAGAGATCTCAATGGCAACTACTGCTTTAATTAGATTGACCCAACAGTCGGTTTTTTCCAATAAGTTTTGTTTTTTTTACGAATTTTTCTTCAGGACAGCAATTTCCGTCGATAAATCCCTTACACATATTAATGCTTTTGGTACTGATAATTTACTTCACGCAGATGACAGATTACACAACTCTTTCTTATCTGAATCAGAGAAGCACCCAGTGACACTATCAAAAATGCATCATGTTACCGCTTTACTTATTAAAAAAGCTCACCTTTGTACTTTACATGGTGAAGCTACAATTATGCAAAGCTATTTATAGAGCAGTTATTGGTTAATGCATGCTCGAAATATTATTCGACGAGTAGTTCGTCAATGTGTCACCTGTGTTCGATATAATGATCGCACTCAGGAGCAGTTGATGGGATCACTCCCTGCAATGAGGGCAAGACCTGTTCGAGCCTTTGAACACATTGGGGTCAATTTTGGAGGCCCATTTTGGATTAAGGCGTCTTCTCGAAGGGGACAAAAATCCTTTAAAGGGTATGTGGCAGTCTTTGTAAGCTTTCATTAGGAATTAGTATCTGATCTTACCACACAAGTATTTTTAGCTGCGTTTAGGAAGTTTACTGCTCGTCGAGGCCTCTGTAAAGTTATTTACAGTGATAATGGCAGAAACTTTCCGGGTAGTGAAGCTGAAATTCAGCATCTCTTTACTAAAGCTTCATGACGAATAATTGCGTCTATTCTGATCCAAGATCAGGTGGAATGGCGTTTTATTCCTCGTAGAGCCCTTAATTTTGGTCGCATTTGGGAAGCTAACGTGAAGTCTTTCAAAAGACATTTGTACAGAGTTATAAGCGAATCAAAATTGTCGTTCGAGTTATTTTCAACTCTCTTGGCTGTTATTGAGGCGTGTTTAAATTCTAGAGCACTCATCGCACTTAGTTCAGATGCTGCCGATGTGAGTGTAATCACTTCAGGCCATTTTTCCATCGGAGGTCCACTTGTAACACCTTCTGATCCATTCCGTTAAATTGATGAATCTCAAACTCTCTGCTGCAAATTGAGGTTGATGCAGCTGATGAGAAATCATTTTTGACAGAGATAGTAAAAGGAATATCTTGGTAAGTTACAACAGAGAACCGAGTGGCTTAAGCCTAATTATAGTTTTCAAATTGGTGATTTCGTTCTCTTCAAAGATAATATGCATCCTCCAACAAAGTGACCATTAGGACGTATTACCACCTTACATCCTGGTAATGATCAGTTGACGAGAGTAGTGACCTTACGTACTGCTACTGCTGAATACAAGCGAACAGTCAACAAATTAATTTTGCTTCCAATTCATGACAATGCATCAGCTAATCTATTGACATTACGGTCAAACTAATAAATGTTTATGAATTACAACGTCAATCGTTTATTCTTTGTGTATCATACGAAATTATTCGTTCGAGGTGGACGGTATGTTCGCGCCGCTTACATTATAATAGTAAGTTTCAAGTCTTATACGCCTGGTAACTGGCATTTAGTTTTGCCTTAGATAAGCAGTGGCCTTGTATGCCTTAGCTTTCTACGCGCAATCAAGTTTGGACACTGAGAACTATAAGTAAGACATGCTTCCGCGCTGGAGGCGAGTTTTTCGAGAGATTTGAGTCTCCAGAGAGTTTCCAGTGACTTTCAGAGTTCTACTAGACTGCTGCTAAATACGCTTATTCTACTTTCTTGTGAGAATATCGAACTATAGGTATGGAGAAGTCGACTTAGCTTACAGATATTGCTCTTAGAAGGTGCTGAAGTGCTACTTGACATATACACTTCCAAACAACGAAGTAACGCAGCCAATTATTAAAATAAAATATTGTACTTATGTCGACAGTTTTGAATTAAATCAACAAATATTTTTATTGGTCTCACATTCTTTATAATAAATATACTACATTAACTAACATAATGACAGTCAGAATGTCCTTGTTTATCATCACCCCTGAAGAATCTGAAAATGTCCGACGTTTCGAACCGCTGCGGTTCATACTCAGGAACTAAACTAAAATGAAAAAGCCAGCATGCTACTTTATATACTCCATTCTCACCCTAAATTTATTGGTATAATATTTATGTCATCCGCACCTTCTTGACTTAAATGCGAACTACAAAATGTATAGCATTGTCCAATTTACTTGACTCGAACATTAAATTTACATTACAGCAATTTTGCAAAATATGAATATTTTCAATAGTTTCTCTTTTGTATTTATTTTTAATACTTTGATCTAAAATATCTGTATTTTCAAAATCGAAGAAAAAAAAGCTAAACTATGTTCTTTTAGCCCCGATGTATATTCATTCAGCGTAAGCTATACTGATGCTCATCTATTCTTTGTTTTTGGTATCTTCGCGTTTGTCCAATATAATATTTCTCACAATCTTTCTATAATTATTTTGTATACCACATGTTTCGAAAGGATTCAGGGTAGGTGGATATTATAAAAATGTTTAATAAATAACACTTTGTTAAACTATAATCGCGGACTTTATTCTTCAATTCAAAATTCTGTAATCGATCAGCCTACGCGCTGCTTTCGATATCGAGTCTCGTCCAGAACTAACTCTCTGTTTCCCCTTCTCTGTATCTCGAGCACTCTCGACGCAAGCGCCCAGTATCGTCACAAAATATTCTTATAGTACAACAAGACCATCCATGAAGCTCGAACTTCAGTTTCTCACACCATATATGTTTTCAAACACTTATCATTTTTATCTTCACAATTATTAAATAGTCTTCTTATATTATTAAGTTTCTAAAGTAACTCACCACCGCGACTCTACGCTATACATACGGGCATACACTCGACTAACGCAAATTTTTCTTTGTTTCTCAATTTAATTGATCAAAATTTATCAGTTGATCAAATTTATCAATTTTTTTATTGTTTTGTTTTTTTTTGTTTTCCTTTTTTTTTATTATCTCGTCTCTGTTCTTCTATCTCGCCATAACAACCATCACACGAGCATCGCTCAACGGGCTAGTTACGGACATTATTTAATTCATTAGATTATTGTAATTATTTAACTCATTGAATAATTGAATATTGGTTAATTAATTAATTAATTAATTTATTAATTCTCTCAAATTTGTTTTTTTGAAATGGTTAATGGTTTGTTGAACTGATTTCTATTATTTTTGCTGTTTCCCAATTGCTGGAGTACGACGGAGAAATTTGTTGTCCATTTAGTGGATTAATTAATTTTGCCACTTATTTATTAACAATTGTAATTAATTGATTTAAAATTTCTCGCCCCTTTTTTTTATTTTTATAAATAAAGAACAAAAACTTTTTTCCCGGTCTGATTAAATAAAATTAAATAAAAACAGGATGGCAAACCCTCCAAACGATTTTAATGACTGGCTCCAAAGCCTATCCGAGGAGGAGACAAATATCATTACAACAGAATTAGACTTAAAAAATGATGGTTTCTCATTTCAAAGGGCTGCCAGGCTATATCGCAGACTGGCAAGAAATTATAGCCCGGGAGACTTTGTAGACTGCAAGAGTGGGGATGATACCGTAAAAACACGCGCGCGCAGAGATAAAAATCTGCTAAAAATTGTTGTAGCCTCGACAATGCGTGACGCAACGAAAACGTATATTTTAAATAAAATGGAGGCGACATACGCCGAACAAGCTGACGAATCAGCTGACACACCGCAGGCTCGGGAAGTTAATCCGAGCACAGGCCAAAGACGTAGCACAACAGCTGCCGATCAGCAAATGCAAAACCTGATCGATTTTAATTTGGCAGAGATCAACAGGCACGAACCGCTCGCATGGAGCACAGCCAATGAATCGCCGATTGACGCAGTCATCACGAGCGTCGCTACATCTTCCGATGCGTGTGTCACGAATGACATTACACGTCAAGCGCAAGTCGCATCCCATGCGTCGGAAGCAGCAGTCGTGCCTCAGTCTGCTGAACCCGAACACAATATAGCAATTAGTCATGGATTACACAACCTACAGAATATGCAACAAACTTGGATGCGACAACAGAACAGCACTGTTCAAGATCTGCAGCAGAGGCAAAATGAAATGCATACTATGTGGGCTAGCATTCAACAACAGCTGCAGAAAACGCCGCGATGCGATCGTCTCACCTTCCAAGACACGTATGACCTTCAGTACTTGGAAAATGACAAAGACTCTAACAGCAATAGATTCTCAGGGTTGACCGGCGAGCCTACGTTTTCGGCTCCTTGCGACCCACGGTACCAAGGGCCTGGGGGGGGGGCATCACATGGATCAAGATGTGATGAGCTCGCCGACGAATATAACGTGATCAACGTTATCAAATACCTTGGCCTAGCGCACGGTGATTGGTAAAACCATGTGCGAATGGAAAATCCGGTTCAATGGTACCAAGGGAAAAAGCGTGGAGGAATTTCTACAGAGGATCGCGGAATGTCGTAGATTGACGCCGCTCACGGACGAGGATATGCTCAATGCAATGACGGAGCTCCTCGACGGTGTCATCCTACACTGGTACCGTCTATCCCAGAAAGACTGGACCACGTGGCAAGAGCTCTGCCAAGCAGCTCGGAGCTGCTACGGCGTGGATGCTTCCAAGCTGAGCTGATTAGCGAAGTACAGCGGCGTACACAGGCGAAATACGAGCCAACACGCGACTACGTGTTCTGTTTGTTGATGATCTTAAATCTGTTCGAAGAACCATGGTCGGACGACAAACAGCTCGCTCTTATCTACCGTAATCTACTTCCGGAGATACAGAAGCTAGTTCCGTGGGAGAATATTACGAGCGTAAATCGGCTACTAGAGCTGGCTCGAGAGCCCGAATGCGACCTCGACGCGGAGCGCAACTATAAGCCACCTCCGTCACCCGAGGACTGCATAATGCCCGAAGTAGCTTTTCATGCGGCAGACACATCTCGGACGCGCCCGAAGCCAAAGACCGCGGCCGTGGACGTGAAGCCGCCCGATTTCAAAGCTTTAGTGCGAGAAATTTTGCAAAAGGCGGGCTTTAGAGCCACCTCACCTGATTTAGAGGTGCCAGGTGTCGCAGCTCTTATGACGAAGAGGAGCAGTCGCGACTCACGCCCAAGGTCGCCGCGTATACGAAAGATCGGAGCATCGACCTAACCTAAGTCGGAGAGGAAGCCATCCTTCAGGGGAAAGCTCGTGCGCAAGCCCCTCAATGACAAGAACAAAGGACGCACAGCAGGTCTTGATCCGCGGTTCTTATGCTGGGTTTATAGTAGGCAAGGTCATACTCTACGCAGCTGTCCCGAGTGTTCGGGAAATGCGAAAAAGGGCGAGTAATCTTCTGAAGATCAGTAGGCAACTGTGAGGACACAGGGTAATGATGATTGCCCCCTCCTGTCTGTAAAGGAGGAGCATCACGACCGTGACTCCGCTTACTCAGCCACAAGTGTCGACACCGATCGGTATTCACGATGGTGGGTACAGGTGGGCATAGGCGAGTTTCGCATCCATGCACTGCTCGATGCAGGGGCTGCTCGTACAGCTCTCGGAGCAATCGGCTTGCAGATTACATCTGCCCTGGTTCGTCTAGTTCGACCCTTTCCTGGATCTGGCGCTCGACTCGCCACGGGAAAAATTGAGCCGATAATAGGCCAGGTGGCTCTTCCATTTGCCATTGCAGACGTTGAAATGGAGCTAGACGTCATCATAATTCCAGACTTGGAAAACGACAGTCTGCTCGGTGCAGACTTCTACCGCGCTTTCAATGCGGTCATCTACCCGCGTGACAACACCATGTCGATCAAGGGTGCTGCGGATTTCGTTCCACTACAACTTTGCACCTTCTCAGTTACCTCGGCGTATTCGCTTGCCTCTATAGGCTCGGCTGATATTGATGATAGTCAACGTCGAGCTCTCGAGGAACTCCTCGACCGGATGCTGCCTCCGGCTGATCAGCATCTGGGCTGCACGTATCTGACCGACCACGTGATCAATGTCTGCGATGCTAAGCCAATTAAGCAGCATTATTATCCGGTCTCTCAGAAGATAGAGCTGGAGATGCACGCACAAATTCGAAAATGCTTGATCAAGGCGTAATTCGCAGATCAACCAGCGAGTGGTCTAGCCCCGTCGTGATGGTTCGCAATAGCGATGGGATCTACCGATTCTACGTGGACTATCGCAAATTGAATTCCGTATCCAAGGTCAGCGCTTATCCGCTCTGTTATACGGACGTAATTTTACGGAAATTGAGATATGCGCGATACATTTCCACACTGGACCTCAGCAGTGCCTACCATCAGCTCCCTCTTCGTGAGGAATCGCGACACCTCTCTGCTTTCACAGTCTCAGGTACGGGGTTATTTGAATGGACACGTATGCCATATGGTGTCGCCGGTGGCCCTGCAACCATTCAGCAGTGAAGCGACAAGCTGATCGACCCTGAAATAGAGCCGGTGTCCTTCGCCTACCACGATGATGTGATCATTGTTACGCAGAGCTTTATCGAGCATCTTAGGTGGCTCGAACATATCCTGCGATGGATTTCCGATGCCGGCTTGACCATTAATAGGCAAATGAGCAAATTCGTAACAGTTTCCGACCCGATCCGGGTAATATTGCACCAATCTTGACTTACGCCGCACCAAAGAATCTGAAGCAGCTCCGTAGGTTTCTAGGCCTTGCGACCTGGTATCATAAGTTCTTGGAGAACTTTGCAACGCTTGCCGAGCAAGTAGGCGCAGTGCTCACGCAATCAGTTGATGGCGTGGAGCGTGTGCTCTTCTACGCTAGTCGCACGATGACTGTGGCTGAGCGTAATTATTTGGTCAACGAACGAGAGTGCATCGCCGTGCTATGGGCTGTGGGTAAATTTCGCCCGTATGTCGAGGACTACCACTTCCAGGTGATAACCGATCACAGCAGCCTTCGTTGGCTGTACTCATTGCGCAACCCCACGGGCAGACTCGCCCGTTGGGCCTTGGAATTACAGGAATGTGACTACGAAGTCATCCACCGGAAAAGTACCTTGAATTGCGTACCAGACGCCCTCTCTCGTTTGTACGAACACGATCCGGCCTGCGAAGTCGCCTCCCTCGGCGTCACCGATGTGCAAGACCCCTTGTATTTGCGCCTTCGTAAGAAAGTGGTGAGCAATCCGACCGACCACCCATGGAAAGTCGTTGGGCAACGACTATACTACTACCGTTCCGATCCTGCCGTCGAAGATTTAGTAGATGACCAGGATGTGTGGAAGCTAGTCGTGCCTAAAGACGATCGCCGTACCGTTCTTCATGAATGTCATGAGAAGCCCAGAGCTGGTCATTTCGGACGCCATAAGACGTATGACCGTATTGCACGATCATATTATTCGCCCTCATTGCACAAAGATGTGACACAATTTGTCCGTGACTGCACCGTGTGCCAGCAATGTAAGGTACAGCAGGCTGCACCAGCTGGCCTGATAGGCCATCGAATAGTCACCCACCCTTGGGCAGTAGCAGCTGGAGACGTGATGGGTCCGTTTCCACGATCTACCCGAGGATACGATTACTTGCTCGTCTTCATGGATCTCTTCACTCGCTGGGTAGAGTGTATCCCTATCCGAATGGCGAATGCGCAAAAGATGCGCCGCGAGTTGAAAGATCGCGTATTTTTACGCATTGGTACGCCTGAAATATTCCTATCGGACAATGGCACCGAATTTTGTAATAAGATTCTCAAGAAATTCCTTGTGGAGCGTGGGGTGGAGCATTCAACGATACCCCCTTATCACGCTCAAGCCAATCCGGTAGAAAGGGTTAATAGGACTTTGAAGACCGCGATAATCGCCTTCATTGAGAAGTCTCATAGTACTTGGGATGCGTATATCGCCGAGCTGATGTTTTCATACAACACATTTGTACAAGACTCCATTGGCGTAAGTCCGGCCTTCCTCAATACGGGTCGTCATCCCTCAGCCCCTGGCATGCATCGCCGCCAGGAGGAGCAGCGCGCAAAGGTTGCTCAAGAAGAGGCTGTTCTACAACATTGGAAAGAACGCATGGAGAAGTTATCTGATCTCCATGCGAGTCCCTGCGAAACCCCATAACAGCGAAGCCGCCTGCCATAGTGTCGTGCACCTGGTAAGGCGAAAAGCAAGTCGCCCCAGGAAGAGCCAGTGCTCAACACTACCGCGGGACCAACCCCCCGCCGTACTCGGGTCCAAGCCAGAGCCCGTCGATAGGCCAACTAGCCGCCGGACCCGTCGAGCTGTAGTATGCCAGCGGGACTCCTCCTACTCGCTCGAACCGTCCCAAGGCCTCTACTATTCTGTCGAGTCCCCCTCGTCGAGGGATATCCCTTGCATGGGTTGTGCCCAGCGGACCACCAAAGGATAACTCCGAAATTTTCCTTTTCTCCTTAGGGAGGGAAAATGGAGCCGTCATCGAGCGACGTGGTCGTAAAGATTCTCTCCTCAATTGTGGAGGCCGTCTTCCAGCGGCTGGGGATCCACGAACCGGATTCCCCGGTCCACCAGCCAGCCCGAGTGCCCGTGGGTGTCGACTATGCCGCGCTAGAAGAGGACCAGCGGTTGACAACCGCGGAGCCAGACTCGGTGCCGCCCCAGCCAGGAATCGCCCGGCCGGAGAGCATATAGGCCCTGTGTCATCGGCTGGACAATGTATATTTCCGGTGCCAGGAACTGGAGACTGAGAAGGCGAGCGCCCTCCTACAACTACAAGGCTTTGTCCAGAGGGCTACACCCGGAGCTGCTGGAGCTCGAGGAGGTGGATTACCTCTCCTGGGCGAAACGACGAAGTAAGGCTAACGCCATTCTCCGCCGCTGGGTGGAAGCGGATGGAGAGGTAAATAATGTGCGAAAGCGCGAACGCGCCGCACGCCGGACATTGGAGGAGTTCCAGACCACCTGCCGCGGGGAGATGCACCTCCTACGTAGCGGATTGATGCAAGCGACCCTTCTGGCCAACCCCTAACACGGTCGGAAAGGCGCGCCCCTCTGTCGTGTAAGCGGCCCAGGCCCTCGAAGCCTTCCGCAGCGACACCGCTGTAGTAACCGGACGGATTCAAGTCACCGTTAACAGGGTGTTTGTCCTGCAGAAGACGGCGGAGGCCCGGCGCGAGCAGGCCGCATCAAATGCGCCTCAGTTCACGCCCATCTGCATGCCAAACTGCAGTCAATGCAAGTTGGAGGGCGTGCGCCGGGGACGAGAATGCCCCAATCAGCATAACCACCCCGACTACGAGGGGCACGCTCCAAGCCTCACCGAAAAGCGAAATCGCCCCCACGGAGCGAAGCCGCCCAACGCGAGATAAGAAGCTGCAGAAGACTCAAGAGGGACACCCACTAAATTGTACACCTGTAATCATATTATTAATAAAGGTGCCCTCTGAAAGTTACTTCGTCTAGGGAAGGGAGTTCTTTGCTTGTCCTTTCTTCATCCAGATGATGCACAGCGGTAGACCGCAGCCGCTAAAGTTTCCCTATCCAAACACGATGGTTAACATGGAGAGAGAGATGTTGGGTCGCGCTACCACGCTTCGACTACCAGCGACTGAAGGGGGCGTGTGACGGGGAACGCAAGCACCGCGCACGCTTGCTTTCCCACGTCCCTATGCTTTCTCTCCATTCGTAGCCCTGTAAATATGTATCTACAGTCTGTTATATTATAAATGTATATGTATGTTTACATGTAAAGATTATATGTGTTCCACGCCGATGTACGACTACACCGGCGGAGAGGTAAGTGAGAAAAAGAGCGAGGAGTGGGGGGAGACCGCCGCGCACGCGAATTCTAGTGATTTAGAAAAGCAGCTTCGAAAAGACGAGCGCGTTCGGCCTTCGTTAGTTTTTGCAATACGCATATAGCTCTTGAAATTCCCCCTCAACACGAACCTCGTCTTCGCGGAGTGAACGGTGCAGGACGCGTGTGTTTGTGCCGCTTCCGTGGGTGACACACACGTACACCGCTGCCGAGCTCGAGCCGACGTGCCTGCCGCCCGACTTCCGTCTGCGCGGAAAGACCGCCCCATCCCGGGGGCTATCGACGAGTGGGGACGCCGCCTTCCCCAGGAAGCAAGAACGAGCTGTGCCGGTCCGGGGCTCGCCGTCGCCGCCTCCTGTAGCCAGCGGATTCCACGGATACGTCAACGCCCGATTGTAAGTGTCAGCCTGTTCTTCTCTCACTCTTTCTCTCTTCCGTAACTGCTCGCTCGCTGTCGCCTCCGCGACCATCAGTCTGCGTGCCGCGCGCCTTCACGTCTAGGCCTTGTAAATTCACTAGCTATTAAAGCCAAGTCGATTTTAATTCTTCCGTTTTCTTATTTCGTTAGTTCCGATACTTAGTTAGTCAACAATCCTGCATGCGATTCCTCGCCCCTCGCGAACTGCCCCTCTCCCTCGCCGAAATAATTCGGGGCTAAGCCCAGCCGGGCACATCTTCTGCAACAGCCGTGCCCGCCGTCCTCGTGTTTGAGGTGGACACGCGCACCGTTACAATATATATATATATATATATATATATTCACGTACCTGTTGTAGTCACGTATTCACGTACCTGTTGTAGTCACTTCGCTGCGCAAGTGCGAAATTTACAACGTATATAAAACTCAAAATATAAAAGGACCAAATTTTTTAGAGCGGTATTCATAATCGATGCTTTCCTCAAACCGGTGAATCTTCCGTAAATTAGTCAGTTGCCAGCTTTTTCAGAGCAAAAAACTTTCTAAGCCTTAATCCTCTAAATTGGGGTTCGAACTATAAACTTACAAAATGTAAGAAATATATAAATGTTTTAAATAATTAATATTTATAAACAAATAAAATTATTTGATTTTAGTTTTTCATTATAAGTACAACGCATTTCGAATTTTAAAAAACGGTTAATTTTTACCGTTTTACATTAAATCTGGTTACATCAAATCAAATCTGGTGAATATGTTGGGTGAGCCATAACTGGTGTTAGTTTTGGCCAAAAAAATTCTCACAAGCAACGATGTATGAGCAGGTGCATTATCGTGATGTAAAATTAACTAACTCTTTTTCCAAGGTTCCGGACGTTTTTTGCGTACCGCCTCTCATAAATGGCACATAACTTTAAGATAGTACTCCTTATTGACCGTACGATCTTGTAGTAAGAATTGATGATTAACTACGCCACGGTAATCAAAGAAGGCAGTGAGCAAACTTGGTGTACTTTCTTCGGTCGTGATTCTTCTGCGCTCTTCCATTGGGACGAATATATTCAACGTTATAACCATAATTTATCTTATTTCTTAATCTTAATCTCTTAATCTTAATTTCTTAATCTAATTTCTTAATCTTAATTCAACGTTGTAACCATATAGTTATAACCCTTTTGATAAAATTAGGATCACTATTGAATTTAATCAACATCTCCTGAGCTATGGTGATGCGACGGTTTTTTTGATCAAAATTAAGCAATTTTAGAACGATTTTCGCTAACACACGTCCCATGCCCAAAACATCCGAAAAAATAGCATGGCATGCGAAGACCGATATTCTAACATCTTTAGGATCTTCTCTGATAATAATGCGACGATTGTTTAATACAATATCTTTCACTGCTCGAACGCTTTCATCGGTTAATGATGAGCTAGGATGCCCAGGGCGAGCTTCGTCTTCGACATCCTCTCGGGTTTCTTGGAAAAGAATCTGTGCTATTATACACATTGTTTTTACTCGAAGTAGACTTACTGTATGCAACTGCTAACATTTCAAGAGTTTTAGAGCACTAAATTCCATTTTGACACAAAATTTAATGCAAACTCTTTGCTCCATTTTTTGGTAAAAGAAAATCGTTAAGCACATGAAATAGTCATAACTTTATATGCCAGTTACAAACAAACAAATAATGCTATAGAGCTAAAGCCATAAATATATGCATGGTACACCTGTACCAATACAAAATAAGAAAAATCCATAAGCAACCCATATTATTTGATCACACCTCGTATATATATATATATATATATATATATATATATATATATATATATATATATTATAACCCCAATATCGGGTTATTACTTACTATTCGTATGCATGTGTGCGTGGACTCTTCCACGCTGCTGGTTGTGCACTCCGCTGGAAAGGGGACGGGGAACGAGAAATGAACTACGCGAGTGGCTTTATCGGATTATGACAATATTAACATATATACAATATTTACACAAATATTGTACAACACAATATTTATACAAACAGACTATTTACAACAATAAGGTAGTACATACGCTATGTACTGATTGCGGGTTCCGCGACCCTACGTTAATTATTTATAAAACTACGTAATCGTACAAACTACTCAGGGACGGGGGAACGGAACGGGACGCTTTCGATATAACACACGTGGGAACGACGGTACATTAGAAGATTACACACTATAGGTTGCATGCAATTCACACGCGAAATCATTTATTACCGCCTAAAATTACAAGATGAAATAACGATAGAATTTACGTGGCTACGCGTGATATACACCTAACAATTGAGATTAAGCGGGTGCGGCGGTGGGCCAGGAGCCTAGCTATATGCACGCATGAATAATTACACCAAAAGTATCATAGAAGGCTACTTGCCGCCGACGACGACGATGCTGTCGCTGGCCGAAAGCTCGCTGATACTCGCTCGCTAGTGCTCTCACTGTCCGGGTTTGCCGCGGGGATGTCGCCGCGTATCTTTTCCTCGTCTCCGATGTGCTCGCACGAAGTTTACGCCAAGGCAAACTTGTAACTCGTCACCGCAAAGATGTTACAGTGGCGACCTGGACTATATGATTCGAAACGAACGAAAGACGAAACACGAGAAAGGTAATTCAAAGCGGTACGAAACGAAGGTGGGTCGAAAAGGTATGAACTCCGGGGACGAAAGAGAAAGTGCAAGTGAAGTTCATTCCGAACTTCCTACGTACGATTGCGCTTCCAGCGCCCTCGCGGCTCGCACGTATCGTTTCGCGAACTCACACGAACACTCGCGGTTTCACACGAGCGCTCTAACCTACCACCGCCATTCGGGCGGTTACAAACTCCCCCTCCTAAACCGCAGATGGGCGCGTGGTCGCGAAGGAGTTTGAATGGTGGCGATGCGCGAGACGCGAATGTTGCATGTATACTTCGGGGGACACTGTAAGAAATAATTCATGATTGACTAAATACGGTAAGGTATTGTACATACTTTGACGAAAACACGGTAGGGGATTATACATCATTTGGGGAAGCACGACGACCATTGGTTTACCCTTCGCTTGGGTATAAAGGAGAAACAAAAGAAAAGTAATCTAGAATAACAAAAAACGAAAAATATTATTGCACCTGTTGGTGTGGAGTTTGGTCGTCGGTTGCACGCCGTGACCTGATATAATTCTATTTATTTTCCTATTACTACTTCCCTACATCTAATTATAAACTAAGCCCTATTCTAACCTATTGCTAACGTGACTTATCCTAGCAAAATGTAAATCATTACTACGTGAAAAAAACTATAACTAATATTATTATAAATCCTATTCTAACTACATAATCAGGTTTCTAACGCTGGCTTCTGCTTTGTTTTGGCAAGCATTTCAGTTTAGTTCTTGCGATTTACTTCTTCTTCTTCTGCTGGTCGCGTGTTCGCTGGAAAAGATTGTCGTCGTTAGTGACGTTCCAATTATTGGGGGTTGGTACGGCGTTGGTGGGGCGAGCAAGTAGCCTAGTTACTATGGAAGCCATTGTGCGCTCTTCTAACTGGTACTATTGCTTTCGTCCTCACCTACCGACGCTGTGCCATCACTGTATCTCGGCTGAGGGGTTGGCTTTAATATCTTTTTCTCTTTCAATTTTCCAGGTCATCCCTTAACACGATCCGCGCCTACTCCATATATATTTTCCATGGGGGATATATGGGTACCGTTTCCTCTCTTGGGACGTGGTGGGCGAATCATGGGGATGTAGGGGAAAAAATGTTACGGGTACTGTTTCTGCGTTGATACATCTCACGAGAGGCGCTATTTTATATAGTATACCCCTGGCTGCGCGCCATTTTTCGCGCCTTTTATACGTATGTGTTCCTGTTCGCACGCCATTTAATATGTGTGTGCGCCTATTCACGCGCCATTTAATACGTATGTACTCCTGTTCGCGCCATTTATATTTATATTTAGTTTCATCTGTTCACGCCATTTGCATGTATATTTAATTTCATCTGTTCGCGCCATTTATATGTATGTACTCCCTGTTCTCGCCATTTATTATTTATATGGGCTGGGCGTTATTTATAGGTGGGCCATTTATATTTCTATTGGGTGTGCGTTACTTATATGTGTGCCATTTATATTTATATTCATATACATTTATAACCATTTGTATATGCCATTTATATATGTGTATCCTGCGGCAGCGTGGGAGCTCAGTGACCGGCGACCTACTTGTTTAAATAGACTGTCGCTCCGGCATTATTATAAGCAATGGTTGCTGAGCTCACGCAGCGGCTGCTGCTTGCCTGATGGCTTGTTCCATCATTGGCTGCGGACCCGTCACTTCCTCGTTCACGATCGCCATACCTACTGGCGCCACCGTCTCTTCTGACACCTGACGTGTCGTCTTCTCTACACATCTAACATTCTCCCCCTCCCAAGACGGAACGGCAGGGGTCGGCCGCTTCACGCAGGACGTGCATGTGCGAACGTCTATGTTAGCTCTGCCACACCTGTAACAGAACTTCTTGGACCTAGGGTGTGGGCAGGTGTTGTAGCGGTGACCTTCCTCACCTTTCGTTGCGGACGGTCTCGCTCACCTTGAGCTAACTCCTCTAAGTTTTGGGTATTGGGGTGTGGGTTCATATCGGTAACGGTATGGGGTTGGGGTTGGGTGGGATTTTCGGGGTCCTCGGGGGTCGGTATGCTTGTATCCAATAGCGAGGGGGCGAATGACGCTTCTGCTATTGGTATAATTTCCATCGTCGATTCTTCTTCGGCGATCTCCTGCGTTGTATCGGGGCTGAACTGGATTAAATTCAGCTGCGATTTCTTGACCTCTTTGAGGGCCTTGCTTACTTTCCCCATATCGAGAGTAGTGTTGAAGCGGTTGGGGGAACCTCTGCGTATATGCACCGTTGGTGCGGTTACGCTTCTGGAAGTTAGTCCCCACATTTCTTCTGGGTCGTACGCGAGGGATGGGGGAATTTGTGTGTGCCCAGGTCTCTTGGACTGATCGGACATGACCGATCGACGCAGTCCTCTGCCTCGTCCGTTTACTCGGTACATGTTGCTGCTCGCTGTTAGTACCTGTGGATAAATTACTGCTATTAGGTTGATGATATCTCTTGAGGTCTGATATATGTGCCTTTGTCGTTTTCCCGTCACTCATGTCTTTGATCTCGAATACGACGGGGGATATCTTTTTTGTAATTTTACAGTGAGCTACAAATTTTGGGGCCAATTTCGCTGAGAATTGGCTGGGACCGAACGACAGAACATGGTTGCGTCGACATACCATGTCGTTTACCTCAAATGTTTCCGCTCGGCGACCCTTGTTATAGTATTTGGCCTGTTTTTGACTTGCGCTGCTCAGGTGTTTTCTTAGATAGTGGATGGCGGGCAATCTTTTCATGCGATTTTGCCATTCCAGTGGTGTTAATGTTTGCACCTGCAGCGTTGAACCTTGAGTCTGACAATACGTCGGCATTTCTCGGGGATTCCGGCCAAAATTTAAAAATGCCGACGACGTCTGTGTGCTAGCGTGCACCGCTGTGTTTACTGCAAATGCAAACTCTGGGAGGTGAATGTCCCAGTTCTTGTGATCATTTTGTACAAAAATCGCAATCATGATTTTCATAACCCTGTTTACTCTTTCTACAGGGTTTGCCTGTGCGTGGTACGGCGCGATAAATTGCTGTACAATACCTAATTCCGCGAGTTTGGTCTTGAGCAAGTTGTTGGCAAACTCGGTACCATTATCCGAAATTAGGTATTTCGGGCAACCCCACTTGAAGATAATTTGCTCTTCAAGTGCCCGTGTGATTGCTTGGTCATTTGCTTTGCGTAATGGGCATATCTCGATGTACTTGGTGAAGAGATCTTGGAACACTAAGAGATACTTATGTTGTCCCTTGCTGGTCGGGAACAGGCCCATAATGTCTGCGGCTACACTGCTCCAGGGACCTTCGATGTTTCGTTGTGACATCAAACCCGTGGGTCCTCTCTTCGACACTTTGTGTATTTGACACTCAGGGCAGTGTTTGACATGCTTGTGTATGTCCCTTTTCATACCTGGCCAGTAGTACAGCTGGCCGACTTTGTGAGTGGTTTTATCCATTCCAAAATGCCCTGAGGTCAGAGTGTTATGACACTCATGGAGGACGCGCTCTCTGTCGTTAGAGGGTACCACGAGCTTCCAGTCGTCCTGGTCGTGGCCTAGCACTTTCGCAATTTCATTTGACCGATGCCTATACAACCGTCCATCCCTGATCGACCAATCGGGATATAATTCCGAGTGTTTTTGGATTTCGGCGCTTTTCTGCCGGTACTAATCATCCATTTCCAGGGTGGTGAGCGTTGTCGTAGAGGCCTCGGTGTCTTGAGGGGGCCTTGATAGGGCGTCTGGCACGTGGTGAAGTGCTCCCTTTCTGTGGACGATTTCCATGTTGTAAGCTTAGAGTGCTGTTGCCCACATAGCTGGGCGTCCTGTGGGGTCCTTTAATGTGTGCAACCACTTGAGGCTGCTGTGGTCCGTTATGACAGTGAACTTCTCGCCGAGTAGGTACACGCGGAATTTTTCTACTGCCCACAGGACGGCTAAGCACTCCTTTTCGGTGACGGTGTAATTCACCTCGACTGGTGTCAATGTCCTGCTTGCGTACGCAATTGGGTGCTCTTCGCCGTGATGTTCTTGGCTTAGCACTGCGCCTAAGGCGTAATTGCTCGCATCTGTTTGCAAGACGTACGGTTTATTCTGCACGGGGCGCGCTAGCACAGGCGCTTGCGTCAACAGGATTCTGAGCTTATCGAAAGCTTCCTGTTGCGCTGATCCCCAGTGCCACTGAATGTTTTTCTTCAATAATTTAGTGAGGAGCAGCTTGATTTCCGCTAAGTCCTTTATGAACCTAGCGTACCACCCGACCATGCTTAGAAAGGCCCTCAATTGTCTCAGATTGGTAGGCCTTGGATATTCGCTCACCGGGCGAATTTTGTCGGGGTCAGTGTGCAGACCACCCGCATCTATGATGTACCCTAAGTAGTTAACCTCCGGGCAGCAAAACTCGGATTTCTCCTTGTTTATTTGCAAGCCAATCTCGTTCAAGCGGGTGAGTACCGCTTTCACCTCGTGAAGGTGCTGCTCAAAGATCCTCGTAGCGACGATAATATCGTCCATATAGACGAAGACGTTCGGTTGCCACGCTGGCCCGAAGACAAGGTCCATACCTCTCTGGAAGGTGGCCAAGGCAAGTTAGCCCATAAGGTAATCTCGTGTATTGAAAGAGGCCTTTCTGCGGAACCGCAAAGGCGGTAACCTCTTTGCTGCTCTCCTCAAGCGGTATCTGATAGTAAGCCTGACTGAGATCTATTTTAGTCAGGTACCGCGCGTCACGTAAATTGTCCAGCAGGACATCCATATGCGGAAGAGGGTATGCGTCTTTTTTAGTGATGGCGTTGACTGCCCGGTAGTCAATGCAGAATTTTATTTTTCCGTCCTTTTTAGGGACGATTACCGGGCAGATGCTCCAAGAGCTTTCTGACGGCTCGATAATACCCTCCTCGAGCACTCGGTCAATTTCCACATGAGCCTGCTGAAGGAATTTATCCGGTATTCGCCGGAGACGCTGTTTGATGGGACAGTACCCCTGGGTGTCAATGTAATGGGGCTGCATGCGCGCCAGTTTCAGCGTTCCGGTATTTACCGGTATTAGGTGCCGTAGCACTCGGTCAAGTTCTTTTTTGTCTGCGTCCTTTAGTTGTACTACCCCCTTGATGGCTGCGATAGCCGTGATAGCTTCTGGTGAGTCACGATATTGTGTGACGAAATGCCTGATGATTTTATTAGGCGTGTGCCACGTAGCGTCTACAAAATTGATGGTCATTTTTACCGACGAAAGTATGTCCATGCCAAGTATCATGGCGTACTTCAAGGAAGCCGATACCTTGAAACAGGCTTTAAGTTGTTGATTGTCGATTGTTAGTAACAGATCGACCTCGCCTTCGTCGGGACATACTTTGCCGTCCGGCATTTGCATATATGAACGCACTGGTATTATGGCTGATTTTACCAGTTTGCCTGGACCAGGGCCTACGTAGGATTTCCGAGCGCCAGGGTCGATCAGCGCTGGGCATATTTTCCCCATCAGCTCAATGTTGAGGAAGAATCTATTTTCTTCCTCAGATGCCTTGATGTTGGGATATGTGTTAGTTACGTCCCTGGCTCTGGGGCAGTCGTATTCATCGTTAGTGATGTGTGGAGTCGTTTTTCTGGGATTATCGAGTTCGACTTCAGTGTCCTCGTCCCTTACTCGTTTCCCGAGCTCTTTCGCGGGCTGCAGCGAGGGCAGTTCAGTGTCGTGACATTATTCTCGCCACAATTGTAACAATAGACTTTTCGTCTCTCAGGGCATCTGTCTGCCCAATGCCCTGGTTTCTTACAGGTTCAGCAGGGCCTGTCATCCTCCCGCTGCGGTCCATCTCTAGAACGTCGTTCGTTCTCTCGTGCTGGGGAACGATATTTCCGATCTCTTCTATCAGGCGATCTGTACCAATGGTACCTGTGATCGTCTCTGTTAGGTGATCGGTACTGACGGTCAGGTGTTCTCCTTCTCCGTGATTCACGGTCTTGGCTACGTGGTGAACTTCGAGAGGGGTATCTGTGTCGGTATGGTGGGAATGGAGAGGGGTTGCTGGGACGTGATGCCGATACAGGTGAGGGGTATCTAGGTGAGGGGGGTAATCTTCTATGGTAGGGGGACGGTGACCGATACCGTGGCGATAAACTTCTTTGTCGCCTTCTCTCTTCAGTTCGTTTTGCCTTTCCTTCCCTGTTGACTATGGGAGACGGACTGTCTCTTCTGGTATCTCTCCGTGAGTTATGGGAGTGCGATCGTACGATATCGCCCCTTGTGTCGGCTGCGTCGGATGGCTCACTTACCGTGACCGTTTTCTTCGGGGCCGTTGTTTTTTCATCATCGATTGCCGCTAGCCTCGATCGTCGACTTGCCCTTTCTGACGGAGAGCAGGCCGCAGTGTTCACCATGCATTCATCTTGTGCTGGCGGTTCTTTGTACCGCTTCGTGAGCTCGCTCTTCAGCTCGAGTTGCTGACCCAGCAATTGCAGCTCGTTGATGGACTGGAACTCATTTCTATTGATCTTTTCCATATATGATGGATGCAAGTTTCTATATATTCTGTCAAGCTGCGCTTCTAATGTTAGTGCAGGTGACATTTTGACAAGCAGGAAGCGTATGCCTCTGAGATATGAGCCGATCGGCTCTTTCGAGCCTTGCGTTCTGTCACGCAACTCCTCTTCGAGGCGTAGAGTGTAGTCGATAGGCCAAAATTGACGGCGCAGCGCAGCCCATTGATTGTATAGGGGTCTGGCCCATATGCAGGCTGAGCCGCCCAATATCCCTGGAATCAGTTTCAAGATGTCAGCCGCCGGTAGGTCAAGACTGTTCATCGTCTCTTCCATCCTATCGATGAACTCCTCCACGTCTTCGCGAGGGGCTCCCATGAACTGCACCTTCCACTGGCGCAGCAATTGTCCAGTCCGCGTTTCCTTCAGATAGGTGTTCTCGAAGGGTCGGCTTGTGTTGGTGTAATTCAATGTTGTGGGTGCTGCATTAAGCGTGGGCTGCGCTCCAACTGTTGGGCAGGGCATACCCGTGTGTGGCATCATGAACATATGACCACATGAACATATGGCCATCCTCCATGCAGATGTTGCCAGCTGCTGGCAGCAGCTGGGAGATGGTTATCACCAGTGGTATTCGTGCTGTGCAACGGTGGTGACGGCCATGGCCCGTACGGGTATCCCATGTATGGAGCGGTATTCGGCCAGCTCGGTGGCATGGTGGCGATATGGGGTTCTGCAGGGTTTATGTTTTCAGTAGTATCGATATTATCTGCTTCGTTCTGTATGTGGTCAAGTGCGGTGGAACTCAAAACTTTCGATTATTCCGTCATCTCTCGGTTTGTCTCTCTTGCTTCGTCATCGGTGGCGTGCCATTCTGCTACTTTTGGCCCAAAGCGCCGCCGCATTTCGAAGCGCAGTAGTCTGTCTTTTAATATGGTTAGGTCCTCGTCTATTTGTATATGTCTTTGTCCGGCTTCAGTTAGCAGTGCGTTTTTTTGCAACTTGTCATAGACGCCGCTGAGCCTTGCTCTCTCCACATCTATATCACTTCTAATTTCTTGAGGGAGCTCCATTATTCCTTAGTCAGGTTCTCAAAAAGGAGACGATACAATGACACGAAAGTAAATAAAAAACGACAATAGTATATATACAGTAAAAATGTAAGAATAGCTATTCGACGTGTTCTTGTTTTGTATTTGTTTGGGGTAAAACCGAAAAGCGTATTTTCCTAGAAGGAGATAAAATAGTATTTTTCTTTTCTTTCTGGAAATTGCTATTTCTAACAAAACTATAGAAAATTGTTCTTCTTCCTGTCGATTTGGTACTCGTCTATACGTGTAAAAGAATCAGCTGTTATACGTAGTAACGGGCCAAGTATTTACCGTAGTAAAATTTTCGTGATCATAAAAAAAAATGCTAATTGTGAGAACTGGATGTAATTTCTCCCGTAAATAGCTAATAAAAGAAAATACTATTATGCTGTGCATTTTGTTTTCAGATGCGGTTATTTATGAAATTGATTATGATTAATTATTGTAAAATAATTATTATATGATATAATTTTAATAATTAAGTTGTTAACAATTATTATATAATATATAAAATTTTTCTAAAAGTGAAGCAGAAAGAAAATGTTTAATGAGTAAGAAAAAATTTTAAAACTGGTTTACTTTGCTAGTGAAGCAGTAATTCCAAATTTGTTGACAATAAAAGAATGTTCATGTGAAATTTATTTATTGTTGACTGTTATTACTGTTGTTATTTTTATTATTATGATTATTATTATTATTATTATTGTTATTATTACTATTGTTATTGTTGCATCACTATTTTATTTTAAGTTGAATTATTGTTGTATTACTATGGTTATTATTTTTATCCGTTACTGCGGTTATTCTCTGCTACACTTATTTTAGAGTACAGTACTCATGACTGACAGTAATTAATCCAGATAAATCTTATTGATAAGAAAGAAAAAGAGATAAAAATTTTTTGTAACGCTGAGTTAACTAGTAAAGGAAAATACTTCTAAAATCTCTATAATTTCTTCCCGTTGGTTTATTTATTAACAATTAAAATGTTAATAGCATGCTGCATGTTAATAACATGCTACAAATATAAAAATATAGGCAATAGATTTTCTCTCTTTTTTTTTGTTTTATTTAAGTTTATTTAGTTATTATTATTATTATTTTGATGTCACTCTGATGTCACTTCTGCTTACACGTTTAGTTTTTATGTAACCATTCACTCTAATATATGCAATCACTTGTCTGTCAATTGTATACAATCACTGGTTCTTTTTAATTTTTGGTTATTTCATATATATTAATCCTATTATATATATATATATATATGCCTCGCTATGTGGTTCCTTGTCTTATTATTATCTTATCATTATATTATAATTATTAATATTATCTAGTAAATATTAATATAATTTATAGTAATTGTGTTAATATGATTTATAATATTTATAGTAATAATCCCTAATTGGATTATTATATACTGGTTATATTACCTTGTATTCTATTACAATGCTGTTATAATATAATGGTGTCGATATCACTAAAAACTCATTTAACTGCTTATTCTTGTTGTTATTTAATGTTATTTATTGTTATTATATTTAACAGTTTAGTGTATAGTAGCTGAAAATAGAAAGGACACGTACACTATCAAACTGTTCTTGTGCTTAAGAGTGTGTTTTGTTTTTTTTTTTCAATTATGTTTGTTATAATGCTCCCAGCAGATATTAGTTGAAATAAATAGTTTAAATATATATACTCATCAATCACTTAAATAATTAAATGGGAGTTTTCAAAAGATGACAAGAAATTGGCGGTATTTGCTCTTGTTTTTTTTTTTTTTTTTTGTTTAACAAGATTCTTACTGTACTTGGCCACAAACAAGCTATCATTAGCTATCATTTGCTAGAAATCCTTGATTTTCTATAAAATTATTTAAAATTTATTTTTCACCATTGTGATGAATATCCTTAACCATGTCCACTTTATAAAGTTGAGAAATATCAATTCCTTCCTGCAAATTATTCTCTTTCAAAATTCTTCCTGTGTACCTATATGGCAAGCGTATAGGTTACCTGTCAAATAGAAAGAGAGAGAGAAGCTCTTCTGCTATCTTAGCCAACTTCTTCTTCTCTTTTTTTTTCTTTAGAAAGTATTTATATTTTAGAAAGTATCTTATACTTTGGCTGTAGCAAAGGTTAAGAAGAAATGGAAGCGATATCTATAACAAGGGGGAAAGGTATCCTGTATACACTGAGTGTAGTATACTTATTGTTGTATACGCTTTACAGTTATGAAGTTTTGCTATGCTGATGATTTCATTGATCTCTTCTAATTTCCAGATTGATATATATATATGTTGTTTCTTCTGAATATGCAAGTAGATATTTAAAATAAAACCATCTTTTACGTTCTTCTGAGGGTTATATGTAGTATTATAAAAAGGTGCGAAAGGGGCAGGGACGATACTGCATTCATGTGCTCTTACACATAATAAGAGAGGAAACGATACATATTTAATATAATAAGTTAATAAATATTTAGAGACGTGAATGACGAGAAAGGACAGACATAATATCAAAAATCAGTTAAATGTATATAAGATATATATATATATGGAGCATATGAAAAATATATGTATAAATTTAAATATAATATCAGTAATTTAAAATAATATGTAAATAATATATGAATTATATAGAAATAATTTATATTCGAATAACTGGTAATGTATGTAAAGATTTTCAGAAAAGGCTATTTATTTTGTATGTAAACACACTAAGTTTAAGAGGTATTTGACCTCGACCTTCTACTTTTATTTATGTAATTACTAAATTTATCCTTTACTGTGCTGTTATTTCAATTTTGAAATACCAGCGTATTTCCCAAGAAAAAGAGAAAGTTGTTCTCTTTTGTGTGTTTACATTTCAGGCAACAAATAGCGCATATTGCTAATATATATATGAAATTATAAGTAAAATTATAATTATACTGTTACTTATAATTCCATTATTATAAATACATATATATATTCATGTAAGATACAATATCAATACGTACGTGCAAAATTTCTGTGAATGTAAAATTGAGAGAAACTATTTGCTATATAACACCTTGCTTGCTTCTATACAATATATATACAAGGGGTAACGAAAAGGGGTTCATGTGAATTAACTTTAATCCGATAAATTAATTACTTGTGAATTATTAATTAATGCTTTAGTACATAGATGTGACGAAAAGGGAGAAAAGGAAAAAGCTTTTAATTATCAAAAACTTGTCAGTATATTTTTGACAAGCTTATGCCATTGCGCATTCTTCTGCGCACACTCCTTAATGCAGTCGTCGCATGTCCGTGTGTGCACGTGTACGTGTATTGCGTACTTTTCGCTTTGTATGGCTAAGCTAAAGGGGATCGGGACAATGAGCGGGTGCACGATTTAGATATTCTACTGGAATTCTTGACTATTCTCGTCGCGGGCTCCACGCTCCGGGCGCCATTTATAACCCCAAAATCGGGTTATTACTTACTATTCGTGTGCATGTGTGTGTGGACTCTTCCACGCTGCTGGTTGTGCACTCCGCTGGAAAGGGGGACGGGGAACGAGAAATGAACTACGCGAGTGGCTTTATCGGATTATGACAATATTAACATTTATTTATACAAACAGACTATTTACAACAATAAGGTAGTACATACGCTACGTACTGGCGCGCTACACAAACGGTAGCGCGTACGCGCTAGTGCTATATATATATATATATATATATATATATATCCTTGGGCTGTGTTCAGAGTCTTAAGAAGTAGAAACTTTTTATTATGCTTTACAGAGGTGAAGTATAATAAAAAATTTCCAGTATTGTTCCCTATATTCACTATATATATATATATATATATATATATATATATATATATATATATACCATTATATGTTATAGTGATGCGTCTCATGAGTAAATGCTATGAGAAAAAATATATTCGGCTACAGGCATGTAATTATATATATTAGATATACACACATAGTACACTATCAGACCTTCCGGTTTTGTAGTACGCATTCTATACTTTATCTTTATATTTTCTTTTTACTATATTGAATATATATTTAGTTTGATTAGGTTATTTATTAATAATAACGAACATTAATAATAATCAACATAATAGCAATAACAATAGTCCGCTTATATCTATTTTGATAATTTGCTGATTAAAGGATATCTATTATAATTATATATATTAATACTATTATTATATAGAAATATTACTATTACTATCATTTTAATATAAATATAATGTGTAAAGATGAATATTTCAATGAATATTTCAATCATATAAGAATAAACTCTAATAATTATAAATTTAATCATAAATAAATACATATTTATTCATCAGTTTCATCATATTATTTATTTATTCATATTTTTCATAGTTTAAACTTATTAATTATGTGTAAAAACTGTAAAATTATGATCGCACCGGATTTAGCTTAAAGATACCCACACTTTTACTGTCCAACTCCCATTTTCACTAAGTTTATCCTCAGCCTTCAGCCTCGAGCTTTCTCTGCTTCTTCCAAACCTTTTGTATTCCAGTATATAATGTATTCAGTTTTATTGTAAAAATAAGTAGTATTTTTACAATAAAAGACATTAGGTAAAGAAATCTTTCCCTACGAAGATTTCACCTTTGTCTTCCATTCATAATATTAAATTAATTCCATAAATACATATTTCCTCTTCTAACTTTAGCGAAATACAATTAAGGTTGATAAGCAATGCTTTGATCGCTCTATAATTACTGTGTACGCGATTATTTCTTTAGGCCTCGTCGCAGCTAATACGCGAAAGCGTAGGCTAAAAAGGGACAAAATAAATGTTTAGTTCGTGCCGCAAATTATTCCGTTACATACCTAAAATTTATAGGGGTCTCATCCGGGATCTTTAATCTAAAGGAAACTGAGCGTTCGCGGTAAGATCGTGTAAAAACACATAAAATCGCGTAATCAAGTAAAGGATAAATATCTATCTACAAACAGAATTAAAAGGTGAGACCTACGATGACTCGATCACTATAGCGAAGGACTAGTAACTTGGAGATAGGAGTTCAAATCCCGGTCTCGTCCGATTGACACAAGCAGCCCTATAATAATTTAAATGTGCTTTGTTTACAAATACATTACAGAACTGCGACGCTTATTAGCAACGATATTTGGAAGCATAAATAAAGCGACGTTTCGCTTTATTTACACTTTATATATATATATATATATATCTTGATCTTAAATGAACAAACTTAACAAACTTAACTTCAGTAAATAATAGAAAAATAATTATACTTACAATTAACTTATTTCCTTTTATGTCGGACGACAAGAGAATTAACCGACAACAAGCCTAAAAATATTGATAAGTTCAAACAGGAACTTGAAACATTCGATGCATTTGCACCTAAACACCCATTAAACAGATCAAGAAGCGAAGAAAACTTTAGAGACTCTTAAGAGACCCAAAACAAAAATTAAATCACAAAAAAAACCCTGTTGTGTCAATCAGAAAAACGAAGAATGATATGCCGCCTCTGTAACGATGTCGGTCACATAGTGAATCAATGTTATTTAAAAGAAAACTATAATAACTGTTAGTTATGTCAAAAATCAGGGACTCAGTGAACCAATGCAAAAATGAATTATAATCGCTAAAATGTCACCTGTGTATCTTTACGGGCCACAACGCTAGAGAATATAGAAACCAGTTGAACTGTCAAATTTGTCGTATAAAAGGACACCAGTAAACAACTGCAGCCAACTAAAACCTGATCAGACTCGTTACTTACAACAATGTATGGAAAATACAGCACATTTAACGTGTCAGGTTTGTAAAAGAAATAGTCACACCGCCGCAAACTGTAATAATAATAAGAGTTCCAATTATTGTAAAATTAAAGGTCGTACTATTTTAGAATATCGTAAAAGACAATATAATGAAAACCAGAGGCAGAGAAATGATCGAGCTGTTTGTCAGTCCAACCCACCAAGAAAAATACTGAGACCACAAGTACGTTCAAGCAATGAGATATTATAGAGGAAGAGACGACAGAAATGATACCACTCTAAATAGGAATATACCGTATACATCTTGCAAATTGAACAATGACATTGACACATATATGTTAGATGCCGGTTCTCATTGTAATATAATAAAGATTAATGTATTACCCTCTACTATTGATACAAAGAACTCAACCAAAGTTTAGGATGTCACCAATAATTTTTTTAGCTCTCTGGGCATGGTTAATTTACAATTTCTTGCATAGAAAGTAGACTTCAACGTTGCCGACAAGAATTTTCAGATTCCTTGCGATGAAATATTAGGTACTGGTTTTCTTCTAAAGACACAGGCACTTATGGATTTTGATAAAAACACGCTCGTCGTAATTGAGAAAACGATTTATTTTAAAACCGAATTTATTAAAAATTTAGTAAAATTTAAAAATATAGCAAATGTAAGAATTAGTGAAAAACACCGCTCCTTATTAGTGCTGGAGAACTCACGAAAAACCTTATTAGATATAGGTCCTGAGGGAAATATCTTTAAAGAAGGTAGTATCCTAAAGAAAATAAGATCTAGCATAAACTATACTACTGTGTACAAATATGAGTAAGTGTTTATTTATAACTTTTGAAATCTTTATTTATTCTTCTAAACTCTAATTCACCCCCCTGAAAGTAATTCCACCCGGATGCAATGGAACTATGCCAATCCTTTTCTCGTTTTCAAAATATTTTTTATATTCGTATTCCGGAATGCCCATCAGATCTTTCTTTGATTCGGCTTTTATTTCTTCAATCGAATCAAAATCGTAGGCTCGAAGTGATCTTTTGAGTTTGCTGAGCAGCGAGAAATCACACTGTACTAAATCAGACAAGTACGATGGTTACGAAACGATATTGGTTGAACTTTTGGCGAAATTTTCACGTAAAATCAATGCAATGTGAGCTGGTACACTATCGTGATGCAAAAACCAAGAGTTGTCTTTCCATTAATCAGGCCTTTTGAGATGAGTAACTTCGCACAAACGATGCATAAGACTCAAATAATATTCTTTTTTAACAGTAAGCATAACCTTGATTTTTGAGTGACTTCGGCGTGATTTTTTCGGTCTTCACTCTCCAGTTATTATGCGTTCCATCTTGTCCTAATAATCCGAAAGCATCGTTTTAAAGACTTCCACGTGGCACTTCAAAAAAATTGATTGTTTTTGACACCGATCGAGATTTCACTCTTTTCAGGCACAAAATGTCTTTGAAAATGGTGTTGACTGATCCACTTGAAATTCCATTAATATCAGCAAGCGCTATATTAGTCAATCGACGATTTTGCAGAATTAATTCTTCAATTTTGTCGACGTGTAGCCCATCAGTAAATGTTCTTGGTCGTCTTTGATGTGGTTCGTCTTCAACATGTTCTCTCGATCTTCTTTGAAGAATCTGTACCAATCAAAAACACTTGCTCTTAACATTGACTTCTCACCAAAGACCTTCTGCAATATTCTGAAAATTTAATGCTACTTCTTTGTTGAATAATTTCAAACATTATAAAAACCGAAGAGACAACTTCTCTTTGTTTACAAAGCACAAGCGTAACTATGTAATAAATGAAGATAATTGCGTGAAATTTGGCAAAGATAACTCTGACAGTACTGCCAACAGAACAATAAAACAATTTTACTAATACCATTAAAAACAAGTTTTAGTTGAAAAGTCTTACTCATATTTGTACACAGTAGTATTTTTATGAAGACCTTGTTGAAACTTTAGGACAAGCTAAAATGAATATTTTAGATAAATTAATCAACTATCTATATGGTTTTAATTAATCCATTTAATTCATTCATGTAGTCTTAAACGACATATCATACCATACGCTGGGATCGTCGGAGTAAATTTTTTTTACTAATAATAAGGCTATCATAGATGTCGGTTATACATTTATAACAATCGAAGATAATATCACTGCGTTAGCACTAGAAACAACCTCAAAACGACGCATTTTAGATAACTATGAAAAAAATTTGTATTTTGAAATAGATAATATCAGTTATGAGTGGATAAGAGAAATATCGGCGACAAGTTCCAGATGAATATACAAGAACCAGCATACAGAATTTATTCCATATTCCAGAAGAAGATGGTAGAGATAGAAAAATTCTTCTGTTGGACTATTTTGACTTTAAAAACTTAAACAGAATAGAAAATGAACAAGTTGAAGTTTTAGTTCAATAAAACTACGATCGATTCTTTATTGAAGGGGATGAACTATTAGTCACTAACATCGTTAATCATAAAATTTTAACTATTGACGATATGCCGGTAAATACTAAACAATATCAACTTCCAAACGCTTTGAAGGAAGAAGTAGATCGACAACTTTCAGACTTGTTAAATAAAGGTGTAATTAGACATTCGAGGTCTACATATAATACAAGTTTAGGGCTGTACCAAAAAAATCTCCAGATGTTAATAAACCACGTTGGCGTATAGTGTTAGACTTTAGACCTTGAAACGAAAAAACGTTTAGTATGTAGGCTATAGACATACTGGCACATAGGCATTCTGGCACAGCAAAATGTGTGCCAGAATGTATACATTCATTCTGGCACACTCCCACTCCCCAAAATTGTGCCAGTATCCCGTTCGACGTCACACCGACGAATTACTCAAGGTTCCTTTCGAATCGAGCAGTGCCTGGAGGAGCGGGCAGTGCGCCTTGAAATGTGCCATTATGCCTATAGCTTTTAGTTTTACTGTTTTATTTGTTTTCTTCTATTTTCTTATATGTGGTCTACCAATAACAAAATTATGACCATGCCATTGAAATTGAGGTTGTTTTCGTGTTGAGAACATAAGGTGTGAAAACGTTCACATACTCTCTTAATATGGTGTAATATTCTATGCATATTCGTGACGCTTGTTTTCGAAAAATTTATTTTATATCTTTTCAGTCTACGAAACTCTTAGGACACTTTTATAGTTTTTTTTATTACAGTTAAATTACTGGTGTCGGCTATTTAAATATGATTTCCGTGAACTCCACGAATGCTACTCTAATGAACGATATGCGGCCAAATCAATAACAAAATTATTATCAATTACCATGCAATTAACATGTAGTTTTTTTCTTGATGAGAACGTTCCGCATACTCTCTTAATGTCGTGTATGATTCTATACATATTGGTTACGTATGTTTTCGACAAGTTTATTTTGTATATTTTCACTCGACGAGGCTTTTAGGCAACGACCTTTTCTTGTAGCTATATAGCATTGAAAAACTCATCATTCACAGACCTATTTCCACTCAAAAAAAAAGTGAAAGGGACGCCCCCCTTCTATGGATACAAGACCGCATGCGTGCGCTAGGAGGGAAGGGGGGGCAGTGAGCGTGCCCGCTACACAGGTATACGGTTTTATGACTTTGATAATCAGTTTACTGATACCAGTTATAGGTATTTAGATGTTTATTATTATAGGGAGGAAGAGATTTATCAGGAAACCGAAAGCGAGAAATCCTTTTCCACATCTTTCATTTACTTTTCTAAACATATTTATATAGAATGAACAGTAATATATTTCTTACGAAACCGAATGGAGTAATTTTGATATTTTTGGAATCGTCTCCGAAATGACCTTATTTTTGACCATGATTTTTTATCGTGTGGAGATGAAATAGAGTCTATGTAAATCGAGATAGATGAGTGGGAATGGGAAATGAATTTCTTGCGATGTTAGTTTCGTATTATTTGTAATTTTAGGAAGGGATTGGGAAGGGAAAAGTTAAGATTGGAAACTTAGTCAACCAATAAGAAGACATTTTTTGAGCTATGGAAAATGAACGAGGAAATTTTTTTGAACCAATGAGAGAAGGCTTTTCCTTCCTCTGCTACTTTGAAATTGCTTTAAATACCGCGGAGGAAAGCTGCTTTTGGTCATCTTCCTGCAGCTTCCTTCATCATCAAAATGAGAGTAGAAGCAAACGCCACCAGTCTCGCAGAAGGTGCCGCGAAAATCAATGACGAAAATACATCGTCTATTCGGCTCCTCGGAGAAAACGCATCGGCGTGAGAAAAGTAGTATGGAAATATCCCTCCAAAAATTGGAGGCAATGGTAGCGTGTTTGAAGTACGCCGTGAAGATCGAGAAATCCCTGGAGTCATTTAAGTGTAAGGAAAAAGTTTCTTTATTTATTTATATTTATTATTTATGTATTCATTTTGTTATTACTTTTATTATTTATTTCAATTTATATCATTTCGTTATTTATTTTATTTCATTTCTTTCAATTTATTTATTTCATTTTATTCATTATTTATTTCATTATTAGTTATATTTATTATTTAATTCATTTTTATTATTTATTTTAATTTATTGTTATTTATTTTGTTATTTATTTTTTATTTCATTTCATAATTTATTTCATTCTATAATTCATTTTGTAAATCATTTCAATTTATTTATTTTGATTTTTTTTTATTTATTTTTTTTATAAAGATTGTTTTTATATTTATTTTTTGATTTTATTTCAATTTATGTCATTATTATTTTTATTTATTATTTATTTTAATTTATTGATTTTATTTATTATTTATTTTATTTAATATCATAATTTATTTTCAGTTCCAGACGCCACAGAGATGACTAAATATTTTCAAATGAAAAATGAGCAGAAGGCGACCACATCTACATCGGAAAAATGTAGCCACAATCGGAGACGTAGCTGCAGCAGCAGTAGCAGTTGGAGCAGTCGCAGCAGCCGTAGCAATAGCATAACTAGCATTCCAGACGAAAATGAAAAGGAGAAGCCAAAATAATTTCTGAGGAAATTATACTATCATAGACAAAATAAAAAGAAATAGATATAAATGTAATATGTATATAATAAAAATAATAAATAAAAAATATATATATTATTATAAATAAAAATAAAATTTATTTTTTTATTATTCAATCACCTTTCCTTAATCTTATATTATTTATAATATAATTATAAAACTTGATTATATATATTAAATAAGTGAAAAATATATTTAGTTTTAAAAGAATAAAAAATAAAATTAAAATTTTATGAATGTAATTATTAATATACTTTTATAATAGTATAATAAATAAAACACTATTTAAAGGAATGTGTTTTTTATCTATCTATCCCATATATATATATATATATCTATATATATATATATATATATATATATATATATATACATGTTAGAAGTTTTAAATACAAAAATTTTTAATTAATAAACAAATATAATTAAATTTTTTTATGATTTTAATGTAAATTTTATTTATTAATATACAATTTATTATGCAGATAACTTTTTTACAAATATATTTAGTTTTAAAGGAATAAAAATAAAATTAAAATTTTATGAATGTAGTTTATTAATATACTTTACAGTATTATAATAAATAAAACAATATTTAATAAAATTTTAATGTATCAAATATATATTTATATAATGAAATAGGAAAATTATTTAAAGTCATGATTTGATTTATAAATTCATTTTATTAATAATATTTTTAATAGTAATATACATTTTATTATATTCTTATCCAATTTCGTCTCGTCTATTGTAACCATGTCGTATTATCAAGACGTTACGGATGGGGCACACATTGGTAAATGTCTCCTAGACAATTGATGGTTTTGACACAGCACATATGAACCTTCACTATTGATTGTAATGAAGGACAATGCAACTCCTCCACATCCGATATAATTCTGGAATTAAATTATTTTTTTTAGAAAAAGTGTGAAAAAGTATTATAAAAGTATGAAAAAAGTATGAGAAAAGTATGAGTAAGTATGAGAAAGTATGAAAAAGTATGATAAAAGTATTATAACAGTATGAAAAAGTATGAACAAAGATGAATAATTATAATAAACGTATATGCATATATATATATATATATATATATATATATATATATATATACATCAAGATGATTGTAAAAATATGAAAATTACTTACATATTTGGTAGAAAATTTGATAACCATTCCTTCTTGTCTCGCCCCTTCACATACAATTTTCGCACTCCAGTGCAACAAATGTCTAATGTCCTTTTGAGTCGGTGATAAGGAATGTCGCCAGAATTCCATTCAATTCCATGATATTCACGTTGCCAGTCTACAGTTTTTTTTTCACTCCAAGTCAATTTGCTCCATGGAAATGGTGACTTAAAGAGGTACACGGTGGGCAGTGCACCTTCTTCTAAACTCAGCAAACTAAATTCTTTTAAAATGAAGCTTTGCGGGCCATTTGTTTGGAATCCCTGTATATCACAGAGGAATACTTTATCTTCCGGACATTTCAAGATATTTTTTCTAAAAACAACCTCATATTGACGTATTCTTGACATTATACACTTCTATACACTTATTTTAGAAGCTGAAGTGATGACAAGAAATGTAAAGTTTCGTGCTCACATTCTCATTTTATATCAAGATTCTCCGCCTCCCGAAATTAGCCCCTCTTTTACGATTGGTTGAGTGAAAAAACATAAATATAGGTGCGTTTGGGTGAAGGAAGGTCAGTTTATTTAGGAGAGGGAACGCAATGATCTGATTGGACGAACGTAGTCGAAGACATCCATGTTGTCCTACCGCTCACACAGAAATCACTTTCCCAATTGGTTGCTAAAAAAGACAGGTGATGGTCTGTGATGATGAACTGAAAGGTTGATGTTCGATTGGCAGCAAGACAATATATCTCTCCTCCCGATTTTAAAGCACAGTTTAGTGTTTTCATCATACTCAATATTTTCCGATTTCCCCTTCCTCTTCTTTACTTTCCTTTAAAAGAGGCCAATTTTTCTTGAAAGAACATACTCGCTGCAACGCAGTCACATAAGTTCAGTTTAAGTTTTTCTCTTTTGTGATTCTCTTGATTTTTTTTCTCTAATTTTTTATCGCAGTAAAGAAGTTTGCTGGTGACTTTATTCTTTTTTTACTAGTTTAACCGTAAACATAAAAGTGAAAATGGCTTCAATTGCATCTATCGAACGTCTTGTGCAACTTTACCGTGGAATTTTAGAAACTGTGCACATGAGTAGAAAAGATGATATTCGTTATTGGATGGCTATGGCTGATTTATCCATGAAGGAAGTGAGGGAAAAAATGAAAGACTCTAATCTTTCTCGAGGAGAAAAGCAAAAGTGTTCCACTTCTTTTGTTAACATTTCGTGTATACAAGCAGGACTTGAATGGCACCTTCATCATGGAGGAAGTCTTAACTCTGACGAGACAGAAGCTAAGGTGGAATGGCGTGATGTCCAATTTGCGTTTAAAAATCGAATTAGGTCTGGTGTAGTTGTAAATTTGAATCATGTAGACATTCTCGGCTTCTTAACTAACGCAGAAAAGATCTTTCAAAATAAGGTGAAAGCATGCTTAGAAGAATTTAGTGCAATCAAAGTAAATTCTGATTTCATGTCACAGTTTGCCGTACAGAAAAATGGTGAGGAATTGACGGATATAAAATATTTTACGACACAGAGTGCTACAGTTTACCTGTCCACCGATTTACTGAAATGGTTTGAGGAATATATTAAGAATCCTCTTCTTGCACATTTGGAAGAGTTTCAGGAAAAGAATTCAGGATGGACCTTGAAAAGTATTATAAGTTTATGCATCAACATGAAAAAATTTTTTCCACACAAGGGCAGATCATATATACCTCTTCCGAAGTTCATAATATCAAAAAAGGCATGTGTTAATGTTCGTAATAGTGATAATCAGTGCTTTAAATATGCTATACTTTCAGCTTTATATCCTAATGTAATTAATCCTCAAAGGGTCCAGAATTATTATCAGTATACGAATGAATTGAACTTTGGTGATATTGAATTTCCAGTTAAACTGAAAGATGTTGCAAAATTCGAAAAATTAAATATTATTTCTGTAAATGTGTATATGCTTAGAAAGATTGGACAGAAATATGAGGTAGCACCTTGTCACATTCATCCAACAAGAAGGAGAAACATGTAAACCTTCTCCTCATTCAAGATTACTACATCGATGAATTCGAAGAAAATAACATTCATGATGATAATGCTAGCTCGCCGAAATACCATTATGTTTGAATTAAAAGTTTATCCAGACTTTTAAGCTCACAATAAAGCCCATGCAAAATCATTTTATTGCGAAAGGTTTACAAATTTTTTATAATGAAGAGAAGCTGAAAAATCACGAATAATATTGTAAGAATATGAGCGAATGCAGAATAAATTTGCCAAATAATTCCAATAACATTCTTAAAGTTGAAGAACATAAAAAGAGTGAGAAAGTACCATTTGTCATTTATGCAGATTTCGAATGTCTGTTGCAGCCTACTCAAAATGAGAACGCTTTTCAGTGTCACGAAGCATATATCATTGGATATTATTTAAAATGAAGTTATGATGACAAATTGTCGGCTTACAAATCGTATAGACAGAAGAGTAAAGATGACGAGACACCTGCACAGTGGTTTATTCGTGAACTCAAATCCATTGGAGAGTATATCGATCGACTCTATAAGATACCAAAACCAATGAAACTGACTGATCTTGAAGAATTACAGTTTCGATGGTCGTCTGTTAATCGTATATGTGGCAATAAATTTGAAAAGGACCGACCTCCTGTACGAGATCATTGCCATCTTACAGGATGGTATGTTTACTGGATTATTTTATAATTTATTCAATATTTTTGATAAAAAGATAAAAGAAAAACAATAATTTTTTTTCTCTCCAGTTTCAGAGGAGCAGCTCATAATTCATGTAACTTGAATTATAAAGACTCGAGATTTATTCCTGTTATTTTTCATAATCTTAATTATGACACACACTTTATTTTAAAAGAAATTGGTTCGTCCTCGTTGATGAAAGGTCAAGTTTCTCTAATACCCCACAACAAAGAAATGTATATTTCATTTACCAAGTTCATAGATGGATGTGATGTGAGTTTTTTGATTGATTCATGGCGATTTTTACCATCACCTTTAGAAAAATTAGCATCAGATCTACAAAATGTACCATTAGCTGTAAAGGAATTTGAATTAGATGGATTTTCAAATGAAAATATTCATCTTCTTAGGCGGAAAGGTATATTTCCATACTATTTTGTAGATGGATTAGATAAATTAACCTGTACAAAACTGCCAGAGAAAACGAATTTTACAACCAATTAACCGATTCACATATTACTGATGAAGACTACATGCATGCTGTTCAAGTATGGGATAGATTCAATATCACAACTTTAGGAGAATATTCCGACTTATATTTAAAAACAGATGTTTTACTGTTAGCTGATGCCTTTGAAAGTTTTCGAGAAACATCTGTTGAAGCCTAGGGCTTATGCCCTGCTCACTTTTACACAACTCCCGGATTGACATTTGCAGCAGCTCTTAAAATGACGAAAGTTGAATTGGAACTTCTAACAGATATTATTCATCGAATCAGGCATTCAAGGAGGAATAAGCCAGTGCTGTAATCGATATGCGAAGGCAAATAATCCGTACATGGGTTCGTCATATAATAAAAACAAGAAAAAAAACACTTTTATATTATGATATTAATAATTTATATGGATGGGCGATGGCACAACATCTGTCAACGGGAAAATTTAAATGAATTTACTATGAATCCAATCCAGATTTTTTCAATGCTCCAGCAGATTCAGATATAGGCTATATTGCTGAGGTATATTTAGAGTATCCTGAATAAATTCATGATGAACATCGTGATTTACCTTTCTATGCAGAGCATCGTACACCTCCAGGCTCATCGCAGCAGAAACTTCTCACTACTTTGGACGATAAGAAAAGATTATAATATTATTATTATTATTATAATTACATAACAGAAAAAAATTGCTCTAAGTCCATATGATGATAAAAGATTCTTACTAACAAATAGTACAGATACTTTACCCTGGAGGCACTATAGAATTATGGAAGAACAGATGGCACAAGCTGCATGTGAAATAGAGAGGGAAATATTAAACGAAGCAAATCATCCAAAAAAGGGAGACATCGAGATAAAAAACGCTTACATAGAGACTAATGAAAGAGCAGTTGGAGTGGGGATAGATAGTGATGTAGGAGAACTAAGACATGAAGTCAGTAATGAATCTAGAGTGACCTGTGTAGAGATGCATGCAGAAGAGAGGGGGGATATCGAAACGAATGAAAATAGAGTGACACGGGAGGAGGTAACGCTTTATGGCAATGAAGGCGAATCAATCACCATTGAATATGATGTATCACTTGAAGTAATGAACGAATGGAATCTCGAAGAAATTTTGACAATGCTGGAGGGGATAAGCTCAATAGAAAGGGAAAAAGTTGAAGTGGGGAATAAGCTCTATGAAGAGACCGATGATGATGAAGAGCTCATTCGAGCAGTTGAAGAAGTCGAACGAAACTACTCACCTCGTTAAAAGAAAACAAGACTCAACTAATTCTCAAGGTAAAATTTAAGTTTATATTCTCTAAAAAAGAACAAACAAAGAATTATATTCATAATTTTAATTTATTCATTTCTTTTTGTTATATAGAATGGATCTAGCTACTCTAAATAAAATTGCCGAGAACGAGTTCCTGCCGACGAAGAAATGTACAGAATTGGAGAAAAATAAGCAGTCTATGACGACTGCTCTCAAACTAGTTAACACTCGATATAGTACGAAAATTGTAGCAGAACTTGACGATAGTTTTGAAATATTTTTACCACAAAAGATATCGTCAGCAATATTAAAGGACCAAGAATTTTTCGAAAATCTAGCAAATACTGCAAATAAACGATGTTTATTTTTACTTTATCAAGGCGGAAGTTGTTATAAATTTGATAAATGTACTTCTTAAGAAAGAATGCAATAAATATATTTCATGTTAAAAAAAAATCATTTATTTTTCAAATAATGATATACATGTATGCATAATAATTACATAAATAAATCAGATTATAAAAACATTGCAATGTTGTTTTCTTATTTACTGAAAAACTAATGTCCTTAAACCTATTCTTACATAAATTAGTATTATTTATTAATTTGATTTATAACATAATTAAATTAAAAACCTTCATTTTTATCTATCCAACTATTATGTTCACTACTGAATCCTAGCCACTTTACGTATACGCGATTACCACTTTCCTTTTATACTTTTTCAACTAGATATATTTCAGGATACTTAGTTTTTTGCATTTTACTCTCATAAAAGCCACCAGAGACAGGTTTATCATAATAATCTTTAATGTGATAGGTTATTGGATTAGTCTTTATAACTCTTGTTATTGTAAAAATTTCAGTTGACCAGTTTGGTGTATATCCTTTTCCAAAAATATTTTTTATTTTACTTATTCGTACATTATCTCCTACTTTGTATTTTGCTTCTTTTATATTCATATTTTCGATTGGAAAATGCTTCTTTATCTCTTCTGCATTTCTTTTGGTTACATTTGAAGGCTCAATTCCTATTGTTCGATGCTTTCTTGAATAAACTTCGAGTAAATCTGGTAGGATATCCATCCATTTATAGTTTCCCTGCTTACTGAATGGTATCCACATTGCATTTTTTAACGTTCTATTAAATTGTTCACATATGCTTGCATGAAGATTACTGTGCAAAGAATATAGATTTGTTTTATACTTTTTCATGAGATTTTGAAAGTGAGAATTGTAAAATTCTCTTCCTTGATCAGTTTGTAGATTAGATGGTATTCGTCCTTGTTTCAATATCTCATTCATAGCCTTAGTAACATCGTTGCCACTCTTTGACCTTACTGGAATGGCCCATGCAAATTTTGAAAATATATCAATGACAGTGAGTAAATAACGAAAACCTTTATTGTCTTTCGAGAAAGGAATCGTTTCTACAAGATCAGCCTGCCATGTCTCATCTATTGCACGTATATCATATTTTCTTCCCTCATATCTACGACGTGCTGGTTTGTGCAACTCTTCAACCACTTTTTCGTGGTACATATTTTTTTCCAATCTCTTTTATATTTTTATTTGTGTTTTTAATAAGTTCCGTTACGTTCTCTTTCAAATTATCATATTTTTTAATAAGATCCCCCAGTTTTGCTTCTATGGACAAGCGAATACCTTCATGCCTTTGCTCACAATCTTGAACGTATTTAAGCGATTCAGAAATTTCAAATGATAACACATCTACCTGGGTCTTTAGTCGTATTTCAAAATTTTCACACTAATTGCATCATTTTCTTCTTTAGCTTCCCCAATATGACAAAGTCGTTTACTTTCGATATCATAATTTCCATCCAATGTAGTATTGAAGCCAATACCTGGAGGGCCTCGACTCCCTTTCGAGACCTCTAACATTCTTCCAAACACGTCAAGACTCATGTTGCTACTGATGAAATCGTCTATGAACGTATCAATATATGCATCTTATTTCGCGTAATTCTTCAATAATGGATTCAATTTCATTGACGTGATTGTTATTTCCAGCGGATTGTTCGGCAGTTAGTAATCTTAGTCTCTCAACAAGCTCATTCGGATCATCCCAGTATACTAACTCTATTAAAGAATTTTTTTTGCTATTTTATATTTAGGTAAGATTGCTCCTCCTCCCTCTTTTTGTACGAGTAGCACTGTTGCGAAACATCGGTGCAATGATGTTGAAATATTTTCGATTCTTCGATGAGCGTATAGATCCATCTTTGCTATGTTTTTTCTGGTGAGCACTTGTTGCTTCCAGAATACTGCGATAATTCTCATGATCTGCTGAACTTATCAGTGTGTCGTCTGGTTCTTTTTTTATGAGTAGCTCCATTAGTCCATTACTTTTAGGATAAGTTAAATCTTTCAATTTTATTTTATTATCATCAAATTTAATTTCAGAATCACCAAGCATGTATGCTCCTCCAATATTTCTTACTCCATATATGTTATCAAATTAACTGCGGCTTTGATCTAAAATATTGGTTTTAACACTGTCTTTGTGCATCGATTTAAATGTTAAATTCATCATTGAGTTGTCCAATGAGGCAAAATCATCATCGGAATCAAAATCTTTTAAGAAAGCTGAGCGAATATTATTATCTAACATAAAACTTAATTTTTTCAAGATGTAGTTGGCTTTTTAATCCTGTAATCATCCGAAATGAGATTAGAAGATTGTAAATTTTTTGATTCGACAAGCTTTTCAAGGGGTGTAATGACTGGTTTCAATGTATCACCTACAACTTTTTCGAGATTCTCTCTCTCCTGTTTCAATAATGCCGACTTTTTTCTAATGGCTTTACGAGCTTACAAGAGCTCGCTAAGGATATTCTTTTCTTTTTCAAATTCCGACATGATGTCGTGTTGCTGTGTAAAATTGAACTGAGTCATTAAGATTTTTTTAATTTCTTTTTATTGCAAAGCAGTCAAAGCCTTTTTTGTATCTTCCATTATCCATCGCTCTATCTTTGTCAATAACAATAAATCCATATTTATCATTTTTCCAGCATTCAGAACAAAGATTTCGAAAGTCATTAAAAGTCAGATCAGTATTGACATGATCATCATAAATATGTTTTAAATTCACATCATCTTGTCGATACATTACTAACATATTAATATTATCTCTAATAAGATGTTTTGGAATATCATCATATGATTGGCATAGGTAGAAGCAGTCTACACTTTTATGTCTCCCCATGCAGAAAAATGCTCTCACATTAATATGCTTCTCACAAGGTACATCATCAAAAATCATAATTGAATTGCGCAATGCTTCATCTGGTGATATTACAGATTCATGTTCACTAAACGGCAGATATGTCACACCGTCAATAGGTTCTAAAATTTTTTGCAGAAATTGATACTTTGGCTGATTTAACGATTTTGAATAAACATACACATTCTCGAATCTAAGGCCGTTGGAATGAGTGATTAAAGCTAATAAGCTATTTGTTTTCCCGCAGTTTAATGGGTCGCAGAATATTGCTCGTATACTATCTGGTAGTAAATCTCCATGCCGCCTTTTCCTTTTTTTCTCGATTCCAAAATCAAAGTTGGTGATGGGGAGTTTGATTGTTTGCTCAGTGAAATCCATGTTCCCGTGACTAAGTCAAATATATCATTGAACGATGAAAATATATAAATGCATGTTTTATAGTTTTTTAAAAGCAGTTATAAAATAGTAGTCGAAGATGATTGTTCATAAATCTCGAAAACAGTCGAAATGTGGTGGAAGATTATTCGATAGAATAATCAACAATTTACCATTTGAAATGCATCTTCCTGGATATCAATACTGTGGTCCAGGAACTAAATTAAAGAAGCGAATAAAAAGAGGTGATCCAGGAATTAATCCGCTTGATCAGGCATGTAAAGAACATGACATACAGTATGTCAATAAAAACAGTAATCCTAATATTGCTGATATGAAGCTTGCTGATAAGGCTTGGCAGTGGGTTAAAGCAAATGATTCTACTCTTGCTGAGAAAGCCACTGCTCTAGCTGTTGCAAGTGCTATGAAATTAAAGGCAAAAACTGGAATGGGACTAAAATTCAGCAAGTTGGTTACGGCAGCGAAAAAATCATTAAAAACAAGCAAAAATTCGCACAAAGTCATTCAATCTGCATTAAAGGGTGCTCATCAAACTGTTAAGAACAATGGTGGAAAAAAGAAAGTTATCGTTTCACGTGTTCCACCACTTCCATCTAAAATTGGTGGATTTCTTCCATTTTTTATATCACTATTTGCAGGACCCAGTGCAACTGGTGCTCTAGCAGGAGGTGCTGCTGGAATAGCAAAAGCAGTAAATAGTGCTAAAGCTGCAAACAAAGATTATGAAGAAAGTAAGCGACATAATAAGACGATGGAAGCTATTACTTTAGGTAAAGTTCTTTATCTTATGTCATATAAGCATGGAATGGGGTTATTTCTGAAACCGCATATCGGACACGGACCAGTTAAAAAAAAACTTCGATTTAATTTTGCCAAATCGTGCATTATGAAATATGCACGTATATTAAAAATTCCATATTTTCGAGGTGTTTTCATGAGAAATAATCTGCCTCATAATGGTCCATGGTACAACGAATCTGCTATTGTTAATCTTGATGATTCACAGAATAAAGGTACTCATTGAGTGTCTTATCGAAACAGAGGTTCTGATGTAATGTACTACAGAGATCTCATGAAATATTTCCATGCAAATAAAATAAAATACAAGTATAAAAGATATCAGAAATTCTATTCATTTATTTGTGGTCAGCTTTGCCTTCATTTCTTAACCGATAGTCAATACAGAAGGACTTGATTGTCTAAATTTAATCATTCTCGGTCAATCAGTCATGGAAGATAGTTTCACTTTGACTCTCTCGGGTAGATCTTCTGTTTTAGAAGCTGATTATTTTCCCTCTTTGAACTCGCAAAGCATAAAAAATTTGTTTTAGGCTTAGTCGAACTGTTAACCTTTAACTCAATTCCGAATATTGACAATATAAATAATAAACTACATTTACAGTGGGAAGTGGTTACTATTCCCACCGGTAGTTACGAGATTAACGATATCTATCAATTTTTATCAACCACATTGAAATCCAAAGGAATTGATTTTTCCTTGAAAGTCAATAATAACACATTTAGAAGTGAAATAAAGTGCAGTGTTTCATTAGATCTTAGTCCTCAAACATCGATAGGTAGTCTTCTCGGCTTTACTCCTCGTATTCTCAAGAAGAACAAAGAACACAGTTCTGATTTACCAATGAAAATATTGAAAATCAACGCACTCAGAGTCGAGTGTAATATTACTGCGGGAGCTTTCATTAACAATAAAAACTTCATACCATTCATGAATTCTTTCCCAGAATTCCTCCAGGATATAAAATCATAGAAGTTCCATCTCATGTTATATATCTAACACTGAGTGTTAAGTCTATAGATCATCTTCAAATTCGAATAGTCGACAAAGAGGGAAATTTGGTTAATTTTCAAAGAGAGGAAATTACTATTAGACTTCATATCAAATCTATATAATGGGGATAGTTTATAATTCTAGCACGCATATAAGTTCTCCATCATGTCAATCGACAATCAGTCGATTGAAGAATTTGAGACCGTTAACACGGAAGAGCATTCAGTTCCTCCAAAGTCTGGGTCTAAAAGTTCGTGGAAAAAATTCACTTGTATAATTTTCTGCTGCTTCTTGAAAAATGCACGAAATTCTAAAAATTCAATCAGGTGTCGTGTTCGATGAGTCAATTACTCATTACAAAATCCACGCACATCAACCATACACAGCACTAAGCTTAGATAACAATGACGAAATTCGTATTTCTATCCAACATCAAGATTTGTGTCTTCTACCATCACGAAGTTCTATCCATATTACTGGAAAGTTTAAAAAAACTGTTGACAATGTTAACAATGCTATTTGTCATCTTTTTGATGAAATTCGCTATGAAATTAATGGAGTAGAAATAGACAAAAGTAAAAATGTTGGATTAAGTAGTGTGATGAAAGGGTGGCTTCGTTTATTCCCAATGAGACTCTCATGCTTGAAAATGCAGGCTGGCTTGGCAATAAAGAAGGGTCGAAATCTCTGGTAGATAAACAAGGAAACTTTAACATTGCTATTCCACTGAGTATGATTTTGGGCTTTGCAGAAGATTACAAAAAAATAGTAGTTAATATGAAGCATGAACTTATTCTCATAAGATCAAGATCGGACATTAATGCAATAATCCACGAAGGTACTACAGTTGGTAATAATATTATACATGAAGAATGTAGCCTAAAAATAAGCAAGATTAAATGGCTAATGCCTTATGTTATTGCATCTGATAAACAAAAAATACAACTTTTAAATTTTATTGGCAAGGATAGTCCTATCTCAATGTGTTATCGTTCATGGAAACTATTTGAATATCCTGTTCTACCAAGCGCTAATAAACATATCTGGACAGTGAAAACTTCCAATCAATTGGAAAAACCTCGTTTTATCATTCTTGGCTTACAGACGAAGAAAAAAATGAACCTACTGCAAATGCAAGTCGTTTTGATCATTGTAATTTAGTAATGTGAGGCTTTTCTTAAATTCACAATATTATCCATATAAGAATCTAAATCTTGACATTGCTAATAATCAATATGCACTACTCTATGATATGTATGCAAATTTTCAAAAAACATACTATGCAAGAGATCCTCAACCACTCCTTACAAGGACAAACTTTCTTTTCAATGAACCACTCATAGTTAACGATTGTTCGCGACAAAATGAATCTATAAAGAACGCTCCTGTAGACGTGCGGCTAGAAATTGAGGCAAGAAATAACTTCCCAAACAATACTACAGCTTCTTGTTTGATCTTGCATGACCGCATCGTTCAGTATAATCCAATAAGTGGAGATATGAGAAAGATTATTTAAATAGCCAATGGATAATATTACAAAGGGAAACTCTTGAAAGTATTCTATTAGTCCTCCATTAGCAACCAACAGAAAAAAAACAACTAAAAAGTAGAATTAATAGCTATAGGCATAATGGCACGTTTCAAGGCGCACTGCCCGCTCCTCCAGGCACTGCTCGATTCGAAAGAAACTTTGAGTAATTCGTCGGTGTGACGTCGGACGGGATACTGGCACAGTTTTGAGGAGTGGGAGTGTGCCAGAATGAATGTTTACGTTCTGGCACACATTTTGCTGTGCCAGAATGCCTATGTGCCAGTATGCCTATAGCCTACCTACTACGATTGCTACAACATATCCTCTACCCAATATAGTGGAAATATTGGACACTGTTGGTGTTCAGTAACAATGAAATCCGACGAAATTGCGAGCTCTGCATTCCTTTAATTTAAATTTAGTTTTACATGAATGTATGGGCCAGCCAGCTATAGCTGTAACGAGGTTGCACGTGATTGTGAGTGTAATTCGATGTGCATTTATTTTGCGCTCCGGCTATTCATAAAAGATGTGTAAGAAGAAGGTTGCGAAGATCGCGCCGAAAAGTGGGAGCGACGGCGAGAGGCGCTTCATGCACACAGCATCAGAATTGTAGCGAAAGTCAGTCGATAAGCATCCGTGGATCTATTTTAATATCTGAAACTCAGCGCGCTCTCGTTATTATCATTTTCTCTTATAGTTTAATATTAATTATATAGATGTGCATAGTAGTAATCGTCACTATTATAATTTTTACGAGCGTATTTTTATTATTATTGCTGTAATTTCTAGCGAATATAATTTAAGTAAATTAAAATCATCAGATGGGGGTTTTATGCTTTCCGTCTTTCCCTCACCATTACAAGCCAATAAATTTGCATCTGGGCTCAAAAGTATTCTTTTATTTATCATATTTAACCTACTGTTTCCCGCACCTTATCCTCAACTTGGAGAGGGCCCTCTCAAGGGAAAGTCTGCTAATATATTGTACATAGATTTTTGGTGCTTCCTGTAAGATCGGTTTGGCAAATACCTTCGGTATTTGCCAAAAGCCATTGGTTCCAGGATCCGTGTCTCTAACTTGCCAGCCGCCATCATCTATGAATTCCTTGCCAAAAGTTTAAGTATTCTTTTATTTCTTAGAAGAATATATTTTATAAAATATTATATTCACATATTTATTCATTATAATCATATATTGGTTCAATTTTACTTATTGTGGTGCTTATTTTATATTACGTCAATTATGAAATCATTGATTATTCAGGCGATTTGACTCGCACATGCTTAAAGCCATTTATTCTCTTTATTTCGAAAATTAATTATTCAAAAAAAAGAAAATTTGTGAATTCCTTTCTTAGTGTTCTTGTACTGAATATCGTTCTTGATATGAAAAATTATACGTATCGATTTGATTTTTTTTAGCAAATTTTTGTTGATATACTACGTATGAAATAATTATGTTTATACTACCTATATATAAATATTTATAAATTATTAATTTCAAATCAAGAGTGGTGAATATTATTAGTTATAATTTAAGTTAGAATCGTTTGATATATATTTCAGAGATTGTTTTTCTCGTATTTTCCATTCCATTTTGTTGCCGATTCCAAGAAATTTTGGTCAGCTCTTGTATCGTATAAAGTCAAAGTTCGTTAAACAAAGCACTGCAGTTTATGCACAAGAACATATTAACTATTGCGCGTTTATAATTAAAATTTTTTTTATATTAACTATTTGTAATTATCCCACATGTCAGTATGGGATAATTAAAAATAGTCAGAAAATACACTTTTTGATTTTCCAAAAAAAAATTGTATTGAAAATTAAATTTTCAACTAAATAAAATTAACTTTACTTTAATAAATTAAATTAAATTACATTAAATTTGTTTCTCTTAGGAGGTGAACTTAGTTTCCGACCTTCACGTTTAAATGACGATATCTGTTACAAATAAAACAAATGCTGGGATTGAAATGATTATAAAACAAAAACAAACGTTTCAATAATATAAGTTTAACATATAAAAAAGAGTGAATACAAAACTATGCGTACCGTAGCAAAGACCAGAAAAGCAATGACTCAAACACTCTTACGGCGCTATTTTATAGACTCTTCACTCCATTCGAAAAGGAGTCCAATTATAAGCGATAAGCCCCGCTCGCGCCGATCGGAGCCCAAACTCTTCGCACAGCCAGACAGACGGAGAGCCCGAGGTGGCCAACCATACACGTCCCATGATTTTGAAATTCTCGATATTTTCCGAAAACCAGAATACGACCTATTTCAATATAAGTCTGTAGAAAGGCTTTCTTTTAAGGAAAATATCCGAATTTCTCGTCACAGCACGGATCACTGCTTATGGGATGCATAATCAATTAATGTCTTTTGAAAACCTCAAGATTTTCTCAATAGTAAGTATTCGGCCATCTATTTGTGAAACCGTATATAAGCTATTTTACGAGAAAATCTTCGGTTTTCCCGTTACGGCACGGTTCAAGTGTGTACCTTATTTGTACACGTAGTTTGCCTATAACGAGAGTCTGATCGCAATTTTTAGGCGCCTTTTTCATCGACTTATATTTTTACAGTCGCTTCGTAATATATAATTTTTCTTAAATTTAAGCATTTCAAAATCTCTCTTTTCTTGTCTTTGCTTTACAAAAAAAAAATTGCGTTTCATTTAACGTCTCGTAATTATTTATCTAGCAGACGCTTTTGTCCGAGATAATCTCGTATCCGAATCAAATTATATACATTTTTTCTTTTAAGTATAAACACAACATCGCTCGCTAATATAAATAGGTATAATATCATCCGCTTTATTTCTTTACATACGTTTCGAATTTCGACATAAATTTAAGATTTAATATTACATAACTTTTAAACGCGATACAATATTAATTTATTAAGAAAGAATAACGCTCTTTTTCTGAACTACACTAAATAATTCAAAAAGAAATGTATCTTATTTTCAAAGAATCCCTATCATTTAATTATTCTTTGTAGCCTGTATTTTAACAAGTATAGTTCTCAAATTAAACAAACGTCTCGACGACTCGACAACACTTGCATATATTTTTAGAAATTTTATATGTGATTCGAGAAACGATTTTATTCTATACGTAATATTATCTCATATTTATTACAAAGTATTATCTAGAAACTTAAATTAAAACTACAAAATCTTAAAGACAACTTAGTTAATTAATTTCTCTTAATATTTAAATTTAAAACTAACATTCATATTTAATTTTTTAATTTAGTTTCATAATAAAATTTTAATACTATTTGAATCAGTAACAATATCAGTAGTACGAAAAGTCAGATGTGTCGGATCTAGTACTTATTTTTTACTTTTGGCATTTACCAATAAAATTCACTTAACAGACGCCATCATTTGTGTAAATATTATAATTTTCTGATCAGTGAAAACTGAATTGTGATAAATCGTTTTCTCTATATGTCCTTTTGCACTATTTTGATTTGAAAAAAAGTGTAGCAGAAACTTATTGATTGCATTAAGAATGTTATGCTGAACAAGCTCCATCGCTTACAACATAAAAAGAGTGGTTTCAGCGGCTTAGAACTGGTAATACTGATGTTAATGATAAAGAACATTCAGAACAACCGAAATGAATATAAACAAGAACAAGACAACGATAATGAATTGCAAGCATTATTGGACGAAAACTTAGCTCAAACACAGAAAGAACTCGCTAGTAAGTTAAAAGCCAGTAGCAAAGCAATTGGCAAACGTTTACATGCGATGGTAAAGATTCATAAAGAAGGAATATGGGTGCCACACGATTTGACCGGAACTGACAATATAAATCGATAGAACATCGCAGTGTCGCTGCTTACCAGGCAAAAAAGGAGATTTCTGTGGCATATTGTGACTAGTTATGAAAAGTAGATCTGCTATGACAATTCTAAGCGCTAAAATTTAATGAGTGGACTCAGGCCAACCGTCCTTATCGACACCAAAACAGAACATCCACAGCCAAAAGGTATTGCTCTGCATTCGGTGGCACCAACAAGGTGTACTGTACTACGAGCTACTAAAACCGAATGAAACCGTCACTGTCGAGGAACTGAATGATTTTCAACAGAAGTTGATCGAATATAGATCAGCAAGTATGAGTAATAGGCGCAAAGTCATTCTCTTGTATGACTACGCTCGCCAACATGTTGCGAAAGCTGTCAAAAACACCCTGTTGAAGCTCGAATGCGAAGTGTTGCCGCACCCAGCGTACACGCCAGACATAGCGCCTTCTGATGATCACCTAATCAGATGCAGACGACCTCGTTGATACGAACTTCCAACATGTTCAAGAAATACGAGAATTTGTGGATGATTGGATCGCCTCAAAACCGCCATCGTTCTTTCGGCACGATATTGCCGTATTTCCAGAAAGATGGGAAAAAGTAGTTGAAAATGACGAAAAATATTTTAATTAAACTAATGTGTATTCATTTTCCATCATAAATGTCCTTTTTCGGTTAAAAAAAAACGAAAACTAAGTTCGCCTCCTCATATTAAATGTAATTCAAGTAAAAATAAAGTAAATTAAATAAGCTTAAAATTTTCATGTTTTTCTTTACAAATTCTTGTCCTAAATCCTTAACCATTTTGCCTAGTTAAGACATGTAGAAAATGTTTTAAAATATTCATTCGTGCTCGTACAGCGATTACAGAAAATGTAATTAGCTGCTCAATATACTGTTACATGAAGATAAAGTTATTTTATGAGAGAATTTTTATGAAAAAGAAGTCTTTTTCGAGGGCGAGATGCAAGCAAGTGACAGTAAAAGAAGAGACTAGCAATTGACTAGCCGTTGGATCAAGTTCAAGCACAGCTCAATCTCAACTGATGATGAGGGCAATCAAACACGTTAACAATCATGCAGGAGTTCTCGTACATCCAAAAGTACAACGGCGCCCTTTGTTACTGACAAGTTCGCTCGTCTTCTAAAGGTTTCGATTAGAAACTGCACCGTTTCTGTGGGTGCGAGAAACGAAATGCATACAGAATCAAAAGGAGCAATAAAGTTAAACTTTTATTCTCTCCATAACAACTTTAACCATTTAAGTATCGATATGACACATAAGCGTCAGAAAATCAACCATTGTAAGACACCTATTTTGTAGTACTGAGAATGAGTACTTGCAGTCTTTGAAATCAGGATTTATTATATTTTGTTCATCAAAAAGTTCGAATTGTTTAATCTTGATTTCAGAATCGTAATCAGCGATCCAAAAAACCTATATATACTTTTCCATGCGTATAGAATAGTTTTTTTCAATTATGAAAAATTTTACATTATATTTATTTATATTATATTTATAGGCATTATCATCCCGGACCGATATGATGCACATATGCGTCATGCTCCTACTCGTACACATTTAGTCTCAGTTTGGGTTAAAATTGGAAACCTATGATCACTCGTTCATACAAATAATACGCATGGAAAATATCTGAAATCCCGGTACTCTAAGGATTAAAAAAAATCTCTTATTCTTAATAGTACCACATATTTCGGAACACACGCCTCAAGAAGTGTTTCCTAGAAATGCAATTAATATTCCTGGCAACATTAAATTAGCTGATCCATTTACCATGATTTCGATTTACCGAATACCATAGATATTCTCATAGGTTCAGGAACGACTTTATCCCTCTTATCTATAGGACAGAAGAAATTATCATCTAATGGTTTGGATTTATATATGCAAAAAATCCTACTAGGCTGGGCAATAGCTGGAGAAATTGTGTATAACAATGAAAATGCTTCGTGCCAGTTGACGAAGCTGGAGCAACAAATTGAACGATTTTGGATTACTGATGATACTGGCATGCCCTCGGTCAAAAGCGCAGAAGAAGAGCAATGCGAATGACATTATCGACTAAATACTACACGAGATGCAAATGGGTGTTATATAGTTCGACTTCCATTTAAAATAAACTAAAAAGGTTTTACGAACTGCAACGAAAACTTAGCATGGATAGATCTTTGCGAGAAAATTATAAACGGGTTTTTTGAAAAATATGAACGGGTCTCATTGCAGCTCAAATAATCAAGCAGGGTCTGTATGTAGACGACTTAATACCAAGAGCGAATACTCAAAAAGAAATGAAAGAAATCAGAGATCAAACTATTAGCCTTTTAAAGAAGGAAGGTTTTAATATTAGACAATGGGTCTGAAATCACCCTCATGCACTAGATAAGTTGAATAATTGCCTAAAAGATCTAGGGTTCACAACAGAAGGAAAAGGCGCATTAAATACTTTAGGAATCTCTTGGTGAACATGTGAATATGTACTACTATATGGCGTCAGCACTACCATCATAACCGTTACAAACCGGATAGTTTTATCTGAATTAGCTAAAATATTCGATCCGTTAGGATTTTTGGAACCACACAATCTAATGGATCACTCGAGACATCTCACCATGCTTTCAGTGAAATCCTTAAGCAATATACCAATAAAGATTTTGATTGGGATGAATAGCTCGATATCGCCATCTTAAATTATAATACATGTGTGCAGGAAAGCACGAAACATACATCCTTTGAAATTATTTTCAGGCCTTTAGCTCGGCTACCGTCTAACGATCCTTTACGAAAAGCCAATTTAGTAACGCCGATTAGTAACGCGTTTAACTGAAATAAAGAAACTCGCATATGACAATCTTATTAATGCGAAATTTAAATCAAAAAAATATTATAATTTAATAAGGGAACTAAAATCGTGCATGCAAATCGATTACGCATCGCACAATATAATCATGAAATTATAAGTATGAATAAAAGAAAAAGAAGAAAATCAGAAGATGAATAACAGACTATTCGTTTTCTGATTTCAGAAGATTGAGACTATTTACCGTTTATTTCGCTAACCTTAGGGATTATAGAATACGATTGTGTTTCCCGTATAATGAATATTACCTCAATATCATTAGTAGATGTTGGAGACTGTGAACTCCCTAATACCGATCCTCGTGTAGTTCAAACGTATTTACAATTATTGCAAATTAACGATTTTCAGGAAAATATAACACGACCATGTAAGATAAAAGTACATAGAACAATCTATTATTACGGTATGCACTCGCATGTATAAATTGTAATGAATGGCTACATAGAATACCTATATACGATATAACCAGAGAATCATGTTTAGTCTTATATTGGACAGGGTTAATACAATTTGGCCACAACCATATTATTAGAAGGGTAAAAAGAAATAAAACTCAAGTGTTTCCAATGACGCTGGCCGGTTATTTAAATACTGATGCGAACTGTAATGGCCCTGCTTATAGCGATCCTTATGAATTTTGGAAGTCAGTAGTAGTGTAAGGATTTGTTAAAACCATGCTGAGCAAACATTTTTCTAGAATTAGTTTAGAAAATGATAAAATTATTTAGAATTAGGGTACAACGTGTACATTATCTGAAAGGCAATGTATAGATTCACGCAGTCACACATTTTAGGATGCAGTTCTAAATAATAATTGTCATTTCTACAAATACGGGATCTTATATGATGAAAATGCTTTAAAAATGTTCGAAAGAAATAATCCTAACCAAATTATATATAATCTTTCAAAAAGAGATTTAACTTTCGCATTAATAAAAAAATCAGAAAACAAAGTCTGTGGATATACGATTATGAGAACCGAACATCCAAAATTAGTCATTTTTGAGATCGAAAAGGGGAAATCATTCGCTTCCCGGGATTCAGTTTCCTCTGCAAATCTGGATATATTTTCATACGCTAATTCTAAGTTTATTTACGTCGAAAAACAGGTATGATTACAAGTGAAGAGTTTATACAAGGATGTGGTAGTCCCGCGAAGTCAATTAGAGCAGCAAACTCTTAAAAACGCCCTTCCCCTTGCTACACAAATTCCAGATCAATTTGCCTATAACCTTATAAAAGGCCATGGATATATGGCAGTACACACAGGAGAAAAAATACACGTATTAAAATGTATTTCCGTTGTAGTAAAGGTAGAGTATAATCACCATTGTGACGCCCAATTACGAATATCACGTCAAAACAATACATATTTTCTAACTCCAAAAACGCACATTTTAAAGAATTACAGGACTCGAACAACTTGTAATAGAATATTACCAGCACAATATAAAATAAGAACGGAATGGTACAAGACGACTCCTGAATTAACAGAAATGAAGAAACCCACAATTCTGAAGCCACTACAGCAACCCACTTGAAAATATATAAACCTGGAGAATTTAGCAACTAGCGGAATTTATTCTTCCAAGGAATTAGAACAATTAAAAAATATAATTATGTTTCCAGTTGAAAAGGCAGCAATACAAAAAACTACAGAAAACCTGCGCAATAGAATGAAGGAACAATGTCGAGATTCTTCAATCAAGGTAATATGGATAAATTAATGAATTCAGCCAGGAGTAAATTATAGAGTAAATTCATAACTTTTGGCAATGTTAGTGCTATTTTCATAGTTACCTTAATAATAGTTGAAGGAATAAAAATACTAATATAAATTATTATAAACGAATACACATTGCACAACCTCTATGGATGGTCCATGCATCTCCTAGCAGCAATATGAAATTCCGCCACTTATTTTTTGATACGCATGGGCGAGTCAACGCAGAAGAAAAATCAGCAGAAGTCGCCAGAAGAATGTAAGTTGACAGAAATTGTCAGTAGACCAATGGAGCCTATCGCATTTTCTTCATCTGATAACTTATCAATCAACATCAACAAAAGATACATTCAGTGTAACGACTCCTACTTTTTTCAAAATTCACACGTAGTGGCCGTCTAAGTCAAGGGGTGTAACGGACTACCAGAATTTTCATTATGGTTATACATTTAATATATATATATATATATATATATATATATATATATATATATATATATATCCCATTATATATTATAGTTACACGCCTAATGAGAAAAATAATTTTCGGCGACAGGCATATAATTCTCATGTATTCTGCATGCAATCTCTAAGCGTCATGATCTCTCACGCTATCGATAGGAAAAGTGGGGGGAAGGGGAGCCAAAAAAAAGCAAAATAAAACTTCGTCGCGTGATGGAGCAGTTTAGTTTACGACTTGCTCTGAAGCGCTTAATAAAATATATTTTCCCGCACTCGGGGCGCAAAATATGATTTTCTGCAGCTGTCTAGAGGGAGCAAAATACTACGTTTCCTCCCTAGGGAGGAAAAGTGTTTATGGCCGCTTCCCGATGAATCAGAGATTATCAATCAGAGACAATCCTTGGGAGGAAAAGAGAATGAACGGAACCGTGTAGTCCGGTAGGATTCTCAGTTTTCCGTGCCTGCGTAACATCTGGCATTTACGATGTTTAGACTTATGAGTATATGCACCAGTCGACCGCGGGTTCGACCTTTTTCTTGCACTTTGAGTTAGGTATTCAAGATTTTAAAATGAAATAAGATTTTTATTCTATCTAAAATTTATTATAAAAATTTTTATGTTTTTTAAATATTAAAAATTATCTCTATCTTTTTTTTAATTAGTTTTAATTTAAAATTCTATTTATTATGCTATTAAATATTTTAAAATTTTAATTCGAGCGTAGATTATTAACAAACTTATAATCTGCAATTGATTAGTCTTATTTATTTATAGAAAAGGGGGGCTCCGCCCCCCATCCCCCGGCGGAGGTTTCACCCTGCACCCCACCACCCAATCCTACATCTCTTCTTAACATACTATATTAATTTCCAAATAAGAGGAAATTATTGAATTTTATTTTATTCAATTCAAGTAAATTGCACGTATAACCTTAAGAAAAAATCGATAATATTATATTTTTTTTAAACCCAACGAATTACATTTTATGTTAGGGCAAGGTCGTCCTGTTAGAGGACGACCTTGTACTCTGGAGTGTTGCTTCTCTATCTCTCTGCTTTCAGATCAGTAACTTCAACTGCTTCGCAGTTTTTGAATCCGACGCGTCGGAGCTGTGAAACACCAAGGAAATTAAGAAAACATTTTATTTGACGTTTGTGTGTCTTGTGTGAGCGTCAACCTGAAAGCCAGCATCACCGACAACCGAATGGCCATTAATACGTAAGTAGTTGTTTTATATTAGTTGGGTTACGGTAACAATTTGCGTTATTAAATTAATTTATCCAGGTAGAATATTACTATAAACTTTATTATGTAAATTTACCTTATTTTGTAAGTGCGCTATAATTAATAGTGTTATCTTATTATGTTAGAGGGCGTCATAGTCAGAAAATACATTTTTTGATTTTCCAAAAAAAATTGTATTGAAAATTAAATTTTCTACTAAATAAAATTAACTTAACTTTAATAAATTAAATTAAATTACATTAAATTTGTTTCTCTTAGGAGGCGAACTTAATTTCCAACCTTCACGTTTAGATGGCGATATAAGTAGTACGAAAAAACAGATATGTCGGATCTAGTACTTATTTTTTAGTTTCAACATTTACTAATAAAATTCAGTTAACAAGCGCGATCATTTGTGTAAACATTAGAATTTTTTGATCAGTGACATGTCCTTTTGGCTAAACATTATTGGACAAAAACTTAGCTCTAACGCAAAAAGAACTCACTAATAAGTTAGGAATCAGGGACAGAACAGTTGGCAAACGTAATAAATATATTTTAGTAGCTTCAGTTTCAAGAATCCAATGAAAACTTAAATTAATATAATACTTCTTCTAAAAGTGAAGTTTTTTACAGCAATCTCCCTTATAAACGAGTATATAAAAGGGATGTAAGTAAAAGGATGTAAATTAAAAAACAAAACAAATCTTATAAACCTCATATTTATTTAAAAAGGATTTACAGAGTCCTGTTTGCAAGTATCAACAGCAACACTCGTAAAGAGTGGCGCACGGAACAAGAATATCACACAGACGAAAAAAATGAACTTGAAATACGTTGATTCTGTTAAATTAAAAAAATTGACGAAACAAATTTACAATTTTTTTAAAACGCACCTTCTTATCCTTTTTATCCATCTTTCTCTTGTTTTATATAAATGCTGTAAGACTATTTTTGTCAAAGATTGTTCCTCAATTCTCAAATATTGATAAATTTGGTCATCTATTATTAAAATGAAATATTTCAAATTGTACAAAGTTTGTGTGTGTGTGTGTGTGTGTGTGTGTGTGTGTGTGTGTGTGTGTGTGTGTTAACTTAATGAAAAGCCAGCTTGGCAGCTCTCTTAAAAAGGGTTCTTTGGCAAAAATTATTACACATACATTACCGTAATAATTAATAAATATGAATTTCATTAAATAATAATAATCTTAAAAATTATAATAATGATAATATTTGTGAAGATAATGGATAATAGGAGAAAAAGTTATATAATAAAGTAATAATAATAAAATTAATAATAAATCATCGTCGTAAATTGTCTTTGCCATAATAATTGAGTATAAGAATGAAGTAACAATATAGAATGTAATATGGATGATAATAAAACTTTATAAAATCACGTAGTCGTTTATCGATCGAACGCCGAATAGATTAACTATCTAAAGGAGTCAGATATTCTCAGAATAAACTATTGTTCGTGCATGAATTTGCTCAAAGAAAGTCACGGAAAGTGTATCGAATTCGCGCGAACTTTTACAGTCTAGGCATGCGCGCATTGTTCCAACAAATTGGAAAACGAACAAATATCTGGTATTATCACTAAAAAAGATCAGATCTTCTCTATTTAAATAATTTTAATAAAAAAAATAGTATACCTATGGTAAAATACTTTTCAATAATAATTTGGATTTAAGTAGCAGCTCGGGATCCGCCACTCGCGTTAAAGGAACGTCAGATGAGTTTTGCGATCAGGCCGATTTTTTTTTCGACATCTACGAATCGCTCTTTGAAAATAATATAAATTAGTAAATACTAACTCCAATCGCACAGCTATCGAAGAAAAAATAGGGAATTAACCATAAGTCTCGGAACAAGTCTAGCGTATCCTCCTTAATTCATACGAAGCTTTGCTCACTTTTTACTGTTTCGGAATGCTTATATATTATATATATATATATATATATATATATATATATATATATATATATATATATATGTATATGTATATATATTAATATACTTTTTAAGTACTTTAATTAAATTTATGATTATTTCGAATCGATTCTTATTCAATTCCCGACCCACAAAATTGAAAGCTAGATTCGTATGAATTCACCACATGCTTCACTGTGTAATTGGCTGGAACGAGGATTATTCGCCCTTTTCTCTTCTTACTTTATCGCAAATTTCTCACTCTCACTTTTTCTCTAACTTTATCGCATTGATTCTATTACTCAAACAATAATGAATTATTTACAAATAATGAAAACATTCAAGTTGTCGTACAATAGTGTCGCCAAACGCTCTTTAACTCCTTCTACATCTATATTTTTTTCTCTGAGAATAAGATCGATGTAGTCTAATTCCTACCTATCTGTTTATTTAATTAATTATTCATTTATTTATTTATTTATTTATATATTTATATTTATATATATATATATATATATATATATATATATATATATATACAGATAGATTTTTCCTTTCGATTTCTCGCGTCATATGGTCTTTGGTTTTTCTACAAAAAATATATATGCGATATTCTTAACAGTTATACAAGGTGTGCGATTGTTTCGTCGATTCATAACGTTCTCGTAATGTTTTCACAATCATTTGAAAATGTTTTCACAATGTTGTGATCACGCGCCTCGCTCCGCCTGGCGTCTAAAATCACTATGCATAAATGATTTTATATTATGAATTCAGACCTGTAGGCCCCGACGCTGTGCGGTGGGCCGACGGACCGCGTGAATTCAAGGACACGAGGCTTAAGACCTCTTCCTTTGCCTACATTAATAATTATACATATACGTATATATTATAGTTCATGGTGTATATACACGTGCGCGCGATCCTTCCGCACTCGCACTCGGACTCAGATCGGCTGGAGAACTCGTTGGCGTCGAGTTCTCCCGCCACTTTACTCTCTATTATGATTATGCCGTAATGAATCGCATTTTATACTCTATTTAGATGTATATAAGGATGCGTGCGCTGTTGGGGACAGCAGCTCTCCGCCCCTCGAGGAGGCGGGACCGGCCCCCGAGTGAGACAAAGAAAACCGTAAAATCGTGCTACATATTCGATGCTGATATATAAATTAAACTATCTAAAGTAAGACTTGTGTGCAATTGGCGAGTGGGGCGCGGCGAACCACGCGAGTCTAGAGATCAGTACGTTGAGTGCCGGAATTGGATGAAGCTCCGGTGGGCGCCCTGGCCGTGCTCTTCAGCCGAGGTACGTGTCGGTCGGCGTTTGCGTGTTGTGGTCCGGCTTGGTGCAGGCGCTGCCAGTGGGTGAGGCTGCGCTGGCGCCACTGCTCGCCCGGGTCGCAGCTAGCGGCGAGCGCGAAGCTACATCGACGGCGCTGTCGATGCCCGAACCCTGAGGCGGCGGATGCTGATGGAACTGCTGCTGCTGCAGCCCGTGCCCGCCGCCGTTCTGGGAAGACGCCAGCGTGTCCCCGTTGCAGTAGTAGTAGGTCGAATCTGTACAAACAAGAGGACGGCCTGTTAGTCTGCGTGGAGCTTCCGCGCTTTTATTAGTAAACCTATGCTTTTTACTTAGATTCTCGTCTCCCGACCCTTTCTGTAACTTCATTGCTCACAACTTTCTCTAGACTAATTTTTCTGTTTCACTATTATATAGTTATATTTTCTTCAATATATAATACGAATGTTCGATCGAACCCATTTTATTTTATATTAATTTATTGGCAAACATAGTCAATTGAAATTTTTTACAAAACAAAAGAAGAGTGCTTACATGGTTGTTTTATTTCCAAAGAAGCCACTGCTTGGTTAAAACGTACTATCCGTGTAGAAATTCATTCTCAAATCTAACTAGCATCGGGTTAGTGTTCCTTATTAAATGTAAGGATCAAGAAGGAAAATTTATTCTGATCGTACCCGTGTGGAAATTCATTCTCGAATCTAACTAGTATCGGGTAAGTTTTCCTTATTAAATGTTCGGATCCAGAAGGGAAATCTAGTCTGATCCTAGTTCCGATTTGTCCCACTTTTAATAGCATTTTTACTAGGGAACGAGCTTGGATTTTGGTAGGTATACCAAGCTAGAAACTAGACAAAATCTAGTCAGAAAATCTAGAAATTAAACCAATAATAAATTATTCTAATTCTGTTTCCTCGATTAAGTGAATAATTTTTTGACTCTTTAATATTTATTTATTTAAAATAAAAAATATATTTACGTATTTAGGTAACGTATACCATTTAATTAGAATTTATAAATTATTTTCTATATGCATTACTACGTATTACGTATTACGATTTACAGTTAATAATTAATAATTATTAATATATTTTTTTTACACTGATTATTGTAAATTTTAATATTAAGCAGCACTGTTGAACGTATAAATTATTTTATTTCGCTGAAAAAAATTCCGACCTCCGCTGAGTATCGAACCCACGACCCTACGATTCGCAAGCTAACGCATTATGCACTATGCTAAAACGCAATGTGGGATTACTATACTATAGTTTGCATATGACCGTACAGCACTTAAGACCATATAATATTTTATAAAGACAAGATAATACATGCATAGTAAATCAATTTTTTAAATTCTTTCCCATGTTGGAAAGATCTGCGGGTATATATATATAAATATATATATATATATATATATCACACACACACACACACACACACACACACACACACACACACACACACACACACACACACACACACACACACACACACACACACACACACACACACACACACACACACACACACACACACACACACACACACATTTATATATATATATATATATATATATATATATATATATATATATATATAAATATAATTTGTGTACACATAAGGCCTTGACTACAAAAAACATCGTTCTTTCCAATATTAGAAAAAGTTGAGGAAATCTAACTAGAATCAAAATAAAAAGCCTAACCATTTCCTTACTTGTCTTACTATGCAAATTCCGCCTAGAAAAACGTGAGTTTTTCCAAAATAGGGAGAAGTTAAGGAAATCTAACTAAAACCAAGATAGAAATCCTAATCATTTCCTTAAGTTTTCTGCTTGTAAAATTTTGACTATACAAAACACGCATTTCTTTCAAGAATCAATAAAAGATAAGGAAATCGGAATAAAGTCGAGAAAGTAATAATTAATATAAGATGATTATTAGATGATCGAAGGGAAATCTAACTCGGATCTGGCGAGATTTACCTACATGAGGAAATCATCAGTAATACTGACTAGGATCTAGCCCGAACTAGGGATATGCCGAGTATATTTCTGCACGGGATGTTTCGTCACCTGTTATAAAACGTTTTAGTAGTTCTGCATCGTTATTAACTTCATTTACCGACTCCTGAGCAATTTTCATTCGCCGCTGTTTTTATTCGAAATTCAACAATTTTGGAATAAATTTTGCTGCAACACGTTTCATATCTAAATCATCCGAAAAAATTCCATGGCATGAGCCAACTGATATGACAACATCATCAGCGACTTCTCTGATTGTGATTCGGCGATCGTTCATAACTATTTCTTTCACTTTTTTCACGTTTTTATCGGTTGTTGATGTGCTTGGACGTCCGGGTCGTTCGTCATTTTCAACATTTTCGCGGCCATCTTAGAAACGCTTAAATCACTCGTAAATCCTTGCTTTACTCATAGCAGACTCACCATATGCCTTTGTTAACATTTTACAAACTTCACTACATTTTATTTCATTTTTTACGCAAAATTGAATACAAATTCTTTGCTCCATTTTTTTCACAAATTAAAATCGCCGAGCTCAAAAAATACGTCTAATGTTAGCGGTTGTCACTTAAAAAGTAAGCAATAAATATTGCTGAAAATTTTATCATACTTCAGGGGCATGCGTACCAACATAATAAAAAAAATTGTATACAGGCGAACTCTCCAAACCCGCTAAATTTATAAATTCTAGTTACTTTCTGAACACACCTCGTACACTAGCATCCCCCGTCTCGGCTTCGTCCGGGATAATAATTTAACCGATTTCATAAACAATTCAATAATATCTAAGTAAAAAGTAGTCTATATATACAAATCTATATTTCTATAAATAATTAACCATAATTTACTTATCGTCGCTTCTGTATAAAAAGCTGCTTCAATATAACGTCAACATAAAAAAGTTGATATTTTGCCGACCATTTTATACAATCATATCATATCATATCATATCATATTATATCATATCATATACTAATTTATAAAGACGAAGCGTATTTTTGTTTGTACACGATAACCGATAAAACTACTGAACCGATTTTCTGAAAGTTGCTATATAGATTCTATATTATCTTGGGAAGGATATAGGCTATGTTTTTTATTGAAAATCATTTAACTTTTCTCAATAAATTAAGTTAATCGTTTTAACAATCAGTTTCACCAGCGGCCACTAGGTGGCGTCTTGAATCACGAACATCAACTCAAAGTAGTCCACTTAAAGTATTAATACCAGGCCAGCTCAAACGAATGTTCATATCCAACTTTGGGATTCATATGCTAAAGAAGGTGAAACGTTGGTCGGTATAACCCTTTTTGTTCTTCAGGTTACTCTGACACTACTCTCACACCTTATGGATATCTTTTGATTTTTGTCATTTTTATTTTCTCTTACGTGTGGAATATCTCTCTCTCTCTCTCTCTCTCTCTCTCTCTCTCTCTCTCTCTCTCTCTCTCTCTCTCTCTCTCTCTCTCTCTCTCTCTCTCTCTCTCTGGCTTTCTTTCTCTGGCTTTCTTTCTCTTTATCTTATAAAATGATTGTGTATGCCAAATCATACTAAAATATTCACGGTATTTAATTGAAAAAACGGAAATATACGAAATATACACATATATTGTATGTATATTATATTGTACATATATACAGGTGTACAGGCGGTTGAATACGATATCCCGTTGCCTTAGGACGATTTCTATTGGGAGTGTTGTGTTCGGATGATAGAATGCGATGTTCAGGTATCTCTGGGGGATTTCGGCGGAGAATATTGTATTTAGTTGATAGGAATCGCCGTTCACGTATGGCAAATCAACTTCTATGGGAAGATTCGTTTTGGGGCGGTAAAATACGATATCTAAGTCTTGCCGAACAACTTCGGCGGGGAGTATAGCGTTTAGTCGTTAGGAAGCGATGCTAGCTTTCTCGGACGATTTCTACTGGGACTATCGTGTTTTTATTATATTATCAAAAAATATCCAGAAGGCGTGAGAGTAGTGTCAAATTAATCTGAAAAACAAAAAAGGTAATACTAACTAACGTCATGCCTCCTTTAGGATACGAATCCCAAAGTTGAATATGAACATTCGTCTGAACTGGCCTGGTATTAATACTTTAGCGGACTACTTTGAGTTGATGTTCGCGATTTAAGACGCCACCTAGTGGCCAATGGTGAAACTGATTAGTTAAAACCTAATAGTAATTGATGAAAATAAAATGATTTTCAATAAAAAACATAGCCTATATCCTTCCCAAGATAATATAGAATCTATAATGTCAAATTTCAGAACAATCGGTTCAGTAGTTTTTTCGGTTATCGTGTACAAAAACACGCTTTGTCTTTATAAATTAGTATGATATGATATGATATTATATGATATGATATGATATGGTGTATGATATGATATGATATATAATACTCGAGTAAATGTAAAAAATTAAGAATAGCTAACTAGATTAAAGGTAGAAAGCCTAAGTAATTGCTTAATTTTCGTACTTATAAGGTCCCGACTAGAAGATACGTCGTTCTTTCGAACATTGAAAAAAGTTGAGGCAATCTAACTAAAATGAAAATAGAAAGCCTAACCATTTCTTTAATTCTACTACTTGGCAGATTCAACCTAAAAAATACGTCATTCTTTCCAAAATACCCGTGCAGAAATATACTCGGTATATCCCTAGATCGGGCTAGATCCTAGTCAGTATTACTGATGATTTCCTCATGTAAGTAATACTCGCCAGATCCGAGTTAGATTTCCCTACGATCATCTAATAATCGCCATATATTAATTATTACTTTCTCGAATTTATTCAGATTTCCTTATCTTTTATTGATGTTAGAAAGATACGTGTTTTCACTAGTCAAAATTTTACAAGTAGAAAACTGAAGGAAATTATCAGGCTTTCTATCTTGGATCTAGTCAGATTTCCTCAACTTCTCCCTATTTTGGAAAGAATGGCGTTTTTCAAGGCGGAATCTGCCAAGTAGGAGAATTCAGGAAATGGTTAGACTTTCTATTTTGATTCTAGTTAGATTTCCTCAACTTTTTCTAATATTAGAAAGAACGACGTCTTTTCTAATTAAGACATTATGTGTACGAAAATTAGATATTATTTATATATATATATAAATAAAATAAATTTGTGTGTGTGTGTGTGTGTGTGTGTGCGTGTGCGTGCGTGCGTGTGTGCGTGTGTGCGTGTGCGCGCGCGCGCGTGTGTGTGTGTGTGTGTGTGTGCGCGCGTATATATATATATATATATATATAGTATATAAACACCCGCAGATCTTTCCAACATGGAAAAGAATTTAAAAAATTGATTTCCTATGTATGTTATATCTTGGTTATATCCCTTCTGGGTCCGAACATTTGATAAGGAAAACTAACCTGATACTAGTTAGGGTGAATTTTTTCAATTTTCGTACTTGTAAAATTTTGACTATAGAAAACACATATTTCTTTCTAACATCAATAAAAGATAAGGAAATCTGAATAAAGTCGAGAAAGTAATAATTAATATAAGACGATTATTAGATGATCGTAGGGAAATCTAACTTGGATTTGACGAGTATTATCTACATGTAAATTATCAATTATATTGACTATTATCATGACCGAACTAGGGATACGCCGAGTGTATTTCTGCACGGGTAGTAATTAAAATATAGATTTAACCAAAATATTTAAAAAAAAACCTTTTTCAATATACTGGCTTGACGAATAAACTTCAATTTATACTAAATATACTAAATTTATAATGACCTCAATAGTAAGACACAATAAGCAAATACAATTTTGCTGTTTTTAAAAAATGTTTTCATGTATGTATATTATAAAAATTGCATAATATAATGTAGTAATTAAGCAATGATTAAAAATCAAAATTATTGAAAATTTCATAAAACTTTATATTTTATATCTACTATATAAGAGTAAGCGTAATGATGATGCTTCGTTACAACTAATAAAAAAGACCAAATCTAAATTATACGGTTATTTGAATATTCATGATTTATAAACATATAAAAATAAAATTTATGATTGCCAAATAGTCTATTGTGAATCCAATTTATGTATGTGGAAACTTTATGATGATGAAAAAATATATAAACAAAACTAAGCAACATCAGATTTTATTGAAATATTATATCTAATAAAGTTCTGAACAGTGAAACAGTGGTCAAATTATAATAGATAATTCTCCAATAATCGAAATATAATTTTTGTACAAATGATAAAGTATATACATTCATCAGTAATTCAAAATAATGAATCTTCTCAAAATGTATATGATTAACTTCTTATTATTAAAGTTCAGAAGAAATTAAAATTTAATATTAGTAAATAAAAATGTTCTTATCTTGTTTTACAGAATTGTACATAATTCTAGATTTAGGCAAATCATTTATGAATTCTACCATGGTAAGCTATTTAAGAAAATTATTTTATATAGACAATATAATCTTAAAGTAGATTTATTATTAGAAATATTTATAGGTTATAAATATTTATGTGTTCTTACTTAATTAGTTTAAAGGCTGTACGTATAAAAGCTGAAAGTAGTATATTTGAATACAATCGAGAAGATTGATTATTTACCTTGTAAGACAGTTTAGTAAGTCGAAAAAGGTAACAATTAATTTATACACTAATATTAGACTATATTTTTTACCATGAAAAATAAATTTTCAATACCGGATGACAATTTTTACAAATGCAATTTGGAGAAACGCGGATAGAGTTAAAATAAATATGAAAAAAGTACAAGAGTCGTTTAAAGTAGGAACGCGACGAAATTCTACGGAAGGTTTTTTGGTAAACTGGCGCATTGATCCTAATCTGATCGCTACTCATACTCACTGTTTACTTACTGAGCAACCCGCTTGTAGCTGCCCCATAACCGTACCCACCGTAGGGCGTGCTTGAGTACTGAGAGTATGCGGCGCTGTACGCGTAATCGCCGCCACCTGTAGAATCAGACAATTTTTTAGTTAGCTATATATAAGTCCACTGAAGCTTATGAAAAAGTGTCAGTCATTGATTGTGATATATATATATTAGATATCACTGTCGAAAGTTATCGAGCAATAGAAGTCCCAAGCTCGCGTAGATATAGGAAGGGGGTAGGGAGAGGATGGGATAACGATCGCTCCCAATCCCGACGAAGCAGGCTGAGGGCGACGAGGGCGATAACGGGACCGAGGCAGGCAGGATAAAAGGTCTCTGTACTCACCGGTGGTGTAGTGTCCGAAACTGGGAAGCATCGTTGAGTACGGCGGGATCGCGGAGGCTACCTGAGACTGCGTGACGGGCGGCTGTAGGACCGTGAGGCCAGGGTCCCCTCCTTGGGGGGTCTGGGGGGCCGCGGGGGCGGCGCTCGCCTCGTTCTGCATCGTCATCGGCGGGCTCTGCTCGCCCCCACCGGCCCCCACGCCGACGTACGACACAGCCACGGTGCCGCTCTCAGCTACGCGATCGGCCATGCACATAACACAACACAACATTCGAATCAAGCCAACTAGTCAGCCAATACTAATTTTGCTAAGTGCTAATTACTAATTGCTAAATGTTAAAGCGGTGTGGACTAGGATTTTTTTCTCTTTTTTTGTAAGTTTACAAGGATTTTATAAGGATTTTGCAATCCCCTAATGAAGGTAGTTCTTGCATGGACAACTAATAAATACCTTTTCTTCGTTTATGTTGGGAATTTAATCACTTAAACATTCTGTCACAATTAACTATTTTTCGAATTCTCATCTACTGATATTCTAAAATTTTTATAATACCAACATTTTTTTTATATTTACCACTTCCAATAAAACTTTAGTATTTTTTATATTTATCACTTAGGTTTAGGAAAAAATTGTAAATAAAATGACTGCGTTGTACAGAATTATGTAGATCATTTAAAGATATCATTCATTTTTTTTCAATTAAAAATGTTATTTACTAATAATAGAAGTTTAATTACAACATTAGTAAAAATATAATAAGATAACAATATATAATCTTTGTAATCATTTATATTACTTTTCAATTATTTGTATTGGCTAGTAATTTCATGCATAAAAGACGATATTTTATTTATATATTCGATTTCCATATTAACTTTATTTATTTCCAATGGATAACGAATGTTATTATGTTAAATTCTCTTGTAAATTATTTTATTAAATTAATCTCTTATTTTCTTATACATGTATGAAAAATATACAAAATAGATATTGCCATATGAGAAAATGCGTAGGTTTTAAGTTTTAGATTATTTAGTAAATTCAAGGTGGCTTAAAAAACTATTATTTTTTATAAATATTTAATTATACACTATAAAATTAAAAGTTTTTTTATAAATGTTTATACATATGCATAAAAATGGAGACTATTTTCACTAAATCATATATTTTTAAACCATGTTATTTATTATTTATTAAGTAGTATCTTGATTGATTATAGTTTAAGAAAATCTAAAAAAATTTCTGATACAATTATAATTCAAATATGTATTAAAATATCATTCTTGGTTTTGTTTGAAATAGTTGTGATAGATACGTTTGAAAAGAAATATATTATTCTTTACGACTATTATAATGCAAAGTAAATTAGAAATAAACTTGTTAATACAAGTCTCAATAAACATTTCATTTCTAGAAATTTCATACTTTGAAAGCTAAAATTATTTAAAGCATCACAAAAGAAATACCTCCTGTATATTTGTAAGGTTCTAGAAGAATTTCACGAATGAACGAGTATATTTAATGTTAAAATCAGTTGTGGTAATATTTAAAATGTCAAAGGAATGGAATTTAAGGAAATAAAGGAGATGACAGCAAATGAGATCATATATATAATACATAGAGTACATAATATATAATATATAATAATGAATGAGCAAACGAAAATTTGATATTTTTAAACATCATAAATATTAATGTAAAATTATATTATTTATAAAATGTATTTATTATTTATTATGTAAAGTTATATTATTAATATTATCATAATGTAAAAGCGTTCGAAAGAATCAATTATTGGTGGATCTAATAAAATTGAAAGACGGATTCATGAAACTTTAGCGCACAAGACAATGATAAAGCGTCCATAAGATAGAGAGGTGGCGAACTCACCGGTGGTGTGATAAGAAGACATGTTAGCCCCGTCCAATGTTTGGCTCAATTTGAGTTCTTGCATCGTCAGTGGTGCGAGCGGCGTCAAAGTACCACCTGCCATTAGATAAGGAGCCCCATTTTTGTATGTTAATGTTTAATAATTATAGCTGCTACATGTTTCATTTTACTTATTTATTAATTTTATTATTACGGAATATGTCTTTCGGATGTAACAGCTGAGTAAGCCGAATGTGAAGTGGGTTGATTTTCCTTTTATTTTCTCAGTCGCGTATAATACCATATAATCAATTTTGATCTGGATTGGTGCATTTAAACTCCGCGCGTAAACTGAATCGTAAAATTTTTTTTCCTATATTGGTAAAACCTTTCTTGATGTTCGTGTGAAATTTGAGCGCCATATCTCCATTAGTGTGTGTTTGTCAGCTGTTTGTTTACGACGCCAAAAGTTTGTCTGGCAATATTAACTATGGACAAACAAGTTGATCAACGAGTTTGCTTGAAATTTTGTGTTTCCAATAGAATTACAGCTACGGAATCGTTGAAAATGTTGCAGAAGTGTTTTGGGGAGTATCGTATTATCGCGAACGCAAGTATTTGAGTGGCATTCAGTGGACGTCGTGAAGTCCTCGAAAATTTGCCTCATGCAAGTCGCCCATCTACCTCTGTTAACGACGATAACATCGAAAAAGTTGAGGAAATGGTGCTCCAAAATCGTCGTGTCAGCATCAGAGAGATAGCAGAAGCTCTCAACATTTCTTATGGATCGACTGAACATATTTTGGTTAATGTTTTGCATATGAAGAGTGTCAATGCTAGACTCATTCCAAAACATCTGAATCTTTTGCGAAAACAACGTCGAGTAGAGGTCGCAAAATAGATGCTTCAAAACGTAGCTGAGGACCCTACATTCATCAAACGCATCACTACTAGTGACGAGACATGGGTTTATGAATATGACGTCGAAACTGCTCAACAATCTAATGAATAGCGCTCCAAAAATGAGCCGAAACCGAGAAAACCACGTCAAAGTCGGTCGAAAATCAAGGTGATGCTCATCGTTTATTTCGATTACCATGAAGTGGTTCACCATGAATTCGTTACAGGAGGTCAAATGGTCAAAAAGGAGTACTACTTAGTCATTTTGAGGCGTCTACGTGAAGCAATTCGTTGTAAACGACCGAATTTGTGGGCAGACAATTCATAGCTTTTTTACCACGATAATGCGCCGGCAATGCTAGCATAATTGTGTCAGATTTTTTGGCCAAATACGCAATGAAAGTTATCACTCAGCCACTATATTCGCCAGATTTGGTTTTCTGTGACTTTTTCCTCTTTACGAAACTCAAAAATCCACTTGGGGGAACGCACCATGAGTCGATTAAAGCCATAAAAAGTAATTCGCTAAAGGAACTAAAGGCAATCTTAGGCGAGGCTTATAACAGGTGTATGGAAAATGAGATTAAGCGTTCTTATATTGGTTTGAAAGGAGCCTATTTTAAAGGCGATTATAAATATTTGTATTAAAATACGTAAAAATATTGTTTTTTTTTGTCAGTCCGGGTCAAATTTGATCACATGGCATATATATAGTGGCCGGGTTAGTCACTCTAGAAAATGCTCTTTCAAAAAAGATTGCGATAGCAACGCTTGCGACATACCAATTTTTTACATTTAAAAGGATTTCCGTGCAAATTCTATTGCAAGCACAAAGTGATTTTCTTTAGTATTATATTTATATTAATTTTCAGTTTTTTATATATACACAAGACTTGTTTAAATAATATATCGGAATAGAAAAAGAAAAAATATTTCTTATATACAAATGAAAATCAAATCAGTTCATTTAAAAGTAATAATTAAATATAATAATATATTTATATAAATATATGTAATATATATATATATATATATATATATATATATATATACACATATAAATATATTTTCATCTTTTCTAAATGTAGATTTTATCTTCATAAATATAAATATAAGCCGTTGTTTTTTTTTTGAGCACTGTCTTGATGAATGGCTCAACATTTCATAAGATGGGTTAGTAGAACGAATGTTATCATGTCATGTATTTTCATACCTTATAGAATATTTGTCTTTTGAATTTGAATTGCCATAAAAAGAACTAATTGGAATCTAGAAAAATTCTCACTTTTTGTACAGATTTGTTCTAACCATTTCTGCATTCTTTTCCTCATGAACGTATACAATAAGAAAGCTATTATAATGATTAATTCAGGTGAAAAAGAAAAAACCAATGCAAGTTAAGGATTAAGTTCAACGTGAAGTTAAAGAAATACATATACAAACTATTGAAATATGTGCACGAGAATGGAAAATTAAAGCTCAGAGATAAAAAGTTTTACAAAAGTGAAGGATGCTACTATGTGTGTACTTGTAGAATTATCCAAGGTGAGACTTGTAAACTACCGCGAAAGCCTTGTAAAAAAAGGAGAGAAAAACAAACAAAAGGAAGAAAAAACCAACCATCGAGTGAACCACCACCACCTCTTTCTCGTTCTTCCCGTTTTTCTTCGCTCATGCATTATTAAAGCCGTACAGTTAGCCAATGCGGCTGTATATGCAAAGGGAAAATGTATTAAGCTAGTGCTGAGAAAGAGAGAGAGAGAGAGAGAGAGAGAGAGAGAGAGAGAGAGACAGACAGACAGAGAGAGATAGGAGTCGCAGAGGGGGCATAGAGGAAATGAAAGCAGTACATTAAAAAGCAGGCAGGAGAGGCTAAAAAGTTCCGTGCGTATGTGGAAGTTCGCTAGGGGAGGAGGTGGTAGAGGAAGGAGAGTTATTAAGTGCGGCAGGCCGTCAAGAGGCAGAGAAGAGTGCATTCGAGTTTATACGGTACGCCCGAAGGACAAAGGCCGCTGGAAATATGCGCGAATCGCTCGGTCCTTCTGGGCAGGAAGCGTGCCTGGCGGTCTCTCGGCCAGCAAGGGAGGAGGAGGAGGACAGGAAAGAGTGCGAGAGCGACACACACGCGCGCGCGCACACATACACGCATACAGGGTGAGAGAGATAGATAGATAGATAGAGAGAGAGAGAGAGAGAGAGATAGATAGAGAGAGAGAGAGAGAGAGAGAGAGAGAGAGAGAGAGAGATGGTACTTCGTGCGCAAATACTGACCTATGGAGCCGCCTATGGGCGGCGTGTAGAGATGGGGCGTCTGCGCCTGCGTCATAGTGCTGATGGTGCCCAGAGAATCGTAGAGCTCCGTCGAGGTGGCTATGGTGCTCCCGGAAAAGCCTCCGTGTTCATAAAAGCTCCCGGCGTTGGCAGCGGCACCGGAACCGCTGCCGGTCCCGTTTCCGGTTCCTCCTCCGCCTCCACCCTCGCCACCACCACCACCGCCACCGAGCTCACTGAGGAGCTTGTGCTCGTCCTTGATGCTCCATTTGCTCGACCAGAGCTGCAAAGCAAGATCAAAAGGCGCGTCAACATGATTACAAAGGAAGAAGAGTCGTTTGAGTCCGGTTTCGACGTCCATACACATACACACGCACGCGCGCGAACGAGTGAGGAAGAGAAACGTCGCATCGCGTGCAAAGTTTGCGCAACTTTTCTATCAGAAAAAAGTTGCGTCGTCGATGCGCTTCATTGGCGTGTCGGCCGCGCACGCGCGTACGGGGAGAGGCTGCGCGACACGTCGCTCCTCTTGCGCAAATATGCACGGGGTCGGATCGTGACGAGAATCGCTGATTGCTGTGATGCCGCCTAGGCTAAGTAGTAGTATACTTACGTTCGAGTAGAGCTGGTCGCCATTGTAGTTGGTTCTCTGTCTTTTCAGATCCTCCTCGGAGTTCTCGACCAAATCCCGGGTATCGTCTACACGCAAAAAAACAAAAGGAAGGGAAAGATAAGAATAGCTTTGCTAGTCGCTGCATATAAGTAGAATCTCGATAACGTTCATTTATATGAAAAAAAAAGAAATTTCTCAGCTGCTAACTTTATTCGAGAGTATTCTTTAATCGCAGTTACTTTTAAAATTTACATAGATTGATTCTATACTGTATATTTATACTACATGATATGCTTAATCGGTTAGAAATTTTCAATCCGAATAAATCTACCATATAAAAGTTTCATATACAAATTTCGATCATTTTATATACAAGTTTTCAAAGATGGTGTTTAGAGGAATTTCTTTGACTTTTTAAAAAACATTAAAGCCAATAATGTGATTGCAAACAAATAATTCTTTAGACCATTATACTAATAATTATAACTACGTTTTTTATTCTTAATCGATGATATAAATATGACTGTATGTATGGATCAAGGGTAAAACATTTGATTAAGCACGCTACTTCATTTGTAATTGCTGGAATTCATATAAGATCTGGATTATATCTTCTAATAGTTCCAATGTGCCTCGTCAACAATAAATGGTCAATTGAAATAATTTTTAAAAGCTTGTAATAAAGCAAAAAAATGTAAAATATTCATATTTTCGTATATCTGAAATGAATAGGACATGATGTGCTAGAGTATTATTAGGAAGGAAAAAGTTAAACTAGCAATGTGGAATATTTCTGTGTATATATATATTGCTTTAAAAGAAATAAGCGTGAAAAACATATATGTAGGACAAAAAACCTCTCAGCATTTGCTCGTTTATTTACAAGGCAAATTGACTTTACCTAAACTTCACCAACGGAAAAATAAAGATAAATGGAACAAAGTGCGCACTTTATAACATAACCGCAAATTAAATATTCGAAACATATAACGTGACAAAGAAGATACCACCTCTGAACCGCGCATGCTTTCGGACTTTTTGTTGTCGCATGGATAGGTACGGTCATATTACCAAGTCATTTCCCCAACTGTTTATCTTATTGCCGTGCAAATCCACAAATCTGTATGGCAAAGCAGGTGAAATTAAATAGAGCCTATAATCATTTTCTAGCGGCGAAGGTCTCCTACAAAAGAAAAAAGCGAAGTGACGCGTGTTTGCAAGATGGAAATAAAACGAAAATAAGTTTCTGTAGTACATTTTCGGATATATATATATATATATATATATATATATATATATATATATATATACATACATACATAAAGTATATCGTGAAGACAGTTCATGCAAAAAGTATAAATTACAAAAAGAAAAACAAAAGGAAATAGCCACTGATTCAGAGAAAAATAGCGACGACAGGCGAAAGGGAGAGAAGAAGAAGATGAAGAATTGCGACAGAAAAGGGGAGGAGACGTTATATGTAGAGTATTGATAGGTAGAGAAACAATCTCTATTCTATTATATAGTATGTCTCTATTATCCTGGTGGTGAATGAGCGGTTGAATATATATATATATATATATATATATATATATATATATATATATATGTATTTATAATAGAGGATGGGAGATAAAAGAGACAGAGAGAGAGAGAGAGAGAGAGAGAGAGAGAGAGAGAGAGAGAGAGGGAGAGAGAGAGAGAGAGAGAGAGAGAGAAATAGAGATGGATGATACATCGAGAGTCGTCGCATTGGCTCGGTGATTTGATAGAGGGTAGGGAAATGCCGGGCAAACGCCGACTGTTTCATGCAGTGATCCAGTGAGGGATGCGGGGAGGGGGGTAAGAGCACGGGAAAGAGGAAAAGCAGCGGGGGAAAGGGAGTATGTGCCTCGCTGTACACGTTGGTTGGATATCTCGAATAATTAAATGACTATTCCGAGGTAGATGGGGACACTAGCATAGGGCTCGTTAAACCTTCCTGTCAAGTTGTGATTGTCCGGGCCGAACGTTCGACCAACACCGGGGGTTTGTTGCCGGACCGCTATAAAACCCGTTTCGGCTCGCGAAGCTCACTCTCTCGCCCTCCCCCTCTGCCACCCGTGGTCCATTCCCCCCTCTCTCGCAGTTGAATTCTCTCCACGTAACTTCTACAGCAAGCGCTTGGGCTTTACGATCAAATCAATCGGAATGAATAATCTTTGAGTGTGAGCACAGATCAAAGGGGAGGGCGAGGAGAGCGGGAGGCTCGACTATCTTGTCGTTTTATGTTGTTGTGTCGTTTCCAAACCCACATACAGGCAACGTGGCCACCAGGTCCGTTATTACACGTTTCATTCCGATCGGACATTATTGCAATAAACTAAATTATATATCCAACGACGTAATATCAAAATAATGTTATGCATCCTGCCGTCTCGATGTAAATGGCCGCTGAACGGTACGGACCTCGCGAGAGTTGGTCGATTCGATCTATAAAATATAAACTCTAGTGTGTATGTATATTTTGTTGGCTGCTCTCGTGGCGCGGGTCGCCTGTTTGGAATTGTAGTTTTCGGACGGCAGCGGTGTGTGTAAGAGTCGAGCTTTCAGGACAAACTATTTTTCGTGCCTGATTTGACGTGGGGATAAAGGAAAAAAAATAAACATGCGATGCTGTACGCAGCGGACTAGAGCAACGATATGGACGGAAAACGAGGGAGAGAGAGAGAGAGTGAGGGGGGGGGGTAGATTCGAAAAAGAGGGACGAGGAAGAGAAAAAATTATGAAAGATGAAGCGATGAGAGAGCGAGAGTGGAGGGAGAGCAGAAATATATATATAAGATCAGCGCTCCCGCTGCCGGGCTCTGGATTGAGCTAGAGGTCGGGGGTTATGAAAAGAGCAGTAAATCGAATAATTCGATTGATACTCGAGGCAGAGACAAGAGAACGTCCATAAGAGCTACTCGTTCGTTCATCCGTCGCATCCCCCCCCCCCCCCACACACACAATGCCGAGACTGGCACAGCGCAGCGGGGCAGAAGCGTCGCCCGTTATTCGAAAGCAATTGAGTCAATGTTAAGCAGCACAATACACGGGTAATAATGGAGTGCTCTTTCTGCCCCCCTCGTGGGGTGACTCTTCCCTCTGTCCAGGCAATCCTATAGCACGGCTTCGGGCAAGGGTCTTGACAAACCATAGTGGCGCAGATGTAGCATGGGTGTAGCGCGTGTAGGAGACAACAAACTGCAGCGATATCGTTCTGTTTCTTTCCCGCGCGCGTGCACCCGCGTCATTGACTCGACTTCGTGTCTGTCACCTCGACTCCCGATTTGACTTTGACTCTCTCTCTCTCTTTATTTTCTCCCTTAATCGACTCGCCGCGCGACACCGCTGGGTTTCTATTTACATTAAATCTCAATTCAGAGCGCAAACTCGGCCTTTTGTGAGCATCCGTACGCTTTCTATTACCATTTTTATTGGTTTCTTTCCGCCGCGGGACGAATGAACTTCTCGAAGCGGCCGAGCGTTGCTGCGTACTTGTGAAAAATCTCTCGCCGCCGAAATCTAACGGCAGGTGCGGGCATGAGGTAAGGACGAGGGGCTTCATTCCCGGGGGAGGCGACTAATGCGCGTCCCGTCCCGCCGCGGCGAGCAGGCGCAAGTGCGGGGTCGAGGAGGAGGAGAAGAAGAGTGGGGCTTGACTCTCTGAAGTTCATAATCTAATACATGCACCAGCGAGCGCCGCCGCGGGCGCTGAGTGCTCTTGCCACCATGCAACCGCCACTTTCGCGACCACACGGGTAAATACATATGCGCGCCTGTACGCGTCCCAAGTGCCGCGGCCTGTAATCGAATTATATCGAATTACCTCAGCCTCGTGCGCAAGCGCGCGACCGAATCCGACCGCCACGATGGCGCGAGCGACGGAGCATGTAGACCAGGCTCGAGGGGTCTCGATTGCTCTTCCCAGAGTTTGGTTTGGCTTCGTTTGCAATTTTTCGAAACTTCTTCGATGTGTATTTGACCGCGAAACATCTGCTTGTAAGAATAAATCTGAGCTGAAAAGTGTCGATGTTAAAAGTCAAAACAATACCATTTTTAAAAGGGAAATTAATTTTTCCAAGACTTCTAGATTCGAGAAAATAACTTTGCTTTTCCAAGACATGCAATCAACATCTTCGAAATTTAATATCGAAATTCGGGTATTAAGTAATTACATTAGACAAAATTATCATTTTTAAATAAATACTCTTTAGATCGAAATTATAGGACTGGGAACTTTGGATGTTTAGAATTGAAAATTCTAATAATTCAATCATAATATTCCAACGGTAGCAGTAGCTCGAAAACTTTAAACATATATGAATACACTTTAAAGTTCGAATAAAAGTCTGAACAATAATTTCAATACTGCTGGTGAATTAATATCAATAATACATTACTATTCCGTGACCCAAAAGTGTAACACCTCTTCGATAGTGAAAATTTAAGAGCAAAAATGGTTCATGGATGACGGGCAAAAAGCGAGAAGAACGTGCACAAGAAACCCCGCCGCTTTCGAAGTTTCGGAGCGAGGGTGCCCTCGGTTCCTTGTCGCCTGCAGGGTGGTTCTCTACTCCTTGCGACCCTGGCTTCTCCGCAAGCACGTGTCCTTCTTCGTCGCGGAGTCACCGCTTATACACGGGGGAGCGGAGGCGACTCGGAAGAGCTAGGGGGTCGCGCTAAAAGAGCCTGGTCACGCGGCACCCCAGCGTCCCCGCGCATCCTGGCGCGTGTCGGGAATATTCCGGCGGCCGCGACATTAATAGTGTCACGTGTCCGTAGTCGCGCACGACGAATCAGCCGTGTCGAATTTTTGAAAAACCAGCAGCCGCCGGGTCGCGGACTTATCGACGAGGCTCTTAGCCACTCGTGCCACACGCCCGCGGATAACTGATGCACATGATTATGCTTGATCAGCCGCTGTAATTCGCCCGACTGCGACGCGCGAGTAGTACGAAGTGTCACAGTCGGCATTTAATAGCAATATTCACACTGTTAGGAATATAATTGAGCTGTAAAAGCTATGCGTTAATCTGAATTGCTTTATAGTTATTTTGGTGACTTCACAGTCCATTTTTATAAAATATTTTTATAAATTAGTTTTATAGATATTGAATTATTTTTAAATAATATTTTAAAAGTTTATAGGATATTACAATAAAATATTTAAATTAAATATATTAAAAGTAATTCTAAGGATATTTTGAAATATTTAAAAATTATTGTTTTATAATGTATGTTTTATGAATAGAATTGAACGTAGACCTCAGAATTGAAATAGAAAATATCTGAAAAATGTCCCTGGTAGAAATCTAACAATTTTCAATAGAATGGAAAGTAGTTACTAGGTGATAAAAATAGAATCAATTTATCATAGTTTAAAATTAGGCAAATCGAAACATGTGAACATTGTCAATAAAATTAAAAAATAGGTAGAAACTAGGTTTGAAGCTGGAATCTTGTTTCTGGCTAGTAAATGAGCATTTTGATTCGGATGGAAGTTTCAATTACTACAATCGAAAAAATTCTACAATATATTTGTACAATATTATAATATTATGTTGTTAATAGAATAAAAGGAACATCATACGAGACGTAAATAGTTTGAAAGAATTATAAAAGAATAATAAAGTCTGTTTCGAGAATGAGCCTTTTCAATATCAGAAATTTAACCTGGTTTCGAATCAACTCTTATGAGAAACTCGCCGGAAATAAGATTTATTTTATTAATAATTCTTTAAAAAAAATGAAAGATTTTATTCATAAATGAGACGCGTATTGATTATTTCCTAAAGATTTTAATGATATCTTGAAACTTAAGTGTCAATGGTAATTTTAAGAAGATATTTAAATAAAAAAGCGGTCATATCGTGTGTTGCCAGAAGTACAATGTCTGCTGTACAGGCGAGCTGACAGACGACGTTCGACAGTGCGCGCGTAATTCAAAATAGCATGAGATATATGAAATATTATAACAAAACTTATTATTATAATAATTTCTTATTATTATTATTATAATATCAGAGTTATTGTAAATTATGCATAGGTGTTATAGAAAGATTTTTATAAATCATCATGGCTTTGGACATTTTCTTATTTTAACTATGACAAACAATACATAAAAATACTTCAAACGTTACGAAATGAATTCAATATTCAAAATTAGGAACTCGATATAAATTGACAATTTATTAATTAAAGTAACTATCAACGTTAATGAATTTATATAATAATGCATAACAATGATATGAATTTTTTAGCGATGCTATATATTATACCTAGTTTCAACCTTATTTGAAGGTAAATTTTAGTTATAATCAAAAATACATTCAGACGAAACTAACTGTTATGGGTCTTAAAGACCGGAAAAAACGTTTCATATATTTCTAGTTTCTGCCGAATATTAATACCTTGCTTCTAGATTTCTCCCTATCGAAATAGCTTGTGTATGGCTTTAAAATGTTCAGCATTTCTACCAAAGGTGTTTTGAAATCTTTTGTTAATCTTTCTCTCACAAATGTTTCGAACGAAATATTTCAATCTCTTAGTATAAATTGTTTTTATAATGTTTTAAATTAATTTTATTATATAAAGACACTTTGAGATATTTTTATTAATATTTTTATCTTGCTCCTGGTATGAGTACAAAGATTTTTTATTATTGTAAACACAATATTTTAGAAATACATTAGATATAGTTTTCTGCTATTATAGAGGTTAGAATCAGATTAATTTTTGCCTCTGTTTTGTCTTGACTTGTTCTCATTAGCTCCACGCACACCTACGTGCACACACAAACATGCGTAGACGCACAACTTTAAAAAAATTGTATCTATTAATCCATTATTAATCGTTCTATTAGAAGAGAAGGATATGGTTTTTGCTGTTTAATATAATTCAGATTTCTTTTGCTTCATATGAATTGAATGATGGAAATTGATACTGTGAATATTGATCAATTGACATTAAAAAATCTATAAATTAACAGTTAAAAGCTATACCAATGAGATATCGTAAGAAACTGATTTCCTATAATACATATAGTTCCAATTCCAAGCCCTGGCTAAATATCCTCTTTTAGAATGACTGATATATGGCATATAGTACATAGCGCAAGGTGTCGCAGGTGTTTCTTGAGAGTCTGTAATGTGTTTTCTGCATTTCTTCTTCAGATAACATAAAAATTTTGAAACTAATGCAACAACGATTCGTTAATAAACTAAAAGAAATATAATGTTAATACGATTATATAAGAATCTCAACTACAGCCTGGCAATAGTTGTGAAAAAATAACGTGGGCAGATGAATTAAGACTCACGGAGAGTGTTTGAATTTTAGGAGTAACCTCCGACTCAAACAAGTAAAACAACGTGTAAGCACGCCACCATAAATTAGGGCGCGGGTGGAGGCGCGAGAAAGGCGAGATAATAATTGCACGATAAGGATCTGTGTGAGTGTTTGTAATGGTGAGCGTATTGTATACTGCACTGACCGTCGTCGACCCGCTTTCTCTTGATACTGTTGCCGTTGGGGTCCTGGTGATGGGTCGGGATACCGAGGATCCCGCTGATACTGTAGGCATTTGGGGTGGTCGTGGCCGGGTGGCCCCCGGCCGTAGCGGGCGCGTGTGCGATCACGGAGACAGAGCCGCCAGAGCCCGGCTGCTGCTGTTGCTGTTGTTGTTGTTGCTGCTGATTCTGTTGCTGCTGCTGAGCCTGCTGCTGCTGGTGTGCGTGCTTCGCCTTCTCCGCAGCTTTGTTCCTAACGATGCTGCGGAACAGAAAAAACCGCTCATTTTAGTTCCGTTTGCAACCGTCATACTCAATCTTGATGCTGGTAGAATTGTAGAATTGAATTTTCGTATTAAATAGTTTATAAAATATTAATAAAGCTTTGAATTAGAATATTTATCAACAAACTTTGATCATTATTTTATTAAAAGATGAATAAGTACTATTCTGTAAACTTTAACTAGTAAATTGTTATTGTTGATTAATTATCTGTGCATTTAGGAATGATAAATAAGTATATACTACTCCTGGTAGAAATACTAAACATTTTTAAGCTATAAACAGACTATTTCGATATGGAGAAACCTAGAAACAAGGTATTAATATTCCGCAGTAACTAGAAATATATGAAACGTTTTTTCGGTTATGTCGGCCGATTTATAGATACATTTTCTAAATATATTTTTTAGGTATTTTTTTTGATTTATGCAGTTTTATTCTCTTAAGAGAGATTATTCTGCTACAATGATTACACACACACACACACACACACACACACACACACACACACACACACACACACACACACACACACACACATATTTATATATATATATATATATATATATATATATAAGTTTACAATTATAATTTCAGATTACAATTTTTTAAAAAATTGTGTATAATTTTACAGATAATATTCGTCGGCTTTGACAATAATATTTCAATACATAGAGGAAGTACAAAATTTAATTTGTGCAATTTTTCAATTAACAATATTCCTTGTTGATCATATAGCCCGCACTGCCAGAAAATATGATTTAGGTCTCGTTGTACGTTTCGGCATTGCCATTCAGCACTAGATACTATGTTTATTCGCGCGAGTAAGTAGGCCAAATTGTAATGGCCCAATCGGCATCGCTTAATCATGCTCACCAATTCACGACAAAGATTGGATTTAGAGAACCATGGATCCCTGTATTTAGTTACCTATTTAGTGAAATATTCGGCCCCCTTACTTTGACTTTCCTCTATAACTCTATTACAGGTATTTTTTGATCCTTTCGCTTTGTAATATTGTTTCAGATCAGTGTACGAACTTTTTAAATTAGCCCTTGGCTCACTTTGCGCTGTTTTTTTAGATAACGTATCAGCTATCTCATTTCTCTTGATTCCAATGTGAGATGGCACCCAGAAAAATTTTATTTCGCTATTGTTTGGTGTGTTATGAGAGTAAAAATCATACTTTTTTTATTTCTAGTATGTATGGATTGTTTTTCATACTAAGGTTTGGGCTTTTTAATTTATTTAATGCGCTAAGCGAATCTGTAAAAATGTATACGTTTCTGTCTAAAGTATTTAGTAAGATATCTACTGTGTTACTTAGAGCTATACATTATTCAGTATACACTGAAGCGAAATTAAATGTACTTTTTATAGTTTTTTGTAACTCAGGGCAATAACACTCACTTTCTACTGATTCGTTATTTTCCGATTTGCTCCCGTCTGTATAGATGGCGCAGGCAGAATTTATAGAAATTATATCGTCAATTTTTTATTTGGATTTCTTTCCGTTAACAATTTTTTTCCAAATTCTATATCTATGTTGATGTCATTTGCTAGGATTTCATAATTATACATGTACACGGGAAAATTTTCACTTGTATATATGTTTTTTTTCAAAGTCTTGCTCTACTAATCATTGCAATAGTAGTGTTAGCGAAATTTAATTTTACTAGAAGTATTCCGAGCGATTTTTTAATTCTTGTCATTGTTTTATATATTTGTAGTTTACTGTTTGAGTAGATTTTGCTCAAATAAGTTTCGCATAAGGAAGTGGTTCTATCTTTAATATATTGTAGTTTTGATTCTGCGGTTAATATATTAATAGGAGTGCTATTTCTGTACCCTAAGGCAAGTCTAATAGCGAAATATTGTATTTTTTCCAAAATTTGTATTTTACTTTTGCAACTAGGGAAGTAAATAAAACAACTATAGTTTAAAAGCGGTCTAATTAAACTTTTCTAGAGAATAATTAGTGTTTTGCCATCTGAACCCCACCAAGTACTTCGCAAAAATTTTATAACATTGAGTGCCCTTGAGCATTTTTTCCTTACTGCTTTAATCTGCTCATTGAAATTGGTTTTATAGCCAATTATTACTCCTAGAAACAAGATATTTTCACTAGGTCGTATATTTGTTTTATTTACCTCTATGCTTGTTTCTTCTAATTTAACATTACGTTTATTAAAATGAATAAATACCGTTTTTCTGGAGATAAATCAAAGCCTAAATTATTTAAATTGGCATGAAGATGTTTATAGATTTTTCTAGAAATATTTTACTTGATTTTGGTGACGCTCTATTACAGTAAAGAGCAAAGTCATCTGCGAATTGTGAGATAGTGACACTTTTACCTAGCCCCTCAGTTATATGACTTATATATATATATATATATATATATATATATATATATATATATATATATATATATATATATATATATGTTATATAGAAAAGGACTCAGCCCTCCACCTTGTGGCACTCCTTTGTAGGTAATTCTCGGTATTTTGTACGTGCTGTCTGTGTAAATGTACTTTTCAAATGTTAAATGTTTTACGAATTTTATTAAATTCAATGGGCAGCCTATTTTAGACAACTTTTCTAATAAAATCTTTAAGTTTATATTATCGAATGCACTCTTAACGTCTAAAAATGTAGCCAATAGATCTTTTTTTTACTAAAAGAAACCTCTATATTGAGCGTTAGATTAGTTAGATTATCTATTGTTGACTGTCCTTTGTTAAAACCTGATTCACTTGGTGGTAGTAGGTCATTATATTCTATCCACCAGTCTAATTTGTTTTTTAGCATTTTTTCTAAAATTTTACATATATATGAAGTTAGTGAGATGGGCTTGACGTTTTCACCATCTGCTTTGCTAATAAAGTGTAAGTAAGATTCTCGCCATTGTTGAGGCTAGTCTCCGGTATGGTATATTTCATTTATAATGTCTAATAAGATAAACTTATATTTAATGGGAAGCTTTTTTAGTGTAAAATAATTAATTCCGTCTATTCCTGGTGCTGAGCGTTCATTCGTAGAGTTAAGGACTATAGTGAATTCAGTACAGCTAAATTCGCTATTAAGAAATTCGTTATTGCACCAAACTGGTATTGCTTCGGGGTCTATTTTACACCATAGAGGACACACTTTGTCTAGGGTTTGTGCGATTTTCTGTTCATCTTGATCATTTTTAAAGGTATGCAAAGGTGTTATTTTAGCCCATCGATTTTTTAAAATGTTTGTACTGTTTCAAACGTATCCTTTACTAGTTTGAAAGTTGATACTAGCAGCAGAACGAATAAAATGTGCTTTTTTCTTATTTTTAAACGTTTTTCTTGCTTCCGCGATACATTTTTTATAATTTTCGTAATTGTTATATTTTTTGGAGAATTGACATTTTTTAAGAGCCGCTTTTCGGAGTCGTTTCACCTTATCTCACTCTGAATCCCACCATGGTTTATGATTTTTATGTAGTTTACCACTGACAATTTTTTTATCGGGAGTATTCGCTTTTAGAGCTTCAATTAGCACTTTTATTAAAGTTACATATTTTTCTCTCGCACACAGGATTGTATAATCTGCTGACATACATTTTACAAACTTATTTTCTAATAATAAACAAACTTCATCCCATTTTATGCGCTGTGACGTAAGATTAAAAGTTCTTTTGTGATAAATGCATTTTTCTATGTTAACGTTAATATGTAAGAGGAAATGATCTGACTCGAAAATTTCTTCAGTACACGTAAAGATGATTTTGTCTGCTATATTAGGGGTAGAATAAATAAGGTCTATATTGGATAATTTTCCGCTGTTCTCGTGAATATGTGTTTTCGTGTGTATATTATGTACAGTGAGATTTGAATTTATGAAACTTTCAAGTAGTTTTTCTCCGCTTGTATTTTCTTTGTCGTAGTTCCAATACGTCTGATGCACTTTGAAAGTACCTAGTAAAATCGCATTTTCATAACTATTTACATTATTTAATATTTCATCCCATTGAAACTACGACAAAGTGATTTCGGGGGGCTTATAACAAGTAATAATGTGTAAAGGTTTCGATAGATTCGTAATTTTTATACCGGCCATTTCAATGTGCAAATGGTGATGTAAGTTGTTTATTTCAATGTAAGCGATCTGTTTACGAATTAATATAACGATGCCTACACCTTTAGCGCGTGCTCGATCCTTTCTAAATGTCTTAAATCCTGGGAAATTTGCTTTTCTTACTGATTCTTCTGTACTTTTTGGCCAGGATTCAACTCCGAAAGAGATATCCAATTCTTGTAGCATTTTCTGAAGTTCATGTTTTTTATTATTTATACTATGTGCATTCCAGTATAATATTTTTAAGTTGATTTTGCGATAGTCCATTTCGAATTTATATATATTGATGTATTATATTATTAATGTGACATTTCACTTTCACTTTCTCTAGTATTAAGCCTCTCTAATTTCCTCCTTTGTTTCGTAAATTTTGTTTTCAAATTTCTATCTGTGACGTGTTGTAAACAGAGTTAATTATAGTAACAATGTTATCAGTATCCTCTGTATATTGCGATGCTAAATTATATAGATTCAATGTGTCCTTAGACTGTTTCAAAAAAATTTTAATCTGTTCATAATTTAAGGTGAAGATATTTTTTGATCATTAAAAACTGTTTTGACTATTGCTAGATCTTCTGTTGGTTCTATGTTTGGTTTAGAATTTTTGAATTCCATTAAGTCAATTTTTTTTCTTTTCTCGTGGTTTTTTAAGGTTAGTCTCGTTCTTGGCTATAAAAAAGTGTTTTATTTTGTTATAATTAGCTCGTTATCAGGAATCACTCCAATTTGAGTTTCATCGATATTTGAGAGGGTTTCTTCTGTCGAATTTGAAAAAGGCGGTCTTTTATGAGGCTTATTTATCATTCCTGTATTCTGTAGCCTCTATAGCTTTCGTTTTTGTGTCTGAATTTTCTAGTATTCATGTTATTGCGGTTTCATTGGGTGCTTCATACATATAGCCTTTGGTATTTAGCTGACTCATGTGTGTTAAATTTGTGTATAATATTTCCGCGTCGCGGGGACACAACTTAGGTACATAATCATTGTGATTATAAACAAAGTAATTCGTCGAATCAGTACTGAAGTAAATCCAGTAATTGATATTATCAAAATTGATTTGTTGCAATTCTATCAGGTGTTTTTAATTTTCATCTTTTATATACACTTTTATATAAGGACTTATTTTTAATAAGTATTTATTAACTTTCACTAGCTTATTTGACAGCTCTTTAACTATAGACTCACTTTTAAGAAAAACACACGCTCTTGCATCAGAAATTTTGGAAATATGCGTAATATTATTTACATTAGTTAACAGCTCTAAACCATCGATAGTCTTCATTTGTGAGACCTTCTATTGCATCTATAGTTATGGCTTGTTCTTTTTAAGGTTTTAAATTTTTTTCTGCAATTTTTTCATAAGGTTGACTGTTATTATTAGAGTTATTAGGAGACATATTTTCGTTGATTTGAGTTGTCATTTTTGGTAATTTTTTATGCCGCGCTTCTTAAGATTCCACACCTTGATGCAGCTCAAGACGACAGATGTTTTTTTGCACTATAATGATCACCGCACTTTAATATTTGACAGTTTAGATGAGATTTCGTAAGACAATTAATTTCGATTTAATGAGACACGCGTAAACACATCTGCTCTCGATGGTGTCTAATCTTTTAGGTATTTAAGACCCATAACAGTTAGTTTCGTGTTAATATATTTTTAATTATGACTAAAATTTACCTTCAAATAAAGTTGAAACAAGTAATAGAACCCGATATATTTGAAGATCTTTCATCACGAATATTGTCATAATTTAAGCAGTGAAAATTATTTTTAAACCAATTAGTTATTCCTTGAAACGTTCTAATGTACATACGTGTGCTGTCTGAGCAGACAAAGCTAACTGAAAATTGATAAAACAGTAGCCTAATATCGCAACTCTTTATCTTCTAAATTTAATTTATTTATCAAATTGTATATAAATCTACTTTGTTGAAATTGAAAAATGCCAAATCACAGTGTTAATGAAAACCAAAAGAATAATGATCAAAGAAAGTATCGTGAATAATCTTTAGAGTTTGTGTTTGAATAATAAAAATCTTTTATATTCTTTCAATTTGAATTTTCTAACTAATATTTAGAATCAAGATGATTATTTCTTTGAAATTTCTTTTCTTAACGTTTAAAGTATTTTTATGTGTTGTTTGTCATAGTTAAAATAAGAAAATGTTCAAAGCCATCTTGATTTATTAAAATCTTTCTACAAAACCTATGTATAATATACAATAATCCTGATATTATAATAATATTAATAATAAAAGATTATTATAATAATAATTTTTGTTATAATACTTCATACCCGCGGTTCGCTCATAATAGTTTATGCGAAACCAGGTAAAATTTCTGATATTGTAAAGGTTCATTCTCGAAACAGACTTTATTATTCTTTTATACTTCTTTCAAACTATTTACGGACCGTATGTGTTGGAGTATTCAACGACAGTCCCATCATAAACTAGTATATAGTCAATAGAGAATGCAGCTGCACTAGCTGAGTTTTATTGCACCCTCTTTTAGAAATAGGACATCGGTCAGCGACTACAGAGAAGTCCGGAGTTCAGTCCGAGTGTAGCCTCCTTAGAGCGTGCCCACACAAACTATTTATACTTTGTAGATCTTTGTATAATATATTTTTGTATCTCATTACACTTAAATTATTAACTACTGTTACATTCATTTCCATCTCATTAAACTAGTGTACAACATATCAAAATAAAACATTTGCCATTATATAATCAATATAAACAAAATTATTTATTTGAAAAAGAACCGTATGATGTTTCTTTTATTCTATAAACAACACAATATCATAATATTGTGTAAATATTAATTTCTTCAATTGTAATAATTACATCCAAATTAAAATGTTCATTTACTAGCCAGAAACAAGGTTCCAGCTTTAAACCTAGTTTCTACCTGCTATTTAATTTTATTGACAATCTTCAAAATTTTCATTCTAATATTTGCCTAATTTTAAGCTATGATAAATTGATTCAATTTTCATACCTAGTAACTACTTTCCAACCTATTGAAAATTGTTAGATTTTTACTAAAGCTGTAAGTCTTCAATTGGAGACAGATCGGTAGTTAACTACAGTGCTATTATTCACAGTTATATGATTAGAATAAAATGTTTATATATATATATATATATATATATATATATATATATATATATATATTGCTATTATAAGAAAGCAATTACGCGTGCAGTACTATTCACAATTGAAATTAACATTAATCAGAAGCTTTATGTCAACGTCTTATCAGTGAAAATTTCGTGTCACACGTCTTATTAATATTATTGTAAGAAAAATAAAGAAAGAGTGTGCATGCGAACATTTCGCTGTGGTTTATATGACTATGGCGTGAAACGGTGGACTTGCACAATTCCCTGAGAATAAAAGGATAATTTCCAATGGAAACTTTCAATAATTGTGAAACATTTCGGTATAGCGATTTCTGCACTTGTGAAGGTAAAAAAAGCGAACGGTCAAACCGATCGCTGAGGAATATTTTGAGTCATCAAGATAGTCCGAGCGTCTACGTAATTGCGTCGACGAAACCACACCGCGACGCAAAAAAATCATGATACGCCGAATTGAAAGCGTGCGGTTTAAATCTGAGATTTGGAGCGAGCCTGGAGTAACGAGCGAGCCCTCCTTTGAATTGCGAGTTCCAGCTCTGTATCAAGGCCTTCACCGATCGTCGAAGCTAATTGGTCGCGCGCGATCAGTTGCCAGGGATGCGCGACTGCATCGGTTACCTCTGCCAGAACGTCCTCTATAGAAGTGTACTGCACCGTTTGGAAGCAACGTCACGACAGACCGCGAATTACAAAACAGCCACGCGTTAGAGTCTTCTCAATTCTTTATTGCAAGCGAGTTTGCGTTTGTGAAATGTATAGGATTATGACGAAGTATAGATATGTATATTTGCGGTTGCACTTATGGAGCGTGAAAGGAGTCGGGGAATTGAAAGGGGGATGTAAGGGTTTGCGAAAATTTATAGTGAGCTTTTGTACTTGGTACTTGTTTAACTTATATAGCTGCACGCTTCTACAGCTTGGATAGTCTTTATCCTGCTTTTCATTATCCTTATACTCCCTATATTTCACCGATTTCTAAAGACTAAAGCGCTCTAATGAATTGTTTGCTTCTGGAAAAAACCACATCATTTCTTAAAATCCGATCGTTCATGCTAATATGTTATTTAATCAAGATCCAGAAGATCGAAGTACCTTCGCCTTTTATTGTTCTGTTTTTCAGAATGTAATCAATTAAAAGAATCTCTTTTGTCTAATTTATATCTTTCAGAGATGTGCAACCATATTTAAATGTAATCACCCATTTTGGAACGAATTGTTTCTCCGGACGCATTGTCCGAGTGGGTTCAAGACATTCTCATCTTCCCCTCGTTGCGAATTTTTCGATACTTTTAAAACATTTTACACTCGATCAAATTCTAAGAAAATAATTCATTTGAATCCGGGTTATGGTTACCGCCACATGCAAGCTTAAGTGCTTAATGTCAATAAGCTGTAGCGAATAAAGTGAAATCGTGTCTGTACGACATCGGTAATAAACTCGTCAAGGGCGAACTCGCCACGGAAGCGACTCCCGCCCCTAATTGCCGCCGGGCTTTCCATGAGGCTGAGCACACGAGCGCGGCCGTGAGGAAAAAGTGACGCGCGTCGGCATCAAGGCGAGAGGGAGTGAAGAATCGCGACCGCGGCTCGTTTGGTATTAATCCCGCTCATTTTCGTCCTACCCGACGGCGATTAATCAGATGACACCTGTTGCCCTTCGACCTTCGGCTTCGCCCCCAGCAACCGCCGCCTTCGGTAGTTTCCGACAATTAGCGGTGATCCTTATCGGCTCGTGTCGACCACCCCTGCCGCGTCGTTCCAACAATCTCGCCGAGATTTGTCGCCGCGATTGGAGCCGGACGCTCGGTGCCCGTTATCGATGGTGCGATCGGGCTCGTTGCGCGTGACCGCTGATGCCTCGTGTAGCCGACTTTCTCTCGCCTGCTCATGGCTCGCACCTGCACGCCGCTTGGCGAAACAGCTGAACAAAAAAGAAGATAATTTCAGCGTCGTTCCGCTGACCGCCGAGCGGTGGGACAAAAACGTCGAGTGCGGCCAGAACCATCGTGTAGCTACGCGTAGCGCGGGGACAGGAGGGACGATACGATTTTCCGTGAGGGGTAAGAGGTGGAGGAGAAGGCATGTAAGAGCTGGGTATCGATCTATGCAAAAACAGTGAGAGCTGATGGAGAGAAAGGGAGAGAGGAGTTCTGGCACCGCTATGGCAGCAGTGCGGCGTCGCGCTTTTTTATAGCGGAGTGCGGGAACGCGCGCGCGTGCTCGTTGTGTGCGTGTCGACGAAGAGGGGCAAAAAAAATGGAAGGACGGCGGATGGGATGCGTATACGGAGTCGAAAGAAACCCCAACATTTTCCTGTGCCAGACCGATATTATTCGCCGCTCTCGGTGGCATTGCCCACGTCTGCCCCTCCCCTCCCGCTTCCTTCATACCCATCAATGCCGCAAAACGCCATCGCCTTTGCCACGCTTTTCTCCCTGCTTTTTATTATACATTTACTGTTCGCATTTTTCTACTGTTATAAATCGGAGTCGAGCACGATTCTTTTTATTGCTCATCTTTATATATTTTTTCTAATCCTACTTAAGATGCTCGGAAATCTAATGTGCTTCAAAGCGATCTAAAATAGGCCGCTGCAGTATTGTTTCGAAGGCGGTTGAAACGACGTCATGCGCGTATTTCTGATTTTGTTGCTTTTTCCAAAATAATGTCGGCATTCCGTCTTCGCGGAACAATGTCGAATTTTTAGGGCTATCGCGTAGAAGGAAACAATTCATATTGTTCTCTGGGAATCGAGAATATTAAATCAAAGAATTCTTTCCACGGAGTTCCAAGCAGTTTGAAGCACAGAAGGCAACCCGCGCCCTCCACGTTCTCCCTTCCCCTTTCCGTTTCCGGTCACGCTCCATCTAATCATTGAGCGCATCCGCCGGTACACCGCGACGTCGCCCGAGCGACCCTGCTGTGCTTGTATCACGCCGTAGAAATTGCCCGCTTTGGCGCGCTAGCGGTAGCTGCGACACAGTTCGAACTTTGCGCTATGGGGATCAAAAGCCATCGAAGCCCTCTGCAAACATCCGCAAAACAGGCCGAATAAAGTCTTTTGTACTGCAAAAATCAGATCCCTGCTCCATGCGAGGGTGACAATTGGTTTTGTTCGCGACTTCAGGCAATTCTGACGAAGTCGAATTTTCATTTTTGAGTTCATGTTCTTTGCACTTTTCTCATTAAATTTGTTCATTCAATTTTGAGAATTATGATTTATTACATTATTAAATTGTTTTATCTTCTGAATAGAAATTAAAAAATAATGATATTTTTCTATAGGATATAAAGAAGAATGTTTTTTAAAAACATGATTATAACTATTTTCAATACCTTCTTCTACTTAAAAAATGTATTTTATGTGTTCATCAGTATTACTTTTATTAAAAATTCGTACGGGTTGGAGTGGCATAACAACAACAACAACAACAACAACAACAACAACAACAATAATAATAATATAGACGCACCTTCTTAGTTTATATTTGAAGGTGCGGTTTATGTGGTGAAGAGCGGAAATCATATAGGTAGTAGATGCTAACATGTCCATAGAGTATCAGACAACTATATATCAAAATACGCACCAGAATTTCAAAACATTTAAACGGATGTAGAAGGCTTTTTTGAACAATTTTATTATAGCACATGGTGTTATTCAGAACAAATTTGTTACTGACCAGTTGAATAATTTTTGAACTACAAGTATAAATTTTCAACAGAATTTTCTAACATCACTAATTTATTCAAAACTTACAGTTCAAATGAAAATTAATTTTTTTATATTATAAAAGTTACAGAGAATTTTACTTAATATTGAATAATTAGTTTTATGTATTGCTAAAGCTTTAATATATTAAAAAATGAAGAAAAAATACTGGTTATATTCAAAAAGACTTTATCGATGTATTTTATGGTAAAAGATTTTAAATTATATTTAGTCGCATTTTAATTTCATAATGTACATGAATAGGTAGAAAACTTATACAGAAAGTGTAAATTTAGTAAGGAAATTCAGAAAACTCTGTTTGGTTGTTGATATAATTGAAGAGTAATATTCTATAAATGCATAAGATATTAAAAGGCATTTCTTAAATTAGATATTATTTCAATAATATATTATTAATATATTAATAAACATAACTATATCGAATTCATTTATTAATTAAAATGATAGTACATGGAATAAAAAAAAAGTACCCAAAAAGAGTTGTGCATAAAGTAAGAATAAAGTCCTGGAAGAAATGCTAAACATTTTAAAGCCATAAACAATCTATTTCGATATAGGGAAATCTTGGAAACAAGGTATTAATATTCGGCAGTAATTGGAATATATGAAACGTTTTTTCCGGTCATTTCGGCCGATTTATAAATACATTTTCTAAACCTAATTTTTAGGTATTTAAGACCCATAACAGTTAGTTTCGTCTCAATGTATTTTTGATTATGACTAAAATTTACCTTCAAATAAGGTTGATACTAGGTGTAATATATAGCATTGCTAAAAAATTCATATCATTGTTATGCATTATTATATAAATTCATTAACGTTGATAGTTACTTTAATTAATAAATTGTAAATTTATATCGAGTTCCTAGTTTTGAATATTGAATTCATTTATACGCAATCTATAACTTAACACATATAATACATATTAAACGCATCGACAATAGTTGATACATTCGCATACAATGTTATATATATATATATATATATATATATATATATATATATATATATGTATACGAAGTCTTAATCGAGTTTATGTACTAACCAAGATAATTTTTTTTTTTTAATTGCGGGAGTCTCCAGTCACTAGACATGCAGTGTGTGCACTCTGCATAAATTAAAGTTCAGATATAAACTCAAATTCACACGAAATTTCAAATAATTTCAAAAAACAATAAAATTATATTATTTATTAAATTATTTATTTTATTAATAAATAAAATAATATTTTTAATTATTTAGTTGATGAAAACCAAAAGAATAACGATCAAAGAAAGTATATTGAATAATATTTACAGTTTCTTTCTGAATAATAAAAATCTTTTATATTCTTTCAATTTGAATTTTCTAACAAATATTTAGAATCAAGATGATTATTTATTTGAAAATTCCTTTTCTTAACGTTTAAAGTATTTTTATGAGTTATTTGTCATAGTTAAAGTAATAAAATGTTCAAAGCCATGTTGATTTATAAAAATCGTTCTACAGCACCTATGTATAATATACAATAATCCTGATATAATAATAATCCTGACAATAATAATAATAATAATAATAATAATAACTATAATAATAATAATAATAATAATAATAATAATTGTGGGGCCTTGAGTTCAGCTACCACACGCGTCCCCGGGGTTGCGGATAGGGGAACGACCACTCGCGGTCAGTCACGAAATAAGCACTTCTAAGAGTGACGAATAAGTGGCCGTGGACAAGAACTTCGAGCGAAAATAGTGGTATTCGCCCGTCTACACACACACTCATGATTCACACACCTATATATCTGTAAGATAACCGTACTCGTACTGGGGAGTATATCGGAAACTCTATAAACGAGTTTCCCACGAATGGTGGAGATGGAGACCCTATAAACGGGTAACTTCCAGGCGGGTTATGAATGAATGAGAGGCCCTATAAACGGGCATCTCTCACGTATGAATGTGACCAGTTTGAGCGCCGGTAAGGTCTTGCGGATGCAGTGATTACTTGTTGATTGGTGGGGTTAGCTGCGAGGGAATACTTCATGCTTATGTGCGTTCCCCTTCTGGAGGGTACAGTTGTAAAACCAGATGGCACTCCTGGGCCGCCACAAGTAGGGGGCCCGAACCCAGTCTAGCCAACATGGGAGGCTGCCCCACACAGTGGTAAGACGTCAAATCTCGCTTCTCGTAGTAGTGCCGTATGGCGTACGGATGGGACCCTGCTGCGAGTCGTGGGGGAGGAACAGCCGAGGCCACCGGAATGTAGGAGGGCTTCAGTATTGGGGAGATTCAGGACGCTGAACCGTCATATCCAACAAGTGATCCTCCTGACCATCACAAATATAAAACATTTAACACAAATTAATAATATAATCATGAAAGGTAATAAAAAAATTATAGCAAGCTCTCGAGTGCCGCCTGCAAGCGACTCAGTAGAGTCAATGGAGCTTCCCGGCTCTCCTATCACACCAGTAGGCAACCTGGCTGGTGTGACAGAAAATTTTACAGGTAGCAGTATGAATGAAAGTACGAATGTTTATAAATCGCCGGCAACTTGGGAAGCTGCTGAGTGTAAATTGCAGGAGCAATTTTACACAATAAGAAGAGTCCTAAGTAAAATGATGGAAAGGACTTGCATACAAAAAAATGTAAGTCAAATAATAAAAAACGGTTTGAGTGGGATCAATGAAGTAGTGGAAATCGGACAGTATGAACTGAAGCGAATGAGACTGCTCCGACAAAAACAGAAAGATAAAGGACGGAGTGAATTTGAAGAGGCAACTCCTCAGAAACGGAAAAGAGACCATCAGACCCCTACTCCGGAGCAGGCGGCCGCACAACAGCGGACGATCGAGACCGAAACATGAGCGAAGGTGGTCTCAAAACATAAAAAACCGAAAACGAACGAGACGGACAACAAACCGACAAAAGAAATGACAAAAGCGAGACTCCAAGGTCGCGGGTCTGATCGCCCTAGCCTCAAAGGCAGGGGAGGAGCGATCATGATCAAGCCGGCCGAGGGACAGACGTACGTCGACGTGGTACGTACAGTACGGCAAAAGGTGGACACTGACAAGTGTAATACTCAAGTCAGAACAATAAGAAAGACAAAAGACGGTGCGGTACTTTTACAGCTCTCCAGATAGAACAACGAGACGGACTTCCGAAAGGTTCTTCAAGACGCTGTCGGAGAGACTGGACGCGTAAAAGATTTGACCTCCAGGGTGACACTGGAATTCCTAGACTTGGACTGTGTCACGACACACGAGGACATCGCGAACGCGTTAAATCGGGAAACGGAACGGAACGGACTGCAGACCGTCGGCCCCATGTTTTCGACGTTAACAGTCGAGGACAGAGAATGGCGGTCTGCGATTTTGACGTAAAAGAGGCTACCGACCTCTTAAGGAAAGGGCGTATTAAAATCGGGTGGGTTGTATCAAGAATAAGAGCAAGGATACGCGTCTCGCGATGCTATAGATGCCTCGGATTCGGTCATGTATGGAAAGACTGTAAAGGACTGGACAGATGAAGCTGCTGCTGGCGATGCGGCCTCGAGGGTCATTCCCACAAGGACTGCAAGAGTCGTGGGGACTGTTTCCTTTGCACTGAGGATAATATCCGAGACAGGGGACACTTACCCGGCTCGTCCTCGTGTGCCGCGTTCAGGATAGCACTAACAGAACAGAAGACAAAGACAGTCACACAATGACGACGACGATACTTCAATGCAATATGAACGGGAGTAGCGTGGCAGACGCACTGCTCCCGCAGATTGCGGCGGAACTGAACATCGACGTGCTGATTAACAGCGAGCAATACAAAGACAGACGATTACCGACTTGGCTCACAAGCAGGTCGGGCAAGTCCGCAGTTTGGTTACGTGGAAAGGTTTCGTCGAATAACGTACGCAGCGGGACTGAGGAGGACTGTGTCTGGGTGACGGTCGCTGACATAACCTATGTCAGTGTTTACCTGAGCCCAAACAGCAGTGCCTCCGAGTACGCGGCTAAACTTGGAAAAATTGAGGACGCGTTGCGGGAAATCCCTGGTAACGTGATCGTGGCGGGCGACTTTAACGCGCGGGCGATCGAGTGAGGAATGCCCTTGACCAACAGACGGGGAAGACTGCTGCTGGAGATGGCCGCAAGGCTGGACCTGGCAGTAGTTAACGAAGGAACGATACCGACGTACAGACGACCGGGGTATGGTAACTCCATACCAGACGTGACTCTGACCTCGGACAGAATTCGAACTAGGATAAGGGCGTGGCGGGTGATCCAGGACTATACGGCCAGTGATCACCAGTACATTGCCTTCAAACTGACAGACGCGACGAGACAGACGAGGAGACGGGGCACAAGATCTACGGGGTGGAACCCCAAACGCCTAGACATAGACGAACTCGAAAGGTATCTGCAAAATGCAGAACCTCCCTTACGAGAGGTGCCTCAAGAGTTGACGAACCCGAACAGGGTGGAGGCGTTAGCGGCGGCAACGACTGGCTTTCTCCAGCGCCTATGCGATACCACCATGCCCAAGAAACGAAAAGTACTAAACAGACGACAAACATACTGGTGGACAGCCGAGATCGCGGATCTCAGAAGCAATTGTTTGAAGCTGAGACGGAAAGCTCAACGAGCCCGAAGTCGAGGCGTAGTGGGACTATACTCTACGGAGTATAGTCGCGCCAGACAGCGACTGAGATACGCGATCAATGACAGTAAGAAACGGTGTTGGACAAAACTAATCGACGAGGTAGACTCGAATCCCTGGGGCAACGGTTATAAAATTGTAACATGCGCTCTGGGAGGTCGGGGTCCGCCGGAACTACGAGACGCGAAAGTGATGGAGCGGATAGTTGAGAGACTTTTCCCAGCCCATCCCAACGGAACGGACGCGACAAACGAAATGACAGATATAGAGATCCCTCTCTTCACGTAGGAACGAATGGATGACAGATCACGGATTGCAGCTCGCGCTGCAGAAGACTGAGTTGCTGCTGCTGACTCGCAGACGTGTACAGACGGTGGTTCCGATGACGTTAGGGACGGAAAGACTGGAAACCAGGAGTGAAGTCAAGTACCTTGGCGTTACCTTGGATACGAAGCTGAGCTTCTGGCCCCACCTACGAAACGCGGCGACAAAGGTAGCAGAAAAGACCAAGGCTCTAAGTAGACTGATGGCCAATACCAACGGACCGAAACAGAACGTTCGCAGACTGCTGATGAGCGTTACCCACTCGATTTTGCTTTACGAGGCGGAGGTTTGGGCCGACGCGATGAATATCAGGAAACGCGCGAACGCCATGAAAAGCGTACAAAGGGTGGGCGCGTTAAGAATCGCGTGCGCGTATCGTACCGTGTCTGAGAGCGCCGTTTTCGTGATTGCTGGGGTCATTCCCATCGATCTGCTCGCGGCCGAACGGAAGCGAATTTACGAGCGGAGCTCGAACGTTGGAAGGGAAGACGCTGTGACTGAAGAACGGACGAAGACCATCGAGACATGGCAGAGACGGTGGACGACGGACGAAAGAGGATGGTGGACGAAAAGACTAATACCCGAAATCGGTCCGTGGAAAGAGAGGAAATACGGAGAGGTGAACTTCTACCTTACCCAATTTCTGTCCGGACATGGATACTTCCGTAAGTACCTCTGCAAGATGAAGAGGGTCGCCTCTTCAGAATGCAAGTACTGCGGATGGGCTTGGGACGATGCGGAGCACACATTTTTTGTGTGCGAACATTGGACTGAGCCACGACTAGAGTTACAGACGAGGACAGGAGCGATCACGCCAGAAAACGTGACGAAAATTATGATGACGGACGCGGACAGCTGGCGGTTGATCGCAAAATACGTTATGAATGTGCTTCAGAGCAAAAGAGCAGATGGATGTCTGGACGATTGAAAGTCTATGAAGAGTGAATGTAATATCGAGTATGCATGAGAATCTGGAATGAAAGATATGAACGTGAAATGACCACGCAAGGACTGCCGCCCAGGCTGAAGTAATGTGTATAACAGTTCCGGGCTGGTGTCGGTGCAACACGGAGATATGTGTTTAGTGCGTAGTGACATGGGTTTTCTGTCGAGTTGCACATACTCCGGTGGTCGTTTTTCAGGACCATTCTTGCTGAACGACGATTGGAAATGCATAAACAGCATTCACAGACTCCGCAAAAAAAAAAAAAAATAATAATAATAATAATAATTTCTAATAATAATAATGCTTGTTATAATACTTTATACATCTCATGTTATTTTGAATTACGCGCGTCGCTTTGTCGATCGTCGTCTGTCAGCTCGCCTGTATGGCAGGCATTGTACTTCCGACAACAAACGATATAACTGCTTTCTTATTTAAATATCTCCTCAAAATTACCATTGTTACTTAACTTTCAAGATATAATTAAAATTTTTAAGAAATAATCAGTACGCGTCTCATTTATGAATAGGATCTTTCATTTTTTTAAAGTTATTAATAAAAAAATCTCATTTCTGGCAGCCTTTCAAAAGATTTAATAGGAAACCAGGATAAATTATAATTTTATAATTCTTTATAATTCTTTCAGACTATTTACGTATTGTATAATTCTTTCAAACTATTTACGTATCGTATGATGTTCCTTTTATTCTATTAACAACATAATATTATAATATTGTACAAACATATTGTAGAATTTTTTCGATTATAATAATTGAAACTTCCATCCGAATCAAAATATTCATTTACTAGCCAGAAAGAAGGTTCCAGGTTCAAACCTAGGTTCTACCTATTTTTTAATTTTATTGACAATGTTCACATGTTTCATTCTAAGATTTGCCTTGTTTCTAGCTACAATGATTGATTCTATTTTTACTACCTAGTAACTACTTGCCATCCTATTTGTTGGAGTATTCAACGACAGTCCCATAATAAACATTTACTATTATATAATTAATATAAATAACACTATTTATTAGAATAACAACAGGTTATGGGCCCAGTCCCTAGTTAAAAAAAAGGTGTTTAAAAGAAAAGTAAATACACAGTTATTTTGTTAAGTGAATAGTGATAGTGAGTTTATCAGCATAAAGAAAAATGACAGAAAGTTCTGCATACCGTTTTTCGATTACAAAGTTCAATGGAGAGAATTATTCCATCTGGAGCTATAAGTTAGAACTTATGCTTCTTGAAGATAATCTGTGGAAAGTTATTAAAGATGAAAAGCCAGAATCCACAGATAATAATGCTGTCAGTGCGTGGGTTAAAAAAGATGACAGGGCGCGTGCGAGCATTGGTTTACTGGTCGAAGACGATCAGCTTATGCATATCAGGAACGCCAAGTCAGCGAAGGAGGCATGGAGTGCTCTTCGTGATTATCATCAAAAATCTACTTTGACAAGCAAAGTATTTTTGTTGAAAAGTTTATGCCATACAACATTAGGAGAAGCTGATGATATGGAAGCACACATAAATAAATTTACGGAAAAAGTAAGTAAATTATCAGCTCTCGGACAAGACCTGCCTGACAATTTAATTCCATAGCTGCTGCTCGGTAGTTTACCGCCATCATATGATACTCTAGTAACTGCACTTGAAAGTAGACCCGAAGAGGATATAACCAGTCAGTTTATTAAGGGAAAATTAATTGACGAATTTAAGCGCCGTAAAGGAGCAGATAGTGCAAGACAGCATACAACTGATGAAAAAATATTTAAAACAGTTCACGGAGGCAAGCCTGGATCACATACAAAAAATATGATTTGCTTTTTCTGTAAAAAGAAAGGACACCAGAAGATTGAATGTTTCAAGTATAAGTCGTGGAAAGCTAAAAGGGAAACGTCGAATATGGTGATAAATGATGTATTTACAGAAGACCATTGTCAAGTTGTATACACCGAAGCTTGTCTGAGTGCAAAGAATATACATGAAACGAACGAAAGTTGGATAAATGACTCCGGAGCAACGAATCATATGGTGCAGAATAAATTTTTCTTCAAAAATTTGGATTCAAAAGAAAAAGGATATGTTCGTCTCGTAGACAACGAAAATCGCATCGATGTGAAAGGAAAAGGTACTATTATCATAAAGTGCAGATCTGATAATAATAAAATTTTCAATATTAAAGTAACTGCGTTGAATGTATCTGAATTAAGTTCAAATTTATTATCGGTGAGAAAATTAACTGAGGATGGCTATAAAGTTTTATTTGAAGAAAACGAGTGTAAAATTCGAAAATACGGAAATTTAGAAGCTGTAGCTATCGGATCATCGGGACTTTATGAACTAAAGGTAGTTGAAAATGTTTCTATGGCGGAAGATACTGTATTCAGCAAGCATAGCGCAGATTGTCATCACGTGTGGCACAGGCGTTTTGGACACAGGAATTCAAGTGCCATAAAGGAACTTTCCGAAAAATATCTCGCTACGGGTATTAAAGTAAAAGAATGCGGAAAACATGAAAGCTGAGAGTATTGTATACAGGGAAAAATGTCTCGTAAAGTTTTTCCTAAAGAATCTATGAGAAGATCGAAGGAGCCTCTAGATCTTATTCACACAAATGTTTGCGGACCGATGCAAACGTCTACTCCGAGTGGCAAGAGGTATGTACTGACCGTAATTGATGACTACTCCAGGTATACGCATGTGTACTTGATGTGTCATAAAAATGAAACATCTGGATTTCTGAAACAATTCGTTCAAATGGTCAAAACGCAGCGAAATAAGGTCCCTAAGGTAATCCGCTCCGACCGAGGTAAGGAGTATGTAAACGATGATTTACAATCGTACCTCAAAAACGAAGGAATTGCGTACAGTATACTGCCCCTTACTCGCCACAGCAGAATGCAGTAGCAGAACGGAAGAATAGATATTTATTCGATATAACGAGATGCATGTTCTTTACTATAGATTTAGCGAAAAAATATTGGGGTGAGGCTATTAATACAGCAAATTATTTGCAAAATAGATTGCCGAGTCGAGATATTAGCAAAACTCCGTATGAACTGTGGAATGTCAAGCAACCCAATGTCTCTAATTTACAAGTTTTCAGATGTACTGTATATATGTTAATACCTAAGGAGCAGTGTAGAAAACTTGATATAAAAGCAGAAAAACTTGCGTTCGTAGGTTACTCAAATTAATCGAAGGCATTTAGACTGTTAGATACAAAAACGAATAAAATTAAGATTAGTCGGAATGTAATTTTTACGAGCAAAGAATTTAAAAACGTACAAGAAGACGATTCGGTAGTTTGTTTTAACTATTCAAATAGTATTGAACCTAAAGAAGCAGACATCAGCGATATTTCAAGTAAGAATAAAATTGTCGATGAAGATCAAGATCGTGAAGAATTTTTCAACAGTTATGAAGACCTCGATGAAGCAGAAGGTGTGCCGACAGTGCCACCAACAATAGAACCAAGGTGCTTGGAAGATCAAATCGGGGCGTGCCGCCGGACAGGTACATGGGTTTAATAAATATGGCTAAACGAGAATCGGATCCCAGAAACATTAAGGAAGCATTTTCAAGGCCCTACAAGGACATGTGGAAAAAGGCTATGGACGAGGAAATGATCACATTAAAAGAAAATAAAACGTGGACCATTATCCCAAAACCTAATGAGAGGAAAATAATTACATGCAAATAGGTTTATAAAGCGAAAAGAAATGTCGAAGGAAAAATTGAACGGTATAAAGCTCGTCTTGTTGCCCGCGGTTTTTCACAGAAGTACGGTGTTGACTACAACGAAGTTTTTGCGCCTGTAGTAAGACAGACTATGTTTCGTACTCTCCTTACAATAGCAGTTAATAAAAACATGATCATCAAGCATTTCGATGCGAAGACTGCTTTTTTAAATGGTGATCTTTCCGAAGATATTTATATGCAACAACCTGATGGATATATCGAAAAACAAGGTATGGTCTGCAAATTAAAGAAGGGCATATACGGTCTTAAGCAAGCTGCAAACATATGGAATAGTAGATTAAATGCTTGCTTAAATGAATACGGATTCATACAAGGTAAAGCCGACCTTTGTCTATTTGTTAAAATAACAAAACAGGAAACGATGTTTTTAATAGTTTATGTAGATGATTTTTTAATAGCAGCGACAGATATTGCAAAAATTAATGACGTCACAGAATTTTGAAATAAAAAATTTCAGCTGCAAGATTTGGGCTTACTTAAGTTATAAAATAAAGATGGATTTTTTTGTATCAAGCAGCCATTATATATTGAAAAAATCTTAGATAGGTTCAGTTTGCAGGATGCAAAAATTTCTCCAATTCCACTAAATCAAGGATATATAAAATCTAGAAACAATAAACCAGTAATGCCGAAAAAGGAAAATATCAGAAATTAATCGTAGCAAGCGTAGCAATATTAAGTCAATACAATCAAACTCCTACTGAAGCGGATTGGAATGAAGTAAAAAGAATCGCTCGATATCTGAAAGGAACTAAAAACTATGAACTACAGCTTGGTAATAAGGACAGCTCTCCTAGATTAATTGGATATGCGGATGCAGACTAGGCCGAGAATCGCACTGACAGAAAATCTAATAGCGGTTACTTATTTAAGTTTTGTGGCTCGCCAATAAGTTGGAATTGTCGCAAGCAATCATGTATTTCACTATCGTCCACAGAAGCCGAGTACGTTGCTCTCGCAGAGGCAGCGCTAAAAGGAGTATGGATTCGCCGCCTAGTCAATGATTTCCAAATTAAAAATTCAGATATTATTTTAATATATGAGGATAATCAGAGCTGCTTAAAGTTTATCGACAATAAAAAATTTAGTAATCGCACCAAACACATTGATACTAAATATCATTTTTTAAAGGATCTTAAAGATAACAATATAATAGAATTTCAGTACTGCCCAACAGAAGAAATGATTGCAGATATGATGACCAAGCCACTAGGAAAAATTAAATTAAAAATATTAAGCGAAAAATGCGGCTTAATTATATAAAATTTCATCAGCATTGCATGTCGTTGAGGAAGGGTGTTGGAGTATTCAACGACAGTCCCATAATAAACTAGTATACAGTAAATAAAGAATGCAGCTGCTCTACCTGAGTTTTATTGCACCCTCCTTTTGGAAAAAGGACGTCGGTCAGCGACTACAGAGAAGTCTGGAGTTCAGTCCGAGTGTAGCCTCCTTAGAGCGTGCCCACACAAACTATTTATATTTTTTCAATCTTTGTAAAATATATTTTGTATCTCATTATACTTAAATTATTAACTACTGTTACATTCATTTTCCATCTCATTAAACTAGTGTACTGCATATATAAATAAAACATTTACTATTATATAATTAATATAAATAAAACTATTTATTAGAAAAACAGAACTATTAAAAATTGTTAGATTTCTACTAGGGTATAGTTATTTATATAAAACAATTTAATATATATTAACAGAATCTTTGGTACCATAGAGATGTATAAAAAAGAATAATTATATATATTAGATTTGTCTGTAATATTAATAAACTTAGCTAGGAAAGTAGAAGATTAACAAAATCTTCTTGTAATGAATCGTAAAAAAGGCTAAAATTCAAAGATTTTATGACAAACTCTACATTTTGAAAACAGCGAATTAGTTAACTTGCATAAGCAGTGTGAGTCCAACTTTATAAGCCAGTTTCTAAAAACCAAAAGAAAGACAACAACTTTACGCCATGCCCGTAGTCGTAATTGAGAATTCACATATATATTTCCAGCAATCGAAATAACAATGAGACGAAGTAAGCAGTAAATTCCTACTTTCCAGAAAGAGCTCACAACTTTAGACTTTTATTGCAAAACTAAAGTTTTAAGTTTACTCCTCCCTTGTCGTTTCGTAGGCGTCGACGCCTTCAGGAGCCTATCCACTCAACAACCTTCGGTAAGTTTGCCATCCGACGTGGAGAGAGTTATTAAAAATCGGAAGTCGGAGGGGAATGGGGTAGGAGGACGGAGGACGGATTTGCGCGAAGGTATTCCCGTATCCACCTCAGCCTGATGGCGTATTCGCTCGCAGAATTATGAAGGCCACGAGGGAAGGAACTATGTCTCCCCCGGCGTTGGCTCAATCGCTCCCCAACGACCACTCCCGAGTTAAACTATGCCTGTAGCCGGGAGACCGTCCCCATATAACAGCCCCTCCTGCGAAACGCTCCGTGGGTGAAATGCCCCCATGTCTCTTCTTCCCGACGGAGAAGAGTCCGCGGCTAGCCGTTTCCGTTACCGAGCCAAGCAGGCCCCTCGCGATTCACGTCGGAAAGATTTGGTTTTTTCCAAAATATTCCAGAACGTAACAGGAGGGAGTACAAGGGCACGTGCTCTAAAACGAAGTAGCTCGAAGTGCTGGGGGAGTGGAGGGCGGCGGAGAGGTGCTGCCGCATCGAGAGCCCGGGACCGCAAAGTTTAATACCCGCATTACTTTTATGCTTGCGACTTTATGCCAAGTATACTATGAAATGTGCGAGTCGCTAGTGCGAGCTCTCGAGTTCCCGGGTCGGCTAAATTATTGCGAATAAAACTTTATACTCAAATTACCTCCCGGCTAACTTTATCGCGTTTAGTATCAGTCGAGCTCGCGCCCCGGCGGTGGAACGAAATCGACGGCGATTGCGACCCCCACCCCCCGTAGCTACGATCTTATATGCGCCTCCGACTCCTCTATCTTCCCTGGTTGCTTCACCTCACGAGCGTGAGTGTCGCGAACGTCGTAACTTTGCACTCGCACGTCACATTTGCATAGAACGTCATCTCGCCTTTTGGGCCGACTTTTACGAGGCGTTCCAAATAGAGCCTGAGGACCCTTGCCCATCCCCCGCCTCATTTCGGTTATTTTTATAGCTGTCATTTCGGAGACAATAAATTTTAATTTCCCGATCGGATTGATTTGTCCCCTTTGAATTCTTTGTATAGGGACGACCCGCGACTATTCTACGAAGAAACTCTGACTTAACCATGATAAAGCCTGCATTAGCGAAGAAAACAGGAGAATGATTTTATATATTTTAAGTAATCGAGAATTGGACGAACGATTGCTGCGCGCAGCATGGCGAGCGCGGCAAGTGCTTCGGTTAGGACGATTCTACGTATGGCAAATTATTACTCTGATTGCTCGGGTGTCGCAGACGCAGCTTTCCTCGTCATGAAGGAGCGTTTATAGGAGCGCGGTTGCCCTTTCTCTCCTCGGGCCGTGGTTACCGTTTTCCGCCCTTCACCAAAGCTCGTCGTGGCTTCCGAGAGATTTAGTGGATTTAGCGACTTTGCCGGGCAGATGCTCACGAGCGGCGCGAAGCGCTCGGCCGGAAGGTCGAAAGCGAGAGGAAGAAAGAGAAAGAGAGAGAGAGAGAGAGAGAGAGAGAGAGAGAGAGAGAGAGAGAGAGAGAGAGAGAGAGAGAGATAGAGAGAGAGATAGAGAGAGATAGAGAGAAAAAGAGAAATATATAGAGAGAGAGAGAGCGAGAGAGCAAGAGAGGAGCGAGAGAGAGAGAGAGAGAGAGAGAGAGAGATGCATCTGGAAAGCAGAGACAAGAGGAACGATGAGACGCTGCGAGGGTCCGGAGCAAGGCATCCTCGTTGACTAGGGTATGGTGCGGCAGCCATATCGGGCGGCGGTTCTGCCGGCACAATACCACTACCACGGGCCATTGTGTTCGGGCGGGGCGACCCACGGCCGCGCACGACACACAATGCGACAGCGGCAAAGGTGTATCTGAAGTGCGCTGGTGCTCCCGCACCGAGACACGGCTGGTCTACGGAATAATACGTTCAATGTGCATAGCGGCGTGGGTGAGCGCGGGAAATTACTTTATCAGGCCCGTCTCTATACCCTCAGCCCCACCACTCGAAGCGCGGACGCGCTAATGATACCATCCATTTTCCAAGCTTACGACTCGGATTGTTTTGCACTCCTGGAATTAGTCTCTATGAGGTGACTTCGATGGTTTTTGCAGCGGAGCAATTGTCTATGAGCGATTACAGCATCAGTCGCTGTTACAGAGCGCGAGTAATCCACACGTCGTTACAGTTGCTCACGACATTCCCTTTCGGAATACTATTTTAATAATATTATAACGATGAATCGTTTTCAACACAGCTCCATCGAAGGATAAGTCTCAGTAAAATTCTTTTACATTCCCTGGTAGAAATGCATTCTATTTTTAAGTTATAAACAAGGTATTTTCAAATGAAGATACCTAGTAACAAGGTATATTTGTTCGGTAGTAAATAGGAAAACATGTAACGTTTTTTACGGTCATTCCGTCCGATTTATAGTTACATTTTTGAAGCTATTTTTTCGGTATTTAATAGCTATAATAGTTAGTTTGAGTAAATATATTTTACGTATCCAATAAAGGTACCTTGTAACTAGGTATATTTTACCTATTGAAACTGAAATTATTTTAAAAAATAGAAAATAGGTTGTTTTTATTCCTTTTCATCTAGTTATTCCCTAGTTAATGGGCAATTAATATTTTGGTTATGGAATATCGCGCGCGTGCGCGCGTGTGTGTGGTTATGACTAAACTTTGTCTTAAAACAAGGTTAAGCGAGGTATAACATATAACCTAGCAAAAAAATTGATATCGTTATTATGCTTTCTTATATAAAACCATTGATTTTAATCATTATTTTAATGAATTAATTAAAAATTTTTATCAAGTTCATTTCGAAAATTTTGAAATAACTTATAAGTACGTTGGTTCTATATACCTTATACATCTAAATACATATACAACGCATTGACAATAGCTGACACATTCGTATATAATATATATTTTACTTATGTGAAGTCATCATCGGGCTTATATATTAACCAAGATAATGTTTTACCACTTGCGGAAATGGAAAGTCATCAGACATGCCGTATGAACACTCTCCATAAAATCAAGTTACGAATTATAGTTATGAACTCAGCATGATTTTTAATTTAAAAAATTAATTTTATTTTATAAAATTTCAAAAATTTCAAATGATATTATTTATATTATAAATAAATAGAATAGAACTACTAACTAACAACCAATAATTGAAGCCATTATAAGACATCAAAGAATAGAATTTTTTAATTAATTGCTTCATGCGAAATTTTAGATATTAAACAATAAAAGGAAAATATTTCCAAAACTAATTTATTACGTATAATTTTTAAAATGAAAAAATCGAATGAAAAGCCGCATTTATTATTACTTTGTAATTTTTTAAAATTATTAGTTTCCGCATCTTATGATTTTTCTTTTATTAAATCTACAACACAATGTTATAATATTATATAAATATAAATTGTTAACTAAATTGCTCATTTACTAACGAGAAACAAGGTTATAAACAACCTAGTTTCTACCTAGTTTTTAAAACTATTTTCTACCTTTTTCTTCATTTTATTGACAACGTGCACATTTTGCATTCTAAGATTTACCTTGTTTCTAGCCATAATGATCGATTCGATTTTTACTATCCAGTAACTACTTTCTAGCCTATTAAAAATTGTTAGATTTCTACCAGGGTTTATTACATTCATTTTCTTAAATAATATATTTTTAATATATATATATATATATATATATATATATATATATATATATATATATATAGGATATTGATTTTTAATGCAAAGAATTCCATTTTTTGTGTAAACATAATTGTTTAGTACGACATGCACGTATACAGTACGTAGTAGTAATCCATCTATTCACATTTAATATCAGTTACCGTTTAAAAATTTAGTTTCCACGAATCTTTATGAATCTTGTATACTTATTCGAATATTCGGAAATGCTTTATTTTTAGATACCTGCGTACAAGTATGAAATTGTTCATTACTATCATTTTAAAGACTAAATGTACGGATTACTGTTCCGAGTAATAATATACAATATAAAAAATTTAATATTCAAATATAATTGATTCGATGTAAAGAACGTTGGACAAATTATCGCGTTTCATTCAAAAGAACAGTTAGAAACAATCTGCTTGAAACATATAAGTGAAGAAGTTCAGTACCGTGTAAAAAGTTAAAGAAAGCCCATCGAATGATCATTAAGGTCGGGGCTCACGCTCGCATCGACGGCATAGCGCGCCAGCGAAGCGCTATAAATCAACGGGATGGGCTGAGAAGAGAAAGATATATATATATATATATATATATATATATATATATATAGAGAGAGAGAGAGAGAGAGAGAGAGAGAGAGAGAGAGAGATAGAGAGAGAGATAGAGAGAGAGAGAGAGAGAGAGAGAGAGAGATAGAGAGAAAAGGGGGAGAAGCGAAGAGCAGAATTGCGCGGCACGTAGCCGTTGGAAAGAAAAAGAGTCGTGACCTCCTCTTGATCGTTAAAATGATCTTCCGGCACGGCGAAAAAAAGAAGGAAGTAGGGGGAAGCGAGCGAGCTCTCCGCTCCACACACGACGCGGTCGACAAGGGGGCGTCGTCCTTTTTTTCTCCTCCGGCCTATGGCGGAGCTCCCGCGACGCTCCCGCAATGCTCACCGTTCCTCTTTCCCCTCCTCCCCGCGACACGCGCGCTCATCCGCGTGCAGTGTGACGAAGTGGCTAGTGGAGAGGGTCGAATACATCATTATATCTAGTCGACGGCCGCGGCGGCGTCAGCAGCCGAACACTGTCAAACGGCAACTGGCCTGCCACCTCCAGCGGTTACTGCGCCCGGGGTGGGGCGGCCAGGTATGCCGAGTCACGACGCGCGCGCTCTGGCGGGCGCGTCCGCGCTTGTTGTGCAGCACCACGACGTCAAGCGGCGGCGGCGCGGACCCGACAATGGCGCACCAGCCGTGAGTTCGGGCCCCCCGCGCCGCCATCCGGGCCGAGACTCCACCTGTCGCCGCGCCAGCGTGATACTCGCGGCTTCACTTCTTTCTTAATCGATTTTTTATGCACTACTAGGCCTCGGGGAAATCGATCCGGATTGACACGGGCACGGTCGCTAATGCCTTTTCACGTGGCTGTTCTTTTTTTTTACCTTTATCCATGGACGGAAGAAATAAGCGCTTTAGATGCATTAGTCGCCGTGGCTTGGCGCGGCCGCAGTGGACTCGCGTTATTGAAAATTCATTTGGCGTTAAATTAAGAAGCGCGCTCCTTTCTCAGCCGAGATTTAAATGAAACATTTGTAAAGAAAGAAAACGGGCGTAAAACTATGAGAACGCGGAGTAAAGGCTACCCAAGGCAACCGTTGTTGCTTAGACTGCTCTGTGCCTCCTGCTCCCTGCCCTTTGGATTTAGCGAACAAACTTAGAGATTAGTTTGCTCTCAGGAATCGCCGCTTGGATGAAGCGAACGTTCTCGTTTTACAAATACGTACAGGTACGCTAGTAAATATAGGATTTCCACGGATGAAAGTGCGACTCATCATTCTGAGAGCGTGACCAATGAAAGAGGGAGAGTCGCGTCTTCTCCGTCTGACTTGGCCGTAATTCCAAATATTAACGACAATCTCCCAAAATCCACCAGCTGCCGAAAAACGGGATTTCCAGCCTGACCGGCGGCGCGGAACACTTTTTCGGGTTTTTATTTTGATCGTTCTTTGCAAGCAGCAAGACCTGATAAAGCTGCCGCGAAAATTCATGGCGGATCGTCGCTCTTAGTCGAGGCCAGCACCGCGCTGGAGGAAACGAACAAAGGCCGACATTATGTACGAGGCGACCATCCGGTTTCATCGCGGTTCCGTCTGTCCTCTGACGTTTCCACGGCAACCCGGATTTCGCACAGCAACCCCCCTAGCCGTTAGGGGGCGGAGGTTGTCTGGCAGCCGGAAGGAATGAAGGGATAGAACGGCCAGGGAGCGAGGCCAAGAGAGGATCGTAATTGTAACTTCATTTGGGGCTAATTTCGGGCGGAGCGCATGATGAAACGCGGTAATAATTGTATTAGGCAGACAAAGGACGGTTATGGATACGTACTGCAGTCGCCGCCGCCGCCACTTCTATCCCAGTGGATCCTCCTCTTCTCCCCAGAGTTGAGGCCGCCGCTCGTTGGCTCGCTTGTTTCGTCAAAGCACAAATAGATGGAAATGAGCCGAGAGCTATACATTTTGTAAATATGGCGGCATTAACAAGAAATCCGGAGGATGGAGGAAGAATGTATGAGTATATTGCGCGTATATGTACGCGAGAGAATTGCGGCCTCCTGGGGCACGACAGCGACCACTTAAAATTCACCAATATGGGCATATCAAATTCTTCCTTTATTAATTGACTTCTTGGTGGCGGCGGACTGCGAATTGTGGCGGAAGGAGAGAGCCATGGAAAAGACGAGCGCCATTGTCGCGCGAACCGCATATTCAAGAGGAGAGCGCCATTTTCGCTTTGTTGTGCGCCACGAACTACGAAGACCGTGCACTCGCGAATTTATACACCACGCCGATCTCGTCGAGTCCCTTGGGACTACTCGTACTTGATATAAACACGGCCATGAATAATGTCTTTTTCCACTGATTAATGTCAGCTGCCACCGGGAGACGTACTTGCACTCTGTCTTTTTTTTCGAAGAGTACTACTGTGGCCTCCCTTTTCTCTCCACCCTCTTACTAGCCCGCACTTTAATGCCAGTATTCTATACGCAAGAACGTTAAGAGTAAGAAATTTAAACTATACCAACTGTAGATATGATATAATGTCTTATATCATTACATTTACTTACACATTTTATTGCAAACAAACGCAACGAAAGAAAATTAAATATTGAGTTTTTAATGTCACTAAGTATATTCACATTGTTAAGTAAGCGAGTTAATAAGATCTGAAAATTTATGCTTTATCATATTAAATTGCAAAATAATCATATGTTACCAATATTAGAGGAATTCACAAAGCTATAGAAATTGTATATTTAAATTTACTATATGCTATAACTTGTGTATGAAGTTTGAAGAAAAAACCAAAGTAACAAAATTATGAAATCCAGCTATAGATAATATTTCATTTTCGATAACCAATTAAAAGGTTTAGCTTATCTTCTTCTAATAGTTAACGGATGTTTTTATATGTTGTCTTCAAATTTGAATAATTAACAAAAAATTTTTGTATTAAAATGTTCGAATATTCCAATATTTTGTTTCTATAATATATATATAATTTATGTTTTTATTAATAGTATTTAACAATAATTTCAAGAAATTCTTTTTTTTATTAATCGATTAGTTTGTGTTTTTAGATTTCCAACGAAACAAGTTATGCTTGTAGAATGATTCGTTATGCATCTAATAACACGAAGGTACTAACCGTATATTGTATGAATAAAATGTTTTCTATATTTTAACTTTATTTTTGCGCAAATTTCGTCTGTCTTTCGTTTAACTTGTCTATCCTTTTCCAACACTAGAGCTGACTAGAACGAACAAAATAAAAATCGTCAGCATTAGAAAATTCGCGAAGCCAAGTACCTAGAGCGAATCAGGTATAGTGGTAGAGAAGAGCGGCGGATATACCTGGGGTATAGGATGCGGGCAAACGATTCTGCGCTGGTACTCATCGATGTGCAATGGTAAATCAGCAGGCTCACCGGTGAAATTATATTTACGGTCGCATAATTCAATAAGGCGACGACGAGCCTAGCGGCGAGGTGCCAGCGCTCGCGAAGAAACGCGGGGCAACAACTAGGCAAGCAGAAAACGACACAAAATACAGCCATGGGGTGGGCGGCCATATGGCTGCGCAAGGCGTGGAGCGAATAAGAGGGAGATAGGAGGAGGAATAAATCCGGGCCCGTTCTCCTTGGGGTGCGAAATGATATGGAAGTAATGGAGAGACGCGGTAAGAGAGCGAAGGCGCGGGCGCGCCAACCACCCCCTGTGCGCTCGAGAGATTGACCCGTCCGATACGCGCGCAGAGAAAAACGAGCACGCGTTCGTACGCCCGATGACAGATTGATGTAATTCCCGGGAGCGAAATTCCCGGCGACAGATTTTCTGCCAACTGTCGGCCCAGCGCGCCACGTAAGGCTCCCTCATTATCGCGAATTAAAGTTAATGCATCGCTGCGCGCTAGAGCTATGAGCGCCGATCAGTTCGCGCTTTCTGGCCCATCGGGCACTCTGTTATCCCTGTTTTATATAATTGTGTGTGTATATATTATGGGTAACCACGCTCGTCGATCTTTCACACGTTAAACTGCAGCTTTTATTATTCATGCCAATAATGTATGGATTTTACCATTAATTTCTGACTCAATGCCACCTCGGATAGGTGTCTCAAGAAATTATTAAGTAGTTAATTACAGAAGTTTTATATGAATATTAAGGGCGATTATGTTATGTTAAAAGTAAGAGAATCATTCGTGGTACACCCTTTTTCCAAAGGACTAAAAGATAGAGAAAAGATACTTTTTCAAAAAAAAAAAAAAACTCATTAGTAAGCCTAGAAAAATATAATAATAGCCCTGGTAGAAATTTAACAATTTTTAATAGGCTGAAAAGTAGTTACTAGGTAGTAAAAATAGAATCAATCATTGTGGCTAGAAACAAGGTAAATCTTAGAATGCAATATGTGAACGTTGTCAATAAAATTAAGAAAAAGGTAGAAACTAGGTTTAAAAACTAGTTAAAAACTAGGTAGAAACTAGGTAAAAACTAGGTTGTTTTTAACATTGTTTCCGGTTAGTAAATGAGTAATTTATTTAACAATCAATATTTATATAATATTATAACATTATGTTATTGATTTAATAAAAGAAAGATCGTAAGTTATGGAAATTAATAATTTTAAAAAATTACAAAGTAATAATAAAGTCTGCTTGTTAAAAATCATGCTGAGTTCATAACTATAATTCGTAACTTGATTTTATGGAGAGTGTCCATACGGCATGTCTGATGACTTTCCATTTCCGCAAGTGGTAAAACATTATCTTGGTTAGTATATAAGCCCGATTATAACTTCCCATAAGTATAACATATATTGTATACGAATGTGTAAACTATTGTCAATGCGTTGTATATGTATTTAGATGTATAAGTTATATAGAACCAACGTACTTATAAGTTACTTCAAAATTTTCGAAATGAACTTGATAAACATTTATAATTAAGTCATTAAAATAATACTTAAAGTCAATGAATTTATATAAGAAATCATAATAACGATATCAATTTTTTAGCTAGGTTATGTGTTATACCTCGCTTAACCTTGTTTTAAGACAAAGTTTAGTCATAACCACACACACGCGCGCACGCGCGCGATATTCCATAACCAAAATATTAATTGCCCATTAACTAGGGAATAACTAGATGAAAAGGAATAAAAACAACCTATTTTCTATTTTTAAAAATAATTTCAGTTTCAATAGGTAAAATATACCTAGTTACAAGGTACCTTTAACTGGATACGTAAAATATATTTACTCAAACTAACTATTATAGCTACTAAATACCGAAAAAATAGCTTCAAAAATGTAACTATAAATCGGACGGAATGACCGTAAAAAACGTTACATGTTTTCCTATTTACTACCGAACAAATATACCTTGTTACTAGGTATCTTCATTTGAAAATACCTTGTTTATACCTTAAAAATAGAATGCATTTCTACCAGGGAGCTTTAAAATTAGAAAGTAGCACTCCATAATTTTTTAATGAATTGCCAGTATGCTACAGGAGATCAAATTTGACAAAATACATCTGTTACAGGCCATTTAAATTTTATTTTATTCAAACTAAGAGTAAATAAAAAGTAAGAGATTTTATTCCAAGTGAATTGGTTCTGAATATCAGTACCAAAAATTAATTGAGATAACTTTTTATATCATGAAATTACTCGTAAACTTTCGGAATGATTCTGAGCGTTCGTATCAAGAAAGAAAAGTAATAAAACAATATTTTAAAAAATCATAAAAATAGTAAAAAATATCCAGGGTAGGTGACATCAATATGGATGTAATTTTGCGATGTTTTTAGTACGCTAAATTTAATAATTTCAGAATTTCTTTTTCGCTTCAAGTTTTTAAGATATCCTAAATGTGTAAAAAAATGCTTTTTTCGATCATTTTTTAGGTAAGGTAGAGCTGTGGATTTTTTTAAATGTATATGCAATTTCTCAACGTACAAATCTAATGCTTTGAATTGTTGTTGATTTTATTCAATTATTTTATTTTGTCGAGAAAATATCGAAAAATGAAATTTTCCTGTTTCAAAATTTTTTTATACTTGAATATCTCCTGGCGTAAGATAAACGTAATTCAATTAATTTTTTTCAGTAGGTAACTCAATTTTTCAAGTCAAATTTGGATTTAGTGGATAATAAAAATTGGATAATTAAAGATAGTCATATTTGTGTAATCTTCCCATGTTGTTCCTTTACTATTATTATTATTTTAAACGATGAATAAGTTCGTTAACTTTGATAACAGTTCCGGTTCGAAATCGAACTCTCACTATCAGTAAAATAAAGAAGGTATACGACTTATAATGTAATGATAACCCGTGTAGAAATTCATTCTCGAATCTAACTAGTATCAGGCTAATTTTCCTTAATAAATGTTCGGATCCAGAAGGGAAATCTAGTCTGATCCTAGTTCCGATTTGTCCCACTTTTAACAGCTTTTCATATAGGGAACGAGCTTAGATTTTGGTAGGTATACCAAGCTAGAAACTAGACAAAATCTAGTCAGAAAATCTAGAAATTAAGCCAATAATAAATTATTCTAATTTTGTTTCCTCGATTAAGTGAATAATTTTTTGACTCTTTAATATTTATTTATTTAAAATAAAAAAATATATTTACGTATTTAGGTGACGCATACCATTTAATTAGCATTCATAAATTATTTTCTATATGACTATTACGTATTACGATTTACAATAACAATTAATAATTATTAATATATTTTTTATACACTAATTATTGTAAATTTTAATGTTAAACACCTCTGCTGAACATATAATATTTTATTCGATGAAAAAAATTCCGACCTCCCCTGAGTATCGAACCCACGACCCTACGATTCGCAGGCTAACGCATTATTCACTATGCTAAAAAAACGCAACATGGGATTACTATATTATATTTTGCATATGACCGTACAGCACTTAAGACCATATAATAATATTTTATAAACACAAGATAAAACATATATAGGAAATCAATTTTTTAAATTCTTTCCCATGTTCGAAAGATCTGCGGGTGTTTATATACTATATACTATATATATATATATATATATATATATATATATATATATATATATATACATACACACGCGTGCGCACACACATGCGCGCGCGCACGCACACGCACACACACACACGCACGCACGCACGCACACGCGCGCACACACACACACACACACACATACACACATTCATTTATTATATATATATATATATATATATATATATATATATATATATATATATATATATATATATAATATCTCATTTTCGTACTCATAAGGTCTTGATTAGAAAAGACGTCGTTCTTTCCAATATTAGAAAAAGTTGAGGAAACCTAACTATAATCAAAATAAAAAGTTTAACCAGTTCCTGAATTCTCCTACTTAGCAGATTCCGCCTAGAAAAACGTCATTCTTTCCAAAATAGGGAGAAATTAAGGAAATCTGACTAAATCCAAGATAGAAAGCCTGATAATTTCCTTAAGTTTTCTATTTGTAAAATTTTGACAATAGAAAGCACGTATTTCTTTCTAACATCAATAAAAGATAACCAAATCTGAATAAAGTTGAGAAAGTAATAATTAATATAAGATGATTATTAGATGATCGAAGGGAAATCTAACTCGGATCTGGCAAGTATTACTTACATGAGGAAATCATCAGTAATACTGACTAGGATCTAGCCCGAACTAGGGATATACCGATTATATTTCTGCACGGGTATATTTTCGAAATTCATTGTTTATAAATCGAGCATCTATATATACTTCGAAGTTTTTCTCAACCTATGATACATATAAACATATACAATTTAAAAACATTCAGAAGAAGATTTCGAATTTTTAACTTAAGGTATTAAATACAATTGATAGAAAAATTGTCAAAAACCAAAGGCGAAAAATGTCTTTTAATGTGTTTTTTCTGAAATATAAATTGCACAAAGGTTTCGGCCATAATTGTAGGGAATTTAAATTTTGTATATGTAAGTTAACACCGAGCAAATGACAACGAGCAATACAGTCACTTACTAGAGAGCCAACGCTTCTATTGCACAATATAATTATCTCGTGGAAAATTCAAATTATTTCTCAACGTAAAGGGCAAAAGTATATATTATAGGCATGACTGTAAGGTTGTTGCAATCCAAGTATTTTATTATCCATAAATTATCTCTGACAAATCTCGAATTGAGAAATTGGTAATAATTCAGAAATTAGATTAAAATATAAAATATCACTTAAATTATTGAGTTTTTCTTATTCTGAACACAAATCCAAGGCATGGATTCTTTAACCTTTGAATAATCAATAAATTAAATATATCAAAACTGATGCCGGGCAAACAGAAATCATTCTAAAATATGTAATAATTGTTCTGGGAATTTGGTGCAGTTTTCTAAGAATAGTGTATTTGCATAAAGAAGATCACATATATAGTTTGAGCTAAATAGCTATTCTATAGGAATCATCCATTGAGATAAAAGCTGTAACTTGCAGAAATTGCATCGAAAATCTATGCATTATAACTGGATTTCCTCAAGACTTAATTTGCAATACAAGACAAACTTTTCGATATAAATAACAAAGAAGCATCTGTGATAATTTGCTTAATGAAAAAAGAATTACGAAGCAAGAATGAAATTACATTCGGAATCAAATTAAAGAAATCGGAGTGCAGGAAGCCGTAATAATCGCTCGAACAAAGTTGACGCAATTAAGAGTTGGCCAAAGATCGGAAGCAATTGTGGTTCAAACAGGAGGGACTGGAGAGGGAAAGAGAGGGCCGCCCCTCGGGGACGCGGCGATCAATCAGACTCGCGGGTCGCGTCCGCTGGCCGATGGCTATGCAACGCGGCGGGCGACAGACGCCGGAGTCCGACGACCGTCGGCGAATTAAAAGATGAAACGACGGCTCGGGCGTTCTGGCCGGCCGGAAAAGATGGCGACTGTGTATGGACGAGGAGTGAGGGCCACTGGATTTTGGGACGAGATATCGATAGGCTCGGCTTCGGCAGCAGAGTCACGCTCGAGTAGGCGGCGCTAGGCCCGAGGGCTCTCTAGCTCTCTGCTAGTCTCACTCTGAACAGTGCTTCCCCCCTCTCCCCCGCTCTTTCGCGGCTCGACCTCCATCCCTTGGTACTTTGCACGCGCGCGCACGCAAAGTCAGCGGAAACAGATCGATAAGAAGCGGGCTTGGCTGTCGAGGGGCTTCGGCTCGGTCCAGCCTCCTCCGTTTCCTCAATTCGACGTGCCTGCTCCCGTGCCGCGCCTTCTTGAGAAGAAAGCTCCTTGCGACTTGTTACGAGGAGGGTTGGAAAGCTCCGGAGCAGTTCCTGGCTGGCTGCACGCACACGTCATACCCGTCGGAAACTTTGGGACCGTTCTCGAGCTTCGTGTGCAACATATAGCTTGGCATTTTTCCAAACTGTTGACGTATATACGAATTAACTCATAGCGTCATTTAAATTTAGTATTTCATTCCCGGAGCATCCTAAGTGCTTACATTTATTGGAAAAAATACTTTTTTCCGAATATTTATATTCGAGGTGGTATGAACTCGATCATTATATATAAATACCTATATGTAGTTCTTTGTACAATCAAACAACTGTTGGAAAATGCTCTGTTGATTCTACAAATTACTATGAGATCTCCTGATTTTCTTCAGATTTTGTTTCATCAATTTTGAGTGATCAGCATTTTTAGCAGTAAAATAAGCACACTTTTACTACATTCAGTAATTTATAGCTTCTGCGGAAAGTCTCTTTCACTGTAAACATAAACGTACTGTTTTACATAAAATATTTCAGTTTTGCAATAAAACTACGTTTATACCCGTGCAGAAATATACTCGGCATATCCCTAGTTCGGGCTAGATCCTAGTCAGTATTACTGATGATTTCCTCATGTAAGTAATACTTGCCAGATCCGAGTTAGATTTCCCTTCGATCATCTAATAATCATCTTATATTAATTATTACTTTCTCAACTTTATTCAGATTTGGTTATCTTTTATTGATGTTAGAAAGAAATACGTGTTTTCTATTGTCAAAATTTTACAAATAGAAAACTTAAGGAAATTATCAGGCTTTCTATCTTGGATTTAGTCAGATTTCCTTAATTTCTCCCTATTTTGGAAAGAATGACGTTTTTCTAGGCGGAATCTGCTAAGTAGGAGAATTCAGGAACTGGTTAAACTTTTTATTTTGATTATAGTTAGGTTTCCTCAACTTTTTCTAATATTGGAAAGAACGACGTCTTTTCTAATCAAGACCTTATGAGTACGAAAATGAGATATTATATATATATATATATATATATATATATATATATATATATATAATAAATGAATGTGTGTATGTGTGTGTGTGTGTGTGTGTGCGCGCGTGTGCGTGCGTGCGTGCGTGTGTGTGTGTGCGTGTGCGTGCGCGCGCGCATGTGTGTGCGCACGCGTGTGTATGTATATATATATATATATATATATATATATATATATATATATATATATAGTATATAGTATATAAACACCCGCAGATCTTTCGAACATGGGAAAGAATTTAAAAAATTGATTTCCTATATATGTTTTATCTTGTGTTTATAAAATATTATTATATGGTCTTAAGTGCTGTACGGTCATATGCAAAATATAATATAGTAATCCCATGTTGCGTTTTTTTAGCATAGTGAATAATGCGTTAGCCTGCGAATCGTAGGGTCGTGGGTTCGATACTCAGGGGAGGTCGGAATTTTTTTCATCGAATAAAATATTATATGTTCAGCAGAGGTGTTTAACATTAAAATTTACAATAATTAGTGTATAAAAAATATATTAATAATTATTAATTGTTATTGTAAATCGTAATACGTAATAGTCATATAGAAAATAATTTATGAATGCTAATTAAATGGTATGCGTCACCTAAATACGTAAATATATTTTTTTATTTTAAATAAATAAATATTAAAGAGTCAAAAAATTATTCACTTAATCGAGGAAACAAAATTAGAATAATTTATTATTGGCTTAATTTCTAGATTTTCTGACTAGATTTTGTCTAGTTTCTAGCTTGGTATACCTACCAAAATCTAAGCTCGTTCCCTATTAAAAATGCTATTCAAAATGGGACAAATCGGAACTAGGATCAGACTAGATTTCGCTTCTGGGTCCGAACATTTGATAAGGAAAACTGACCTGATACTAGTTAGATTCGAGAATAGATTTCTACACGGGTAAGAATTATTCTCGCCAATAGTTTTCAATTAATATCAATAGAATGCACAACCAATAAAAACATTCAGTTTCATTGAATAGCACTGGAATATTAAATATTTCTAAAGAAAATGTTGAAGAAAATTAGTATTCAACAGAAATCACTAGTGAATCGACATAGAAAGCTTCTTTCAAACTATATATTTACATTAAGATAGTGCAAATATCAAAACACACGTTTTTTACTGTTTTTTTTAAACAATTATGTTTATTATTTTCTAATATTGTTTCCTCTTTATATTTATCAGAAACTATCTGACTTTCAATATTCGACAAATATATAGTCTCTTGTTTTTGCTTATACAAGAACTTACGGTTTCATTATTCAACAAATTTTGACGCCACAATTATCAAAATACTAATCGCTTACGTTCCCTACGCTTGCTTTACATTCACCGAGGAGAACTGGTAGTGAACCGAATATTATATATGGTTTTAAAACTTAAATTTTTTCTGGGACGTAAACAAAGGAAATCAGACTATTAAAAAGACGAGACGAGATTCGTTTGAAAAATTCGGCCTTCTCGAGCTCAAGCACAGAGCGAAATACGAAGCGATGGAAGGGTGAGCTCCTTTCCGATCAGAAAGTCACGAAAAGGCTTTTTCCCTAAAAGCGCTCTTCTGTGTTCCCCTCGTATACTTCGATACACAGCGATACGTCGAGGTGGGCCTTCGTTCTCGGCCTCGACTTTTTCCAGGCGATCTGCTTCTCCCGTTTCCGGATTCGGATTAATATACTGCCCGAGGTCCGGGGTGGTGTTGGTGCTCTAGTCGCTCAGCTGCTCGGCCGTGGACTAGAGAAAAGCAATGTGAGACCCTTGCAGTGCTGGGGGACGGTGTCGATCCTGGAGTCACTCGAGCATCGAGCTATTCGCGGCCACCTCCTGTTTATTCTCCCATCCGCTACACAAGCGCGAGCGCCGCGAATGTCTCCTCGCTCTAACCCATTTTCTTCTTGTGTGCTTCCCCACGGATGCGAAGATCATACCACTTTCGAGAATGTATTTGGTCGCGAGCACGCAATTGATACGACAGTTTATTATGGGCAGGCGCTTGTAGAACAACGAGTGCCGGAAATCCCGGCGGACTCGGCGCGACCCTCGGCCAATGGAAATCAAAATCGGCTCGGCAAAATAGTCGAAGTGTCCGAGCAAGGGGGCTGCCAGGAATCGCTGGGCATCCATCGGCGATTAGGAAGCGTAGGCTCACTCGACGGGGTCGCGTTAGCAGTCAGTAGCGAGCTGATCGCCCGGCACTTTCGTCGGCACTTTCGGCGGCATTTTCGCCCCCGCCCTCACCGAGCTTTGGTGATGCTCCGCCGGGAATAGTCTCGATTAATTCAAGTGTTTTTACGTTGGGAGAGCCACGTCGAGGGGGAGGCTAGCGACGAATCCCGCGGGATTGACCGTTGCAGCGTATCAGCGAGGCGCACCCGCCCTCATAGCAGCGCGTGCTCACGTTCCCGGCTTTCGAAACCCGGGGATCGTCCACATATGTCTTCGGATTTAATCGGTCGCTACTTAGAACTTATCTGGTCTGTTCATTTCTAGGCAGCGACGATGGTGTAGTAAAATGGGATTTCAATATTTCGAGCGCTCGCCGCTAATAGAAAACACTCGCACCGGAGGGCGCGATTAGCGCGCTCGCAAAGGCGCAGAGCCGTAGAATGATCAAAAAACGCAGGAGGCGCGAGCCACGTCACCCGCTTGCGCACACCTGCCAGTGACACCTCGGATCTGACCGCGGTGACTCCAGTCGACGTCTGACTTAATTGGATCGGTTCGATTTTCCTGTGGCTTGCCCTGATATAATGGAATACTGCGCGCACGCGCACGTACCAACGAAGACTGAGGTGGCACTTAAGCCATGATGAGCGACTATACACGACTTACTATAGCTTGACTGTAGTAGGTTTTACTTTTCTATAAGATTATAATTATTTTCCATGTTACGCTTCTAATAGCTAATTTTGAGTGTAATTCCATAACGGGCCGCGCTATTTTTAGAGGTAAAAATAACTTCAAAGTAAGAGCAGTTTTCGTTGGTTTGTCCCTCAAGGTTCGAATACTCTATTTCAGACAATTGGGCATTGGAATATATATATATATATATATATATATATATATATCATATCATATCATATCATATCATACTAATTTATAAAGAAAAAGCGTGTTTTTGTTTGTATACGATAACCAACAAAACTACTGAACCGATTGCTCTGAAATTTGACACACACACACACACACACACACACACACACACACACACACACACACACACACACACACACACACACACATATATATATATATATATATATATATATATATATATAATGCATTAGTTTGCGATTCGTAGGGTTGTGCGTTCTCGATACTCATCGGAGGCCGGAATTTTTTTCATCATATTGAAATATTTATATATTTCACAGAGGTATTTAAAATTTATAATAGAATTACGTTAAAATTTAGAATAATTAGTGTACAAAAAATATATTAATAATTAATAAATTGTTAGTTGTAAATCGCAATACGTAAAAAAACATACGGAAAATAATTTATAAATTCTAATGAAATTGTATGCGTTATATATTTATATATTTTTTATTTTAAATAAATAAGAATTAAAAGAGCCAAAAACTTATTTACTTAATCGAGGAAACAAAATTGAAATAATATATAAATTGTATTAATATTTAGATTTTCTGACTAGACTCTGTCTAGTTTCTAACTAGGTATACCTACTAAAATCTAAGCTTGTTCCCTATATAAATTGTCAATAAAAGTGGGATAAATCGTAGCTAGAATCAAACTAGCTTTCCCTTCTCGATCCTAACATTTAATAAGGAAAACTAACCCGATACTAGTTAGATTCGAGAATGAATTTCTTCGCGGGATACTTTTCTAAAGATATAGAATATAGAATATATATGTAGACTGTCAGAGATATCGGTTCAGTATTTTTTTGTTTATCATGTACAAACAAAAAAATCCTTTGCTTTTATGAATTAGTATGATATGATGTGATATATATAGGAAGGCGAGACGAAGTATATAACAGGAGAATGAGAACTTACCGGTTGATGGAGGAGACTGATGGCACGTTGTCCTGCGAGCAGATGCCCTCGGCAAGTAATCTATCACGTATTTCCCAGGCGAACATCGTAGGATTGTCCCTTTTGTAGTTGGCGATTGCATCGACAACTGGTGGCGTCGCCACTTTGGGCTTCGAACCACCTATGACTCCCGCTTTGAAGCTGCCAGTCTCGTAATACCTGAAAACGATATCAGGTATGAATGGGTGTGGAATAAGGTAGAGTTGTTTACAACTTTTCGTGAGGGTCGCTAATCGCCGCCTTTACATATTTATAATCTCTTTTTTTGCGTTCGTACTGGGATATATCGTCTGTTCCTCCCTACGTGCGTTCATTCTCTGTATAGATTAAATTTAACGTCGACGCATGAGCTGAAATTTATTATTACGATCTTAATTTATGTTAAAACTTTATCAATTTGAAGAAAGGCTTTAACTCTCTATACTGTTCATTTTTCACGCACGCTGCATGCAGATGTGACTATATAAACATGTAAAAATAGTACACATATATAACAGGTTCTTGGCAGAGTTACTGCTCTTCTCTGCTAATTTAATTTTGTCTCCCGAAATGATTTTACTGTTTCGCAGAGAACGCGCGCAGAAATATAATGCGGCGGTGCTCATTAGGCGGAAGCGAGCGAATAAGATCCAGAGGAGCGGATGAGTAAGCACCGCCAGCAAGCAGCGCGGAGGCCGCAAGAGGTCGCATCACATCACTCCAACTCGATCGCACGTAAACGACGACTCGCGGCGGGAAGGTTTCTTAAGGGAAGGGCGTCTCCTCGTTATTTGGGAGCACGCTTGCGGCCCCCCAAGGTGACGATTCTATCGGCAACGGCCGACGCTGAAGGAGCTCTTTGTGCCTAATTAGCTAAATGATACCTTCGCCCGTACCTAGATTCAATTAAACTGGGGCCACAATAACGGGCCGGTTGTATACCACGCGCGCGGTAACGAATGTGTGGCCCTGGCTCTCAAGTTTCCCTCCTTCGCCGATCTCTGTACGCGGCTGAAAAGGAGGAGAGCCGAGAATTGACTCGTGATACCCGAGTTATTAATGGAATCGCTTGCGAACTAGAGATAACGCGGCTCGAGTTTATTAGGGCGCCGATGCGCTCTGTATCCCTTTTGCTGTTTATTGTTTTCGATTAGCTCGATCTGTGTTGCAAACTTCGGCCGGTAGTGTGCCGATCCACCGCCGCGCTGGACTTGACGAACAGTCTATGTAATTATTCGAGCTCAACTTCCTGTATCGGCAAACAAACTATCAAAAATTTACTTTTTAGCTTCTACAAAATGGAGCAATTCAACCAATTAAGAATAATAAAGTCGCTGATGAAGTTGTTGTAAACATTGTATGGAGTGCAACTTGCTTACTGTATTAACGCGCTAAATATCGGTCTGCTAGATGGAAAAACCCAACGAAAACCACCCATTTCGATGTGCAATCAAGTAGGCGAAAGACCACCATTTACATACTTATAGTGCTTCATCATTGCAGACTAGACCTTAAATAGTGCATGAGACTTACAACAGGAGAAAGGCTCTTACCCCGTCTGTTTTGATCTTCGCAGCCGACAACCACAAACTGTTACTTCAAAGACCATATATGACACGCACATTATGGTTACTCCACAGAGAAATTACAGCTCATAATGTTTTACACTCTTTGTTCTCCATCAAGCTGTACTCGATATATAATTTTCAAAAATAGTTTCTAGATGGATGTATATTTATAAATCATGAATTTGCGGTGACAATTATTCATAAGAACTTAGCATTTAAGTTACTTTGAAACATAGCTTGCACACTCTACACCTTTGGAAAAAAGTATGAATTTTATAAATAATACAAACGTGAACCATATTTTAATTTTAAAAAGATAAAAAAAACTTTCAATTATTATGAAATCTTACACAGTTGTTTTATTATAACTTAAAAAAAAATCAAATTAGTGTATCTATTTTAAATTTTGATAATGTTTTATTACTTTTATAAATAAATCAACCCTATTCCAGCAAGAAATCCTAATTCTTTTAAATTCAAAAAAGATTTTCTTAAAACAATAACTATTTATTAAATTCAAAGAAATTCATCCTACCTCTATTAAATATTTTCTTATAATTTCAAGAAATTACTTGACAATAAAAATTTTTTTAGTAGACTAAATTTGAATAACAGCTCATAAAAGTGAATATTTGCTTTTGCTATGAGAATTTGTAAAGCACAGAATGATTCAAAAGTGAATCGTATTGAAGTAACAGAGTTCAGTTGAGCGACTAAACTTTTGAACATTGGTAAAGAGGGTGAATCAATTCTTCCCATCAAATGAATTATAGAAAAAGTTTTTTCTGTCGAAAATCTTGAAGAGTCCATTAAATAAAATTCGTAGTTTAGCATCAGTTCATAATTATATAAAGAACGAAAGAGAGAAATGAGCAAGTAAAGAAAGCGAAGCTTCACGGCTGTCGTAAAAAATCAACTATATTTATGAGCCTGGATCGCTATGTATCGGACCGGGTGATGGAACGAGAAAATGAATTATGCAAGAAAAAGCCCCCGAAAATGAGAGTGATTACGCATTGGGCGATATGTCCCAAGCTGCACATGTCGCCCGATTGCTAGAGCGTACCCATTGATGCTTCGTATCCCCCCTCCCCTCCCCGAGCTGCACCACCCCGCTCCTTTCAGCGTGAAATGACCATTAGAACGCACGATTTTTCAAATCTCTAGCCGTCCCACGGCAGACACACCGTGCTACCGCGCTTCAATGCCGATTTAAACGACCTCAATAATTGTTCTCTCGCACCGCACGCTTGCTACGCTCTTTATTTATGTTTTCCCGTTGCTGCGCGCGTGCTGCATTGGGGCGAGATTCGATGAGCCCTTGCGAGGGTTCGCCTTTTGTCGTTCTTTTCCGTGGCTGCGGCGCATTTTTGAGGGCTACATTGTGATCAGAAGTATACGCACAACTCGTTTGATATATTGGGATTATCAAATCAACTGAGGACTCGCCACCGTGCAAAACGCTAGAAGCGCAATATCTAAAGCTGGTAGATTTGGAACTTGGAGAACTCCAACACTTTGTTCCACTTGATTATACTATTCGAATATATCTGCGATTGGAGCTATTGCAAATATATTTGTCGTTTTGGACTGGTACAGTTGATTGTAATGTTAGAACAATTCAGCCGTTGAACTTGATTAAATTATTCGCTATCTACATAACAACCACGTACATATGTCGAACAGCAATAAGAAGAACGAGCCTGGTTGAAGCAAACGACGGAAGTTCGAAGGTGCCGCTGGGCATAAAAAACGTGCCCGACTAATTTTACGAGATCCCTTTTCTATTTTGGCGGGTCGGCTTCTCGGAAGAGCTCGTGAGGCTCTGAGGTGCGTCTTAGTCCACGCCAACGGCGCGTGACTGTGTAAACGGGCAGTTAACGGCACGCGAGCGTTGCCCGCGTGTGCGCGCGCCACCTCGTAAAGCGCCACGATCGCGATGGCCGCGAGTCTTCGCTCCCGCGCGCGCGAATGCGTTACGCGTGTCTGACTTGGCATCCCCGTCGTGGCCGGGAGGCTATAAGTATAATGCGACTCAGCTTTGCTTGGCTCTTGCACAACCTTTTTGCCGTCTACTTTGTCCGCGACTACTTTGTTCTATAGAGACCGTTTTGTGCGCGCGTGTGTTCGCCGGACGTTAAAAACTTGGCTCTGTCAATGATCACCCTGAAAGTTCCAGTCGATGGGGAAATGCCCTCTCCTCGACTCACTCTTGCTTCCCTCTCTCTCTCTCTCTCTCTCTCTCTCTCTCTCTCTCTCTCTCTCTCTCACTCTCCTTCTCTTTCCCGACTATCTGTCTATCCAGCTGGAAGACCTTTTCCACTTTTACCAATTCAGGAGAATACTCTCCGTCTTCGCGTAAATCGATATATGCCGTCCTCGAGTTGTTCGCTCAAACTAATCACAGAGTTTTCATTGGTTAAAAAACTAACTACTTTAAATTAAACTGTCTTTCCATTAAACAGGCCTTTTGGGATGAATAGCTTAGCACAAACGATGCATAACACTAAAATAATATTCTTTGTTAACCGTTCGGCCGGTTAGAAGGAATTCATAATGAACCACATCAGGAGAATCAAAGAAAACAGTAAGCATATATAACCTTGATTTTTTAATGACTTTAATGATTTTTTCGGTCTCCACTCTCCTTTAGCGCGGTATTCGCTCGATTGATCAGTTGTTTCTAGTTCGTAAGCATAGACCCAAGTTTCATCTCCAGTTATTATGCGTTCCATCTTGTCCTAATAGTCCGAAAGCATTGTTTTACAGACTTACATGCGACACTGTTTTTGCAAAAAATTGATTGTTTTTGGCACCAATAGAGATTTCACTCTATTCAGGCACAAAATGTCTTTTAAAATGGTGTTGACTGACCCATTTGAAATTCAAACAATATTAGGAATGGCTCTAGTAGTCAATCGACGATTTCGTAGAACCAATTCTGTGATTTTGTCGACGTGTAGCCCATCAGTAGATGTTCTTGGTTATCTTTGATGCGGTTCGTCTTTAAGGCGTTCGCGACCTTTTTTGAACAATTTGTGCCAATCACAAATATTTGCTCTTGACATTGACTTCTCACCAAAGGCCTTCTGCAAATTACTGAACGTTTCGGCAGCAGATATTTCCCCGTGTAGAAATTGATTCTCGAATCTAACTAGTATCGGGTGAGTTTTCCTTATCAAATGTTCGAACCCAGAAGGGAAATCTAGTCTGATCCTAGTTCCGATTTGTCCCACTTTTAATAGCATTTTTAATAGGGAACGAGCTTAGATTTTGGTAGGTATACCAAGCTAGAAACTAGACTGATTCTAGTCAGAAAATCTAGAAATTAAGCCAATAATAAATTATTCTAATTTTGTTTCCTCGATTAAGTCAATATTTTTTTGACTCTTTAATATTTATTTATTTAAAATAAAAAAATATATTTATGTATTTAGGTGACGCATACCATTTAATTAGCATTCATAAATTATTTTCTATATGACTATTACGTATTACGATTTACAATAACAATTAATAATTATTAATATAATTTTTATATACTAATTATTGTAAATTTTAATGTTAAACACCTCTGCTGAACACATATAATATTTTATTCGATGAAAAAAATTCCGACCTCCGCTGAGTACCGAACCCACGACCCTACGATTCGCAAGCTAACGCATTATGCACTATGCTAAAACGCAATGTGGGATTACTATACTATAGTTTGCATATGACCGTAAAGCACTTAAGATAATATAATAATTTTATAAGCACAAGATAAAACATACATAGAAATCAATTTTTTAAATTCTTTCCCATGTTGGAAAGATCTGCGGGTGTTTATATACTATATATATATATATATACACGCGCGTGCGCGCACTCATTTATTATATATATATATATATATATATATATATATATATATATATATATATATAAATAAATAATATCTAATTTTCGTACACATAAGGTCTTGATTAGAAATGACGTCGTTCTTTCCAATATTAGAAAAAGTTGAGGAAATCTAACTAGAATCCAAATAGAAAGTCTAACCATTTCCTGAATTCTCCTACTTGGCAGATTCTGCCTAGAAAAACGCCATTCTTTCCAAAGTAGGGAGAAGTTAAGGAAATCTGACTAGATCCAAGATAGAAAGCCTGATCATTTCCTTAAGTTTTCTACTTGTAAAATTTTGACTAGTGGAAACACGTATTTCTTTCTAACATCAATAAAAGATAAGGAAATCTGAATAAATTCGAGAAAGTAATAATTAATATAAGATGATTATTAGATGATCGAAGGGAAATCTAACTCGGATCTGGCGAGATTTACCTACATGAGGAAATCATCAGTAATACTGACTAGGATCTAGCCCGAACTAGGGATATACCGAGTATATTTCTGCACGGGTCATTTCGTGTATAAAATTTAATGCTTCTTTTTTGAATAATTGGAGATATTATTAAAACCGAAGAGAAAACTTTTCTTTATTCACAAAACACAAGCGAAGCTATATGATAAATGAAGATAATTACATGAAATTTGGTATAGATAACTCACAATACTACCAACTTAAAAATAAACACATTTGTCCGAATCGATAAACTCGGGAAATTTGAATTTGAAGTCTTATTCATATTTGACACTGTAGTAAACCTATGTGATGCCGCTCGCAAGTTCAACTCCGTATTCAAATTGATTTAATGTGAATAAAAAGCATTCTAACGGTTTATGAAACGTCACACAAAGATGGAAATTAAACTTTACATTATACGAAAAAATTCAATATTTACATTTATAATATAAAATTTAACTTAAAAAAGTGTTTCACCATATGTTTTTTACAATATATGTGCATCAAGATTGTCTTATCATGAATCTTCTATATATTTCGCTTAAATATTAATAATATCGATTTTCAGTTATTTTAGAACAGGCGAATAGAGAACTAAATTTAGAATTGTTCATATATGAAACGGAAAAATTTCTAGCAAGGGAAGGTCGGCATTCATGCATTTCGCTCCAACTGCATGAAGTGATTTTTTTCATATGCTCAATGGCCCGCCGTAGAGTTTTAAGACCCAACTCTATCCAATTCTCATCACCTATAGAAACTGTAAAATGGAGATTCACGCACGTCCACCTTGAGTCCATAAAAGTAAGAAATCTCGATACACTACTTCATAATAAATTTTTTTTTTATTTAACGTCGCTCTATTTATGCTTCCAAATATTGGTGCTAATCAGCGACGGAGGTCTACGATGTGTTTTTAAACAAAGCGCATGTAATTATTACAGCGGTGCTTGTGTCAATCGGGCGAGACCGGGATTTGAACTCGGATCACCAAGTTACTAGTCCTTCGCTCTAGCGATCGAGCCATCGTAAGCCTCAGCTTCATAATAAAGGTAATATCTTCCTGAAATATTTTTTCGTAGTTATCATATTTTTGTACCTTAGACATTCAGATATTTTGTATATCTATGCTTTTTTAAATATATTGTATAATTTAAAACACCCGTTTTGGAATTTATACTTATTTATACTGAAAAAAATATTTTCCGATATCAAGTAAATATTTACTTTTTTTATATCAAGTAAATCATTTTCTTAAATTAAGAAAATATTCACTAGATTTAAGAGTACGTGGTTTGATTCAAGTGAACTCTTCTTAAGTAAATACTTAAGATTAATTACTCTAATTAAGTAAATACTTCCTTGATTTAAGAAGATGCTTTCTTAATTTAAGAAAATAATTCACTTGGTACAAAACAAGAAAATATTTACTTGATAACGGATATTTTTTCTCAGTGTATTTAAAGCGAACACGTGAGAAAAATAGAATAACTATATACTTCTAATATATATTTATTTCACTTTCTGTTCATAATTGTTAATTATTATACTATATTGTATTTAAAAAGTTATACACATATATGTACTTTTTTAAAGCCAATCTATGTTTTTATATATTATTATAATATATTTCTCAATAATTAGCTGAAAATATTGCGCAATGCTTATAAATTCTCCCTGGTGCGCAACTAATTGTTATTTCATATACATATGTTCACTATTATTACAACAGACACGTTTCATTCAGGACTCCAATCTGCCCGAGAGAGAGAGAGAGAGAGAGAGAGAGAGAGAGAGAGCATATGATTTTTAAGTTAAAGATCCTCTTGGGAGTAATCGGCACAAGTGAGGTCATTGCTAATGAGTTGCTACAACTTAAGTCAAAAGCGGACGTGAACAAAAAAATAGAACGAAATTAAGCATCAATTATACAATGAAAGGCAAATATCAACATAATATAATACAATAGGATATAAATAATAAAGTATTTAATTATGAATACATATGCTACTTCCAACTTTTGTATCCAAATGGCTATGCTCATCTCAATTAATCTCTGGAGGATTTACTATTTCAAATTGTTTTAAACATATAGATCTTGATCACATGATATGCAGAGCCAAGTTTACATTGTGAAAATTGATTATGTATATCGATTATATGGTTTTCATATTAAGTATGCAATATATTTTCAAATAACCATATAAAAATATTACACTTATTTGGATACGTGATTTAAGTTTTTTTGAAAATAAATAATTTTTTTATAGAAATTTTTTAACAAATTTAATATGCGAATGGATACAGCAAATGATTGCGAAAAGTGGATGTAAATGCTAGCATAGGCGCGTGCTTGTCAACTAAGTAAAGCGAAGGTAAGAAAATAACTGTAGAAAGATAATTAATTTCACACGTTATTATCTTTTCAAACTTTATTAACTGAACGCATTTTGAAAGTGAAAATCGCAAATCCAAGCAGATCGTAGAGGATTGGTTAGAAAACACAAGCGTGCCCTAATATATGTAACATATGATAAAAAAATTACTGCCAAAAATGCTTTAGTCTTATCTTTTTCAACTAGTTATCATAATCTTACAATAAGTAAAAATCATTACAGATCAGTATTGTTCCCTATTATAATTATTATATCGAAACTTATTTATATGTTTAAAAGTATTTATTTAATTTTTTTATCGATTATGTGGTTTTAAGTAATTTGAAAAATGAATGTTTACAAAGACATAGATAACGCACACAAAGTCAATGAATTTTATATACAAAAACGGTGTTTTCATTCCAAGAATATAGATGCTTTTAAAATAAACCAGTGTTTTGAAATGTATTGTTTTTGTTGAGAAAGAGAGTAGGCTTTGCGTCATCTTTGACTGACAAGTTTCTATGTCTTTAGAATGGGATATCTTATTGGGGTTCTCGTAGCTAGGTAAAAATAAAAATTTCATATTTCTTATAGATGAGACTTTTGTAAATTTGAATAGTTTTTATGTTGATAATATATGCATTCACTAATTAGTTTACTGTCAATCGTTAGATTATTGCTTATATTATAGCTTAGAAAATTTGACTTTAATATTCGATAATACAAAATGACTTTAAAATCATTTCTACTGTTATTGCGTGATTTTATACGAAGAAAATACGTTCTTAATATTCAATTGTTCGTTAGAATTTTTAAAACAGTTTTTGATTCAGCAATGGTATTAAGAATATCCCGTGTAGAAATATACTCAGTATATCCCTAGTTCGGGCTAGATCCTAGTCAGTATTACTGATGATTTCCTCATGTAGGTAATACTCGCCAGATCCGAGTTAGATTTCCTTACGATCATCTAATAATCGTCATATATTAATTATTACTTTCTCGAATTTATTCCGATTTTATTATCTTTTATCGATGTTAGAAAGAACTGCCTGTTTTCTATAGTCACAATTTTACAAGTAGAAAACTTAAGGAAATGATTAGGATTTCT
>JACCIC010000070.1:2355000-2465000 GCA_018907035.1 Sycobia sp. Sy_11 | reverse complement strand
TGAACACATATAATATTTTATTCGATGAAAAAAATTCCGACCTCCGCTGAGTATCGAACCCACGACCCTACGATTCGCAAGCTAACGCATTATGCACTATGCTAAAACGCAATGTAAGATTACTATACTATAGTTTGCATATGACCATAAAGCACTTAAGATAATATAATAATTTTATAAACACAAGATAAAGCATACATAGGAAATCAATTTTTTAAATTCTTTCCCATCTTGGAAAGATCTGCGGGTGTTTATATACTACACACACACACACATACACGCGCGCGCGCACAAAAACACACACACACACACACACTCATTTATTTTATATATATTTATAGATATATATATATATAATATCAAATTTTTGTACACCCAAGGTCTTGGTTGCAAAAAGACGTCGTTCTTTCCAATATTAGAAAAAGTTGAGGAAATCTAACTAGAATCCAAATAGAAAGTCTAACCATTTCCTGAATTCTCCTACTTGGCAGATTCCGCCTAGAAAAACGCCATTCTTTCCAAAATAGGGAGAAGTTAAGGAAATCTATTGAATTTTTATTAAATATAGTAGGTGGAATGTTAAATACACGAAATAATCTTTTAACATGAACTTTATTTCAAACGAGGAAAGAAAAGACGTCTGTTTAAACGAAAGGACAACGCAAGACTCTCTACAGTACTCGAAATTGAAAACTCTGCAAGCCTTTGTGAGAAACTTAAAACCTATATAAAAACTCATCAGGCATCTAGGCAATAAACTCATAAATCATTTGCCGCGCAGGGCAGTAAAGACGCAGATCGTAATAAGACACAGTGGACACATATGTTTACATCCTTTTACGATACTCTCCAATATTTAGTTTCAAGTATTTTTTGCTTTATTATTTATAGAAGGCTAAAATAATCTAACACGCCCCCTCAAAAATTACTTGAGTAAATACAATAATATATAATAAAATAAAACTCAATATTAGATATATGATAGTTCCTTTCAGTCTTTTTCTTTCCTCGTTTGTTCTGGGAAATTACACATGGTCCAACATTTGTTGCAAGGAATAGGGAAACCCAGCAAAACCTATTCAAACCGTCTCTATTACTAATATAAAATATATTTATGAAAACAATATCAATTATATTTTATTATTCCTCCATGCTCATTCCTTTTCTGAGTTCAAGGAATTTCACAGTTGGCAATGGCTTTGTGAGTGCATCAGCAATCTGCTCCCCTGTGGAAATATGTTTCAATATTATTACATTTTTCTCTATTTGCTCTCTCGAGAAATGATATTTAATATCTATATATTTTGATCGCTTATGATTACTTGGGTTATTCGCTATACTTATACAACCGTTATTGTCTTCATAAATTACAATCGGTTTCATGATTTTAATTTCGATACTATTTATTAAAGACTTTAGCCATAATGCTTCTTTAACACCTTCAAATAAAGCCATATATTCTGCCTCTGTTGAAGAAGCTGCTACAGATGATATAAGATTTAAGATAACCGCTTAAAATATTTTCACTGTTGCCTTTTGTATAAGTTAATTTTAAATTCATCGAACCATTCAAATATCTTAAAACTCTTTCTAGGCATTTCCATAGTTCTATATTATTTTTATTTGAATATCTACTTAGAAAATGTTTTGCTATATTCAAATCTGGACGCGTATAAATCATTACATACATTAAGCATCCGATATGATTTTGAAAAGGGCGTCATATTTGTTATCTGAATTTAAATCATTATAATTTATATTATTTTCAACTGGTGTGTTTACAGCATCACGATCACTGATGTTAAATTAATTTCAAATCGTTTTTATATATGAACTCTAATTAAGAATAAGTACATCATTATGTCATTATTTCATTATTTTATAATTTCATTATTTCATAATTACATAATTTCATAATTTCATAATTTCATAATTTCATAATTTCATTATTTCATAATTTCATTATTTCATTATTTCATAATTTCATTATTTCATAATTTTATTAATTCATAATTTTATTAATTCATAATTTCATTATTTCATAATTTAATTATTTGATAATTTCATTATTTCATAACTTCATTATTTCATAATTTCATTACTTCATAATTTCATTACTTCATAATTTCATTAATTCATAATTTCATTACTTCATTATTTCATTATTTCATAATTTAATTATTTCATTATTTCATTATACACATCATAATTACATCTTATTATAATTTTTTTATTCCATGAAATAGTTTAATTTCTTTTAATTCATTAAATAATTTTTAAAATTATTCATTGTGTGAATATCGGTTGTAACGATTACTAAATCATGTACGTAGAGTACAACATATATATTCTTAGATATTTCTCCTTTATTTAAATATATATGCAACGATCGATTAATGAATTTTGAAAACCATTTGCTATTAATGTTTTATCAAAACTTTTAAACCAACATCTTACTGCTCGTTTCAATCCATATATATATATATATATATATATATATATACATATATATATATATATATATATATATATATAGCTTTATTTAATTTACAAACTTGATTTGTTTTGTATTTAATTCCTTCAGAATTTTCATGTAAATTTCTTTCTGCAATGAACCATTTAAAAATGCAGTTTTTACATTCATATGGTGAATAAGGAAATTATATTGCTTTGCAAACGTTATAATTAATCTAAAGCTTGTAATTCTTGCTACTGCAGCAAAAGTCTCATTATAATCAATTAAATATTTTTGATTGAAACTACGAGCAACAAGACGCGGCTTATATTTTAATGGATCATGTTCATCATTTTTAATAGCGAATACCCATTTGCAATCTATAATATTTTTGTTTTGTGGCTTTGATACTAGTATCCAAGTTTTATTAAAATAATATGAATTTAATTCATCTTTAATTGCTTGTTCCCATTTTTCATTATGGATATTATTTTGAATATCATTGAAATTATTGGGAATTTCACAATTTACTGATTGTGCACACAAAACGTAATTTATTTTTTTTATAAGAAATTCTTGGTCCATTTTTTGACTCTATTACTCCTTCTTAGATTAGTATTTATTTTCTTTGTATTATATTTATCATTTTGAAATTCTGACTGATTGCAATGATCTATTTCTATTATAGATTTATTAGACTTGTTCAAATTCTCATTTGAATTTCTGTCTATTTTCAAATCTTGTTTATCTGATTCATTTTTCTCAGATTGGTCTTCCAGAAATTTTTCTGATTTTTCATTATCAGATTTCTGAAGCTCTACTGATTTGTTGCGAACATCACGTTCATCAGTTTTCTTGGAATTTTCTATCACAATTCCTTCCAGAAATTTTTCTGATTTTTTCATTATCAGATTTCGTAGGCTCTACTGATTTGTTACGAACATTACGTTCATCAGTTTTCTTGGAATTTTCATTACAATTCCTTGAAGCCTCATTTCTGGTCTCGAATTAAAAAATTTATTTCATCAGCTATCACATCCCTTGCTACAATAAATTTTTCTGAGTCTACATCCCATATTTTATAGTAAAATTAAAATTAAAACATAACCAACTAAAATACCTTTCCAAGATTTATCATCAAAATTTTACTTTTTGTTTTTCTTATTTTATTATTCACATATATTGTACTATCGAAAACTTTTAAATATTTTACTTGGGGGTTTTTACCATGCCATAATTGATATGGTATTTTACACTATTTTAAAGCATTAGTAAGGGTTCAATTTATTAAATACATAGTAGTTAAAACTGCTTCTCCCGAAATTACTTCCTTCAGTTTATCTCACGTATCGAGATAGTAATTTTTCAGTAATTGTTCTAATCATTCTTTCTCCATTTAATAATAAAGTATGAGGAACTATTAAATGATAGCTGATTTAATTATATTTGCAATAGTCCTTCATTTCATTCGATAAATACTTTCCACCATAATCACAATATAAATTTACTATTTTTAAATTAAAATGAGTTTGACTTTTTTTTTATAAAGTCTTTGAAATAGAAAATACATCTGACTTTAATAGTATTAAATATGTAATGCAATAGTGCGTAAATTCATCTACAAACAATACAAAAGAATTTTTACCATCTAATGGCGAAGGAGTGATTGGTCCGCAAACATCTAAATGAATAATAAAAAAATGGTCTTTTTATATGATTTTGTTTTTTTTTTTTTGAAAAAGTACTCTTGCTTGTTTGCCAAAAATACAAGCTTCACACATATAATCATTTAGTTGAATATTATTAATTAATTTAATACCATCGACCATCTTATTATTTTTCATTTCAATAATTTTCGATTTGCCCATATGTCCAAGTCTTTGATGCCATCAACTATAATTACTGTTTATCGCATTAGAGACTTTTTATTATATAATTTATAAATAATGAATCCTATAGGAATCAAATTATTTATGGGCTTATCGACAAAAATTATTTTATCATTTTTAGTAACTTCAATCCCATTTGGATTGAAGTGAATGAATACTCATCTGTGCTTTCTGCATGTTGCTGACAGATAGTAAATTTTTGCGGCACCTCCGAACAACATAAGACGTCCTCCAGAACACCTTTAATCCTTCCTTGCTGGTAATATTCAGGATACTTCTTTTAAGTGCAACTGTCAAGTTTTATTATCTCCTGAATATTGCTGTTCATTTTTCGTATAGAATCTGCGATCCTTTATACGATGATTTTCTCTGCCATATTGGAAAACCATATCAAGACTGCAAAACTGTTTACGTCGTGTCATTGGCTTTCACGAAACCCAAAAAAGAATCCGACAGATACTCCACTATTACACCTTTTACAATTCGTTCACACTTTTTCCATTCTTCTATCATTACTGCAGAGACTTGCTCATCAAGAACGTGCAATAGATGAAGTTCACATAGAAGAGATCGAATTTTAAACTTCCACACACTATATTTATCACAGTTAAAAGGCTTAATATTCCTTTTTATTTTAATGGATTCCATTTTTCACTTACTAGAAAAAAACTGTTTTTTGTTCTGTATTTGAGACAGTTTTATTTTATTACTAGATTACACTATACACAAAATCACGGAAAGTTTACTCGCGAAACCTGGGCCGATAACCTATTGAATTTTTATTAAATATAGTAGGTGGAATATTAAATACACGAAATAATCTTTTAACATGAACTTTATTTCAAAAGAGGAAAGAAAAGACGTCTGTTTAAACGAAAGGACAACGCAAGACTCTCTACAGTACTCGAAATTGAAAACTCTGCAAGCCTTTGTGAGAAACTTAAAACCTATATAAAAACTCATCAGGCATCTAGGCAATAAACTCATAAATCATTTGCCGCGCAGGGCAGCAAAGACGCAGATCGTAATAAGACACAGTGGACACATATGTTTACATCCTTTTACGATACTCTCCAATATTTAGTTTCAAGTATTTTTTGCTTTATTATTTATAGAAGGCTAAAATAATCTAACAAAATCTGATTAGATCCAAGATAGAAAACCTGATAATTTCTTTAAGTTTTCTACTTGTAAAATTTTGACTATAGAAAGCACGTATTTCTTTAGAACATCAATAAAAGATAAGGAAATCTGAATAAATTCGAGAAAGTAATAATTAATATAAGATGATTATTAGGTGATCGAAGGGAAATCTAACTCGGATCTGGCGAGATTTACCTACATGAGGAAATCATCAGTAATACTGACTAGGATCTAGCCCGAACTAGGGATATACCGAGTATATTTCTGCACGGGATATTGCGTTTTAGCATAAAGTGAATAATGCGTTAGCTTGCGAATCGTAGGGTCGTGGGTTCGATACTCAGCGGAGGTCAGAATTTTTTTCATCGAATAAAATAATATTATATGTTCAGCAGAGGTGTTTAACATTAAAATTTACAATAATTAGTGTATAAAAAATATATTAATAATTATTAGTTGTTCTTGTAAATCGTAATACGTAATAGTCATATAGAAAATAATTTATGAATGCTAATTAAATGGTACGCGTCACCTAAATACGTAAATATATTTTTTTATATTAAATAAACAAATATTAAAGAGTTAAAAAATTATTCACTTAATCGAGGAAACAAAATTAGAATAATTTATTATTGGCTTAATTTCTAGATTTTCTGACTAGATTTTGTCTAATTTCTAGCTTGTTATATTTACCAAAATCTAAGCTCGTTCCCTATATAAAATGCTATTAAAAATGGGACAAATCGGAACTAGGATCAGACTAGATTTCCCTTCTGGGTCCGAACATTTGATAAGGAAAACTCACCTGATACTAGTTAGATTCGAGAATAAATTTCTACACGGGATGTTACAATAAAGATTGTAAAATTATATCAACTATTGCTATAATAGTACTTAAACAAGGATGATAAAATTTGCTTTTCGGTATCGAACCGTGAATAAAAGTCACAATTTAAAAATTATTTCTTCCAGAATTAAAATTCTAAACAGGAATTGGTTTTGCTAAAGTTCACGTTTTAGAAAGATTATTCAAATACATCGCAGATAAATTTATGAATTTGATAATTAAACAACTGGTATAGAGACAAGCAAAAATACGCGAGAGAACCGACAGTCAAGAAAGCAGCGAGAGACCGTCCCAAAAACGAGCAGGGTTCGGTTCACCAGTCGCCGTCCGTCGGCAATAGACGCAAAGCGACCGACGGTGCGCGCGCTCGCGTACAATATATAATAATTCGAGAGCGCGCAGTAAATAATCGAACAATGGGCATTGCGCGCCGCTGGTAATGTATATATAGTATAATATCAGTAGCATTGTGACCATACAATTCGTGAGGTGGAGAGGCGCTCGTTGAGGATGTTATATATTTCGTGCCGTCAAAGCGATACGAGCGAGGACTGCACGCCAGCAGTTGCTTATGTGCGGGGGCCGAGTATCGGGGGTCGAGTGCTCCCGAGGCAGGTCGAAAAAACATGGAAACCGCATCTCGTTACCTCCTCTACCCAGGACCTTTCTTCCGGTCTCGCGGGGCGAGGGAGAAGAGAGAGAGAGAGAGAGAGAGAGAGAGAGAGAGAGAGAGAGAGAGAGAGAGAGAGCGCGAGCGAGATAGTCGGCAAGAAATAATCATCTGCCACGCTGCACAGACTCTGGGCTTTGGGCTTTTTCATTCTTTCTATATTCCACCGCTTATCTACCATTTGCTCGTGCTCCTAATTCCCGTGATCTTTCTCCATTAACTCGCCTTTGCTTCTTTGGCGCTCTTGTTCATGGCTACGCCGATTTCCTACAGCAGCGGCCGAGGCAGTGAATTTCTGCTGGGTTTTTTCTCCGCTTCTCAATGCCTCTCACGCGGCGGTGTCGGCGGTAGGATCAGCTTTCAAAACCGATTTCGAAAGTATTAATTGAACGCTTTTAGAATTTGGATATTTCGCCGTTCGGTCGTTTCAATAACGAGAGAAGAATAAAGCGAGCTACCCCCACGTGAGAGGAAGTCGGAAATCAATGCGTGGGAGAGGCGCCTCGATGCAGTCGCGCTCGACAAAAACGAGAGCGACTAAATGCTCTTCTGTATATATATATATATATATATATATATATATATATATATATATATATAGCGTAAAATCGAAACCATTGTCCATTGACTCATGAATCGTTTGAGAAGAACATCGGGAAACATGAAAATATGCTGCGCAGTATCTTCCGATAGTTAATCGCACATATCCTGTCGGTTCTGCTATTGCAAGGAACGTCCAATTACCAATTCAAATAGAAATATTTTACGCTTAGGCCATTCAGTGGCTGTAGTCTCTATATCCTAGGTCTTTACATCCACGATTAATTCGATTTCGTCGTTTAATATTGTAAGGAAAAAATATGTACCAATTGATATAGGTAAAATATGCCGCGTCTGTATGAGCAAAGAGTTTTCTACTTGAACCTCGCGACGGCCGTTTAGTAAGGTAACTCGATAGGTGCGTCTATACTCAGACAAGCAGCCTCCGCTGAAAATAAGAAGAGTTCGCAGTCGGTGAATGTTCTGCTATACTAAGTGACCGGGGAAATTTGAGTAGGAGAGGAGGAGAATCTGTTCCATGCAATATCACAAGAGAAATTCATGTTACTGTAACGAATAGAGGCATCTGCAAGTTCCACTAAATATTAATCGACTCTAGTCTCTGCTTTATTTTTTGCGATCTATTGTTTCATTAACTATATACACATTCAATATACTTTTCTCTTGATATAGGATTTTAATCGAAAATATTATAAAATTTTGCAAGAGCACGCAGTGCTCTTATTATCATCATTATTGTTTCGGATAAAATCTCATTTCTCAAAAATCAAAATTGAAAAGGCGTGTTAATATACACAATAGTTCTTTGACGAAACGCAAGTTTTTTTTACATTTTTTCTACAAGACCTTTCTTTAATCACAATGAAAGTTAGTTATATTGTGGCATACACACATACGTGCAAACATAGGCATTGCAAGCCTTTGATTTCCTAGATAGAGAAAACTTTTCTCCTAACAGTCATTATCATACACCTATATATACATACGTATAGTAACTTGATCACTTATTAAAATTGTAAATCTATAGAATTACCATAATATGTATAAAATTTTACAATAACCATGGTAATTTTTCAATTTCTCGTATCTAAAAGTTCCTAGAAATCTGATACTTTTTAAGATTTTTTATCGTTTGTTATCAAACTATCGAGCATACTAGTGTAATTTTTACGAAAACATTTTCAAAAAAAAAAAAATACGCGTTATTCTGCAAGAAAATTTCTCTCGCAGAACAGGATATCTGGAATTGCAGAAAAAAATAATATCTTCGAGTGAAGATACAGAAAACTTCCAGAAGATTCTCGAAGTTAAAAAAGACGTATAGAACAAAACTGCTTACCTCGACAAGATCTTAGAGACACAGCCGTGAGATACCCTGAGTTGTCGTGAGATGTCGCACGGTCGGACGCCGCTGTGGGCGAGCTCGACGATCCTCTGCCTCACGACGTCTGGCAGCGGTCGCCCGTTGACGAAAACACCGCCCAATTGGTTTACTCCTCCGTGACCTGCGAACATCCAAAAAAGCAGAAAAAATTATGATTCTATCTCCAAGCGAGCACGGATGGCGCTGCGCACATCCTCCCCCCGAATTACAAACACGAACATCCAACTCACGACGGCGAATTTTTAAAGATTTTTCAAAAAGTGCCTAAAGAGGGGGCCTGAATCGCAGTTTCACTTGACGGATGAAACGCGTCTCGTTAGCAGCGCTCGGGCGACCGGCAAAAAGCGTCCCATTACCGCGGATGGGCCAGCATTGGAAAGCGGTGGAGTGTCCTGGAGTGACATATGTCCAGCCTCTCAGTCGAACGCGGCCGGGGGCCGTCGGAGCAGGTCCGCCCCCACCCCTCCGTCGAACGGAGATGACGATAGCCAGGTTCGCCGATGCGCGCTCAACGACTCAATCGAATTATCTTTTTTCCAATGGCATCCCCACTCCTTTCACCTACCGAGCCTTCTCAGGGTAGCCTGTCACCCTAATGTACGGGACGCACATGGAGTTACGCAGGCAGAGAAAGTCGTAAATATTGCCTACAATTGGGTGCGCGCATCACTGCCACCCGCAGAGAAGCGCTTCTGTCAAGATTATGATTATGTCGTTTCCCAGGATGCTTTCTGCGTGCACGTATAATTCAGGGGAGACTTTATTATTTTCGACACGAGGTGGTTGCACGCGTCTCTAACACTGTTCATCCTGTCTGTATTCTCGTGTAAATACGGTCAGGTCGTTGTTTGGTTTTGATTAGATTTCCCGTTTGATTATTTTCTTTAGGTATATTTTTACTCCGATTGTAGACCGACATCATCATAGAGCAGTTTTCAAAAACATTTCAGAGATTTTACGATATTATGTGTAATCTATGTTAACGATTTAATAAATATGTGCATTATAGACAGCATTTATAAAAAACTTTAAATGTATTTGTTGTAAACAGAGTTAATATTATGAAGAGTAAACCAATTTGCTCCTATCCATGTAGAAATTCATTCTCGCATCTAACTAATATCGGGTTACTTTTTCTTATGAAATGTTCCAATCCAGAAGGGAAATCTAGTCTGATTCTAGTTAAGATTTGCCCCAATTTTATTGCCATTTTATATAGGGAACGAGCTTAGGTTCTGGTAGGTACACCAACTAGGCAGAATCTAGTCAGAAAATCTAGTAATTAAGACGATTTATATATTGTTCTCATTTTGTTTCCTCGACCAAGTGAATAATTTTTTGACTCTTTAATATTTATTTGTTTAAAATAAAAAATATATTTACGTATTTAGGTAACGCATATCATTTAATTAGAATTTATAGATTACTTTCTATATGCATTATTACGTCTTACGATTTACAATTAACAATTAATAATTATTAATATATTTTTATACACTAATTATTGTAAATGTTAATGTTAAACACCTTTGTTGAACATATAAATTATTTTATTTCGATGAAAAAAATTCCGGCCTCCGCTGAGTATCGAACCCACGACCCGATGATTCGCAAGCTAACGCATTATTAACTATGTTAAAACGCAATATAAGATTGCTATATTATATTTTGCATATGACCGTACAGCTCTTAGGATCATATAATAATTTTATTTTATAAGCACAAGATAAAACGTATATAGTAAATCAATTTTTTAAAATTATTTCCCATGTTAGATAAGTATGCAGATTTATATATATATCTATGTAAGTATGGATAGATGTATACATATTAAATCTATATATATATATATATATATATATTACACACAACACACACACACACACACACACACACACACACACACACACACACACACACACACACACACACACACACACACACACACACACACACACACACACACACACACACACACACACACACACACACACACACACACACACACACACACCATTTATACAAAAAATGTGCCAGCGCGCGCGTGTGTGTATATGTGTGTAATATCTAATTTTCGTACTCGTAGGTCTCGGCTAGAAAAGACATCATTTTTTCCAAAGAAAAAGTTTAGGAAATCTAACTAGAATCAAAGCCTAACCATTTCTTTAATTCTCCTACTTGGCAGATTCCGCCTAGACAAACGTCATTCTTTCCAAAATAGGGAGAAGTTAAGAAAATCTAACTATAAATCCAAGATAGAATGCCTAATCATTTCCGTGATTTTTCTACTTGTAAAATTATGACTATAGAAAACACGTATATATTTCTTTCTAACATCAAGAAAAGATAAGGAAATCTGAATAAAGTCGAGAAAGTAATAATTAATATAAGACGATTATTAGATGATCGTAGAGAAATCTAACTCGGATCTAGCGAGTATTACCGACATGAGGAAATCATCAGTAATACTGACTTGGATCGAGTCCGAACTAAGAATATGCCGAGTATATCTCTGCACGGTTAGGCTACTTTCATTTGTAAGCCTAAAAATTGCAGGACTACGTTGTTACCCTAACAAAGACTAGCATATTTCAAGCATGCTCGTCAAAGATTAGCATATTCTCAAATTTCCATCGACATGCATTTGAAATTTTTGAGTAAATATTTAGTAGAATTTTATAATGTTGTATTGAAAAATAGCATATTCCATTTATTTGCTTAAGAGAGTAACGTTTAGTGCATACATTTGCTTCACAAATCCTATAAGAATCTTTTTGTGCTACACTTTATGCCTCTAATTGTAAAAAATATGTTAGTCTTCTCTGTGGGTGTTTATATATATATATATATATATATATATATATATATATATATATATATATCCTATAAAACAATGTAATAAACAAATAACATTGTTTTAGCGTAATGAAAATATTATTATCGAATGAAAGATTTTTCATATCAATGCTGTTAAATAATGAATTTGATGAATGGTCAAAAAATGTATTGCTTGTGTATAATTCAATTATTTTCTAATATCGCATACAACTTTCGTAATCGTTATATTTTTAAATAAAACATCCAGTGCAAAAATTTACTCGGCATATCCCTAGTTCGGGCTAGATCCTAGTCAGTATTACTGATGATTTAAAAAAACTAATCCGATACTAGTTAGATTCGAATATGAATTTCTACACGGGATATTCTATAGTATACAGAAATCTATGATGAAGAATCTCTTTTAATTAAATCAATTAACCGCCGCGTTTGAAATGTCGTAGCGTTACTGGAAGAAGAAAATATTGAAGCAAAGATTACTCATACTAACCCAAAAAAAGCAATATTTGCCCGTAAATTATTTTTTTGCCGAGTTCCCGGCTTCCTTTTGAGCGTGGACAAAAAATTTATTTGACTCATATATCGACGATCGAGCTACTAAATTGGAGTATTTTTATGCGTTCGATTTGCAATTGAACCGAAAATGTTTCGTGGGCTCGCCCAACGTCTGACCTACCGGCCAGCGAGAGAATACACTGCCCACATTGTCTCATTTTACGAGAACAGGATACCAGTAATTTAGCAGAGAACGCCAACGTATCGTTGTTTTTCCGCACCGCACTCGTGCGTCCCAATATTTCGCGAACCAGACGGGTTTTCGTGACGTGCACGCTTTTTTACTTTCCCTTAGCTCGACAGATCTCCCCCTCTCTACTCGCGTCGCCCAGGCATATGCCCCGGGTGGACTCACGCGGGGGTAGCTCGATCACGGCCCCAGCGTTTACGGTCGCACGCTGCGCAATAATTTTCTATATCTGACTGCCCCCGGTCCGACCCGCTGTCGTCGCCAGCACTTTGTTACTACTCCACTTTAACACGTTCTTGGCAAAAAATCCCGCTCTGCTGTTATATTCTGCATCGCTATTCCAGCGTTTTTATCTGACGCGGCCTTCGCCGCCTGTATAGATCAAAAACTCCGAGCGGGCGCGCGTGCTCTCGGCCAAAAAATCGTCAGCCCGTTTTATATTAATTCACAGCGTGCCGGTATATAATAATTAAATCGCAAGAAAGGCGTCTAGCGGCGTTCCTGAATTATATTGCGCACGGATGTAATAGTTATCTGTCCGAACTATCACTGGAAAAAACATCCAATAATGGCTTCGCTGCTACTTTTTTAAATTATATAAAGACGCGCACCTTTATGGCGCGTTCTTCGCTCTCACCCATCTTGTTTGGACCGAGAGCTGCTGTTCATCTCGCGGCTGCCGTAGTACGGTATCCGTGAGGAGAAGGTCGAGAGAGTAGGTCTTACTCAACGCTTTTTAAAACGCCCTAGTGTCATTGGGAAAAGATCGTTTTCAACTTACGACAGTAGCTTTGAGTGTCTCTGCACCGCCACCGCACCGTTTCCGCTTCTTTTTTTCCTCCCTCCCCCCCTCACCCGGCCACTATCAACAATTTTTTATGGTGTAGCCATCCGAGGGGCTGGCTTCTCTCCTTTCAAAGTCAATGACAGATCAAAGCAGTACAAGAGCAGAAGTGTGGGAAAGCTTCTTTTCTCTCTTCTTTCTCCTGCCCTTTCCTTTTGTGAACCGCTGCTTTTCATTTTTTCTTCGCGGATCGCGACAGTGACGAAAACACGTCGGCCGAGAGGCAAAAAAGAGGAGACACTTTTCTCCGGATGATCTTATTTCTTATTTCGTGACGGGGACTGGTAAAAAGAGCGGCGCGAATAAGATGACCTAGCTATGCATCGAGCTGTACATCTCGCTTCCGGCAAACCCAATTCTTGCCTCGAGCCCGCAATCGCTCAACGTGGCTTCGATTTCAGCTCTCTCTTTCTCTCTCTATTCAGTACCTCTGTACATTATATCAAATCTTTATTTGCATTTGCTTTGCATTTTTGAGTCAGTCTAAGAAGGGCTAAGAAGATTGAATCCTTGGTCTCAATATCTATCTATCTACCCATCCATTTCTCCATTTCTCTCTCTCTCTCTCTCTCTCTCTCTCTCTCTCTCTCTATATATATATATATATATATATATATATATATATATATATATATATATATGTATGTATGTATAGCTTTGCGTATTGCATTAGCCCGTTCGAAGGATTCGCTTCCGAAATCAGTTTTTTAACACGGATATTCGAAGATATCCGGCACTTATTGCTTTCAGTGGAATCTGTAGCTTCACCTGTAGTATCGATATAGATGCTGAGTCATCTGTACAAATATGACAAAAAACGTGAAAAGACAGATTAAAAGATCTTTGATAATCTCTATCTTTTATTAAGTTTCATCTTTGAATCGACTATAAAGCAGCAATAGTTATAAAATAGTTCATATATATATATATATAGATATATATATATATATATATATATATATATATATATATATATACATACATACATATACACAGTTATATAAATTTGCATAAAACACGAGTTATATTATTTATATAAATGTAATTATCATAATTTTAAGTGAGGCTTAAGCGCGATAGAAGAAAAACGGAATTGCTTATCAGTGCGAAACTAACACAAATAAAATGTAAGCTCTATAGACTCTGTTATTCATTAAACCTGGCACTTGGTGGACGAGGTAACGGTGTATAACGCTGGAGGATAAATGAAGCTGGCGATGAAAATAAAGTTTTAATCCTAATGTAGAATTATTGAGAGCAACGATTTCTTACAGATTTTTTCCTCGTCCGAAAGTGCGGTTCAGTGCGCGAGACTCCCCCCTCCATTGCGTTTTCCCGTGCAGAAATTCAGTACCGAATCCTACCCGGATCCAGTTAGATTTCCCTATATCTTATGAGGATCCAGAAAGGAAAGCTTGATAGATTCTAATGCGATTATGTCCCATTTTTCTTAGGATTTTAGTAAGAAAATCAAAGTAGGTATCAGATCATCCTTATTAGATTCATATGAGGAATACTATCTGTATTCTACGCAAAATTTTTTTGTAATTTTTAATTAAATATTTCATTCTTTTCTTATAGAAATGATTTATTTGAATAAAATAAAATATTCTATTATTAGTAATATATATTTATTTTATATAATAAATCTACGTTTTTATATAATATATATTTATACTACAAATAAATATTTTAAAGACAGGGAAAAAAATATATATTAAGTTCTAAATTTTGTGAATATTCTTAGCATGAATCGTAAAAGGAATTTGAATATGTAATTTTCGAAATATAATTTAATTTACCATCTTATTTATTATTTATTATCTTAACTATTTTTGTACAAATATAAACATGTAATATTCTATTACAAATAATAATGCTTTATATATTAATAAACTTAAAAGTTTTCTTCAAAAAATATAGTTTTTTCATTATTGAGATAGTTTTTTTACTCTTCCACCCCAATCTTCGCATTTGCAAATTCTGAACTTAAAGCAGTGTGAAAACTACCTTCAGATAACATCTCGATGCAAACTCGTAATAACAGCTAGAAAATATTTTCAGATATTAAATTTTATTAAAATAGCTTTATTAACATTGATGCAATAAAGTACTTACATTTTAAAATCTCGTAAGATTTAAAATATTTAAAAACTTTGTGTGTTTTTTTTTTTTTAAAGCAGTAGAAGTTAAAATAAAGCCCTTTGCTAATAATTTTTGTAAATTATTTTTGATACCTTTGACAGGATTATTTCCTGCTTTGTCGATATTAAATTTTACGAAAGCAATCTAAATGAAGAATATATCAGATATTTCAGATTTGAAAAAGTATTTATATGACAAGGATATTAATATTTTTATTTCCTTACAAATGCGTCTTTAGTTTCTTATCTTCCAATAAATAATTATTAAAATTATTCCAATAACCAAGAGTCGTAAATGGTAACGTAATTCTATAATTTAATAATTCTTTGGTAAAGGAATCATTGTGACAACCGATCAGCTTATTTTTCGATTCTTTCACATCTGCGTTATTTTCCTCTACAGTCAGCTTAATTTTTGCGATAGCCTTTAATAAAGCCCTGATCTGTAAAAATAAAAAAAAGTAAGGTCTACGAATTTTCATTTACTGTTATATAATTCTTTAGTTAACCAATGTTATCAAATTTTTGCTGTATGGAAGTAAAATCAGTTCCTTATATCACCTCCAAATAATAGAAGCGTTCCTTCTCAAGTAATTATAGCAATTTTTATACAAATGTTATAATTACCTATAGAAGAATAACTTTCTGTTTTAACGTCTTGCTTATTAGAAGCATTTTATGGATATGACGATGGTGCATTTTTTAAGTCTTTATCTGATGAATTAACGCTGACAATATGAACTGGTACTGTATTTTCAAAAGAAGAAAACTCTTCTACTAGTAAAATTTCTGCTGCGGTTTCATCATCATAACCTAGAAATTAATTAAGTGATATTATTAGTGAAAAATAGTATTAATGGTGTTTGTGTTTATTAAATTATACTTACTTAAAAATCATCAATTTTTACGCTATTCGTATCCTTGTCAATCTACTATACAATATAATATAATATACGATTATATTTGGTAGTATTTCTCGTTAAATTAATAGATTTATATTTTTTAAAATTAATTAAATCTATACTTACTTGTGATTGTTTAAATATATTTTCTTTGTGTTTAATATTATTATTATTAAGATACTAATAATCTTAATCACTTAAAAAGTTTGAATAACTAATCCGGTATCGATGTTTTATATTTGATATCTATACATAAAGATAACAGAGATTTAAAACAAAAGAAGGACGATGAATAGTGCACGCGCACGCGGTTATAAAAACAGTGCAAGCGCGTTACTTCTTATGTTACGAATTGGCTAATAGGTGTGGCGCATTAATTTAAACGGCGGCATATTTAGTGATTGATTTCTGAAGAATATTATACATTTATACTAAATAATTACACAATTATAATTGTAGTCTATTTTATTATTTTTCATGAAGAAAAGGTATAACAAAATGTTTTAAATTATTATTTAGTGAAAAATTGAGAGATAAAACTAATAATTTGTTTTCTATGGATTAAGCAGGAATTGTTTTTTTTTTGTTGTTATTTCATTGGATAATTAAATGCATTTCCTACTATTTTTAAAACTATACCCGATATTTTTAAATTAGTCTAATCATTTTTTGTGTGAAATATATTTTTAATTAATAATATTTCTTCAGTATTTATAACAATATAGTTATTAGGGCGTTAATATAAAGGACTTTATTTTCATTTTTGTTATTAAATCAAAATTTTTTTTGTTACACTATGGAGAATTAATAAAAAGATTCTAAATTTATAGTTTTTTACTTAAGTACATTGTTTCTTCTTTTTTCTCGCTATTTCCTTATTTTTCTTTAACACATCAGTTTCCATTATGATGTAAAATTAATTCAGTTGATAGCTTGTTCAAGTGAAGTTTAATTAATTTATTTAAACATTAAAATTATGGAAAAAATATTTACTGTGCTTCTATTTTATAAAAAAACTTAACATATCAGAATAACATGATGTATTGAGAAAAAAAACCTTCGAACACTTTTATATTAAAAATGTTATATCACAGTATATTAATTTTTTACTTAAATCTTGCAATTATTATTACAATATATTAATACAATATATGATATTACTTTTATATTACAAAAATAAAGGAACGTCTGTCGATGAGAGCAAACATCAAAAGACTAACTAATTACTTCAAAATCAAGTTCTAAACCGTGGCATTACTATACATATTCATTATCTAAATAATAAACAAACACACCTACAATATCTGCGATGCACATTTTACAAAACGTGGCGACGCAAACCGTCATTATAAACAGTCCGGATTCAGTTTACAATCGTATGTGATTTATGACTGACTGCTTCTCAAGTGGATTATGGTACATTATTAAGTCAATGCTTAAATAATCCAACATGTATGTTCTATATTTTAAAAAAACTACTAAAATTTAAATTAATTTAAAATTGTCAACTAAATGTTTTTTTCTACCATATGTACCGTACTGAAAAAAATAATATAAAAATAAGAATTTATTCTACAATATTGATGTTACTTTTAATTTAATATATATATATATATATATATATATATATATATATATATATATATATATATATATAATAGCATCAAAAAATATGGAATACCATACTGAATCCAAAGTGGAAATCTTAATTTACTCCCTAAATATTTTTAAAGCGCGGACCTTAGAATTTCTCATGTGATTCTGAATAGTGAGTCCTCGATTTTCAATCCATTTGGTTCCTAACAAGAAAAACATGAAATAGATACATCTTTTGTGATTATTAGTAAATATTACGTAAATCCGAGTGAGAACTATCTTGGATATCTTGACTAAGAAAAACTTTCTAATTTCTTACTGGAATCCATGCTAAATTTAGGGCTAACTTGTAGATATTTCTGCACGGGCTGGACCCCTTCAAGGTCGCCACGCTTGTGAATGATCGCGATGTCGGCGCGAACACGAGCAAATCGTTCTGAATGTTGAGGTGACGATCGCGAACGAAACAGAAAATTGGAGAAGCCTTAGCTCGAAATATCTGAACTTTAATTCGAAACTAGCGCCGATGACGTCGCGTCTCAGCGACACGACAGCTCGCGGTCGTGGGAGATACTCGATACGTCATGGGCACGTTTCCTTATCTCGAGGCCCGTCCTTTGTTTCTCGCGGATTACCTTTCGCGGCAATTGCGCCTCGCAGCGTACTAAGATATTTTATTACGCGGCTCTCTCCGAGGATGTGCTTTTCTAAATACGAGAAAACGCATACCACTACGATCCGCGGTGGTTTGGTGAGTAGGAGTAATTTCTTACTCTTCGTTAATCGGTCTTGCACTAAAAAATGGAGGACGATGTGATTTTTGTGCTTTGGGATATACCATCTATGTTGATATACCACCGTTTATTTCAAAATTCGGAGTAAGAGAAAAAAACGAATGATATTCACTAATAATGTTTGAAAAGAGTATATGCCTACAATGTATGTGGTTTTATTTTGTCCGAAGTTGTAAAAGTGAAAAATGATGTTTATAACTAAATCTCGAATTATCTAGCAACGTATGTCTGTATTCTAAAAAACTAACTCTGGTAAGTAGAAATAAAAAAAAAATAATAAATTTCTCCGATACAGAATTAATCATCTTGGATGCGAAGAACAATATTATGGGTGCGCAATAAAAATATAAGTACAACACAAAACATTTGAGAAGCAAAGGTCAAGCTTCTCCATTTTAAGCGAATAATATAACCTGCCTCCCAGTCATCCCGTTGTGCATTAGCGAATCAAAAAGAAAATTCTTACGCCGCGGCGACCTGAAAAGTCATACTTTCTGCTGCCGACGGAAGGGGCGGAAACCGACGAGGCCCGTGAATGCCATCAACTGTAATGGCTCATCCGCGCACCAATCACACCTACACAGATTTGCGGTTGAACGGCTTTTTTTAGACGGCCGCAACCGATCTACCGCTACCGGGGCCCCCTGTTGCCCCGCCGCTAGTTTTATGCGCGTCCCCCTCGCTCTTTACGTCGCTGTTGTGGCGTGAATCGCGCTCACTCCTTCTATGCCCTTACACGTATAGTACTCCATCATATTCTGGTTGTAACGGTAGGCCGTGCTTAGGTCCATCGCTGCGGGACGCCGGCGTGCCGCCTTCCAGTGCCCAGCGCGGGCGCTCCTGGCTACTCAGGGCCCAATTCGGCCCCGGTCCGCCACAGCATCGCGCCAGCCACCTAGACACTCGCGCACTCACTCTCGGCTGATCTCCGCAGCGCCTCCTCGCGCGCTCACTTCGTCACTTCGTCGTCGCCCTCACCCAGGCAAAGGCGCGCGCCACTCCTCGCGGGTCCAGACGGTGCGGCACTGCGCGCGTGAGTTCGGCTTTTTGACTGTCGCGCACGTGACTTCGGCGTGACCGCGTGTCTAGCTCGCCCCGCCCATGCGCGTCGGCACCCCCGGCGAGGCAGCCCTATTGGCCGGAAGGGGCGGCGCGTCCAGCCGCTCGGGGTTGCCGGGCGACAGGAGGCTGAGCGGAGTCCGCGCGAGGCGATGCGGATGGCGCGCGCCGCACGGTCCGGAAAACGCGGTCGGGGGGGACCGCGGGACCGCGGCTGGGCCGCGACTCTCACAGGGGCCGGTTTACAAGGCAGCCGCGCGGATGCGAGGAGTCGCCGGCGCCGAGGCGCGACGACATCGGATATGCAGAATCTCGACGGCGCTCACGCGACCGCGTGACACTTAATACCGACACCGCCGCAGTCACCACCGCCGTGGACATAATCTCGCTCACGGTCGGCGTCGAAGTTAACCTCGAGTTACGCGAGGCCACCGCACTTTCGGGATTAGGATACGAGGCCACGGCTTTCTTACGAAGACGGTTGTTCAACGGCGCGGGAAGGCGGGTTGAGCAGTGATCGGTCGCTCGATGCTCAAAACTTCGGCGCTCATATGAGTAGTAGCCTAGCGCGCGCCTCTCCAAACGCATTGCACTCTTTAGTAGTAACAGACGCGCGTTTGCACCGCGTAGGGGCATTTAGGATTTCTATTTTGATTCTAGTTAGATTTCCTTAACTTTTTTCAATATTGGAAAGAACGAAGTATGTTTGAGTCAGTACCTTACAAGTACAAAAATTAAGAAAATGATGAGACTTTCTATCTTGAATCTAATCAGATTCTCTTAACTATTTTCTTCTACTCGAATATTATATATATATATATATATATATATATATATATATATATATATATATATATACTTGCATTCAAACTCACAAATCTTTCCAACATGGCAAAGAGTTTAAAAAATAGATTTACTATATATGGTTTATCTTCTGTTTATAATAATATTATATTATCTTAAGAGATGTACGATCATTTGTAGAGTCGACAGAGGAGTTTAAAATTAAAATTGTATTATTAATGCATATAGAAAGTAATTTATCATTAGGAAATTCTAATACAAAGGTATGCGCTACATAAATACGCAAATCTAATTTTTTATTTTAAATAAATAAAAATTAAAAGAGCTAAAAAATTATTCACTGAATCGAGGAAAGAAAAGTGGAACAATGTCTAAATCGTATTAATTTCTATATTTTCTGACTAAATTCTGCCTAGTTAAATATGCCTAATGAAATCTAAAATACATGTGTAGAAATTCATTCTCGAATGTAACTAGTACCTGGTTAGTTTTCCTTATTAAATGTTCGGATCCAGAAGGGAAATCTAGTCTGATCCAGTTGCGATTTATCCCACTTTTATTGACTTTTTATATAGGGAACAAGCTTAGATTTGAGTAGCTATAACTACTTAGAAACTAGACAGAATCTAGTAAGAAAATCTAAATATTAATACGATTTATATATTACCGTGGACAAATATACTCGGCATATCCCTAGTTCAGGCTAGATCCTAGTCAGTATTACTGATGATTTCCTTATGTCGTTAATACTCGCCAGATCCGAGTTAGATGTCCCTACGATCATCTAATAATCGTGTTATATTAATTATTACTTTCTCGACTTTATTCAGATTTCCTTATCTTTTATTGATGTTATAAAGAAATACGTGTTTTCAATAGTCAAACTTTTACAAGTATAAAACTTAAGGAAATGATTAGGATTTCTATCTTGGTTTTAGTTAGATTTCCTTAACTTCTCCCTATTTTGGAAAAACTCACGTTTTTCTAGGCGGAATCTGCATAGTAAGAGAAGTAAGGAAATGGTTAGGCTTTCTATTTTGATTCTAGTTAGATTTCCTCAACTTTTTATAATATTGGAAAGAACGATGTCTTTTCTAGTGAAGACCTTATGAGTACGACAATATATATATATATATATATATATATATATATATATATATATATATATATATATATATATATATATAAACACTCGCACATTTTTCCAACATGGGAAAGAATTTAAAAAGTTGATTTACTATATACGTTTTATCTTGTGTTATAAAATTATTATATAATCTTAATTGCTGTACGGTCGGATGTAAAATATAGTATAGTAATCGCATATTGCATTTTAGCATAGTGATGAATGCGTTAACTTGCGAATCCTAGGGTCGTGGGTTCGATACTCAGTGGAGGCTGGATTTTTTTTTTATCCTGAATAAAATAATTTATACGTTCATCTGAGGTTATTAATATTAAAATTTACAATAATTAGTGTATAAAAAAGATATTAATAATTATTAATTGTAAATCGTAATACGCAATAATACATATAGAAAGTAATCTATAAATTCTAATTAAATGGTATGCGTTACCTAAATATGTAAATATATATATTTTTTTAAATAAATAAATATTAAAGAGTCAAAAAATTATTCACTTGATCGAGGAAACAAAATTAGAATAATTTATAAATCGTTTTAATTTCTAGATTTTCTGACTAGATTCTATCTAGTTTCTAACTTAGTACACCTACCAAAATCTAAACTCACTTCCTATATAAAATGCTATTAAAAATGGGACAAATCGGAACTAGGATTAGACTAGATTTCCCTTCTGGATCCGAACATTTAATAAGGTAAAGTAACCTGATACTTGTTAGATACGAGAATGAATTTCTACACGGGTTGTTTAAATTTTGTTTCATCAATCAAGTGATTAATTTTTTTGACTCTTTCAATATTTATTTATTTAAAATAAAAATACATTTACGTATTAAGGTAACGCATACCATTTAATTAGAATTTATAAATTATTTACCTAATAAACTAATTATGATAGTGAAATGAACTGGATTTTAACATGTAATAGATTTGCAGCCCCTTGATTGTATACAAATCTTAATTATACGCAAGGCTGTGACATAATCTGCAATTTCTATGCTTTCTCGTTGCCGGTTCGGACTCAGACAACCTTTCTCCCTTCTTAGCAACGGGAATCACGAGCCTGTCGAAGCTTGCCATACCATTTGTCATTGTTTTGCATCGCACAGAGGAATACATTAGAAGCTCGACAGTTTGACACCCCCGCCTTCTAGCCCCCTCTCTTGAGATTACGCCTCGACGTACCATACGCCCGGTCGAACACGCAGCTTCGAAGCTGCTGACGGGCCAATCTATCCGAGGAGACTGCCGCTACTCCTCCGACCACCAGGCGTACGGAGCAGCAGGGCCGAGGAAGAGGTCGAAGGCCACGCGTGAACTGACATGGAGGCGGCTGTATGATAACGGAATAAATAAATGGCATATGGGAACATCATCCAGAATAAAATCTGTGCACAGCGCCCTGGAGTACCAAAACGTCTTTTACGTCGGGTGGAATGCCGGGACCCGTGTAGAAATTCATTCTCGAATCTAACTAGTATCTGGTTAGTTTTCCTTATTAAATGTTCGTATCCAGAAGTGAAATCTAATCTGATCCTAGTTCCGATTTGTCTTCTTTTTAATAGCATTTTAGGTAGGAAACGTGCTTAGATTTTGGTAGGTATACCAGCTAGAAACTACACAGAATCTCGTCAGGAAATCTAGAAATTAAGACGATTTAGAAATTATTCTAATTTTGTTTCCTCGATCAAGTTAATAATTTTTTGACAGTTTAATATTTATTTATTTAAAATAAAAAATATAGTCCTTACTTAGTACGAAAAGTCGTTTTTACGAACCTCGTTACAACCCTCGGCGTCGCCTCGGGCCGCAAACCTCTCGTTTCGTAAATAAAGCCTTTTTATACTCGGTAAAAAATGTACTATTATTTCGATGAAAAAATTTCGGCATCTAATGAGTATCGAACCCACGACCCACCGATTCGCAAGATAAAGCATTATGTACTATGCTAAAACGCAATATATGATTATTATACTATACTTTGCATATGACCGTGCAGCACTTAAGATCATATAATAATTTTATAAACACAAAAAAAACATATATAGTATATCAATTTTTTAAATTCTTTCCCAAGTTGGAGTGATCTGCGGGTTGATATATATATATATATATATATATATATATATATATATATATATATACGCGCACGTGTGTATGTGTGCATGTGCGTGTGTAGATGTATACATAAAATCTATATATTTATATAAATAAATGTAAACACACACACACACACACACACACACACACATTTATATAGCGCGCGCGTGTTTATATAAATATATAAATGTGTTTATATAAATATATAGATTTCAACATGGGAAGAATTTAAAAAATTGATATACTATAGGATTTAAGTGCTGTACGGCCACATGCAAAGTATAGTATAATAACCGCATATTGCGTTTTAGCCTAGTATATAATGCGTTAGCTTCCGATTCGTAGGGTCGTGGATTCTCGATACTCAGCGGAGGTCGGAATTTTTTTTATCGAAATAAAATAATTTATATATTTAACAGAGGTGTTTAATATTAAAATTTACAATTAATAGTGTATAAAAATATATTAAGAATTATTAATTGTTAATTGTAACTCGTAATACGTAATAATGCATATAGAAAATAATTTATAAATCGTCTTAATTTTTAGATTTTCTGACTAGATTCTGCCTAGTTTCTAACTTGGTATGCCTACCAGAATCGAAGCTCGTTCCCTAAATAAAATGCCAATAAAAGTAGGACAAATCGGAACTAGGATTAAACTAGATTTCCCTTCTGGATCCGAACATTTAATAAGGAAAACTAACCCGATACTAGTTAGATTTGAGAATGAATTTCTACACGGGAATTAATATAAGACGATAATTCGATGATGGTAGGGATATCTAACTCGGATCTGGCGAGTATTACCTATATGAAGAAATCATCAGTAATACTAACTATTATCTAGCCCGAACTAGGGATATGCCGAGTATATTTCTGCACAGGTGATTGCTTGCGGCTCCGCCAACCGCATCGCCCGTTCTATGCTTAAGAGTCCTCGATACCTCTGACGCATCGATTACTAGAGAAATTAATTGCGACGGTTTGCAGGACTAAACAGAATGTTCTGCACTGCCGATTTTTCAGGGACGTAGCTTTATTATAATTTTTAATTAGTAGAGCCCGTATTATATATATACATATATATATATATATATATATATATATATATATATATATATATATATATATTGTATTATGTATTTTGGGTTGCTGATTGCGAATATCATAATGACTATATCACAGGCGAATATCTTAGTGCATATTTTGAATTTTCATAGAATCAGAAAAAATCCTTAAAAATGCTGGTTTTACAAATTGATTTCGGAAACTACTATACATATCAAAAAATATTTTTAATAAAATTTATAAATTTTATAAAAATATATATTTTTTCTTCTATTTTTTTTTTGTGCAGGCAGCATTTCTTGATAAAAACTAAATGAAAGATAACATCCGAATTTGGTATTGACTAATTGTAAGTACATTCAAATTATATATTAGAAAATCCATTTCTCTACAACTATAGCAAAGTGTGTTTGTGCGTATCGACAATTTATGACAAATACAAAGTTTCGGTAAAAAAAAATTTAATCTGCTCGAGGGAAAAGTTAATTCGCGGCTCCCTAAAACGGGTCTACGCAGCTCTGACATGTGTTACACAGAACAACCGAACACAGAAACATGTGTAAAAATCTCATTTAGTTGCTCCAGAGAAGTCAGAATCATTTCCAAATATATATATATATATATATATATATATATATATATATATATATATATATATATCATAGTGGCTTTAGGTGAAAATGGAATTGAAATCGCAAATTCCAGCAAAGAAACACAATAATGAAAGTTTATTCAAATTGGTCAGAGAACGTACGAAAAATTAAAAAACATATTCCAAATAAAAGTTGTAAATCTCATTAAAATAGATTATTTTTACGTTAAAATAGATAAGTTTTAAAATAGAAAAGTTTTACGTTAAGAACGCTTCTCACTTGGTATGTATTTTTCTTTTAAATAAAAGAACTACAGCAAAAACATCTAAAATAGAAATATGAGTCAAGGCACCTTTTATTGGATGTAAAACTATAATTAAAAACATTATGTCAAATTCTTAAAAATATTTCATAGAACATAATGTTTATGCATTTACGTAGTTTTTATCTATTTTGCTATAAATTCCAAAATATATAAACATCAGAACGGCAGTAATAATCAGCATACCAAAAATGGTAATACGCCAATTTTGAATGAAATCAGATATGGGTGCTTTCTGAAGTATAGACAGAATTTGCAGATTTTCGAAGCAACTCTAGATGAGATTGTTAAATTTTTCATCACAAATATCGGTTGTACCAAAAAAATGAACAGATCAAAAAAGATGCATATTTATGAGATGTACATCTCTCTTTTGAAAAAAATTTTTCAAAATATTCTTATTATCCGAGAATACCAAAAACCACTATTTTTATGCTTTTTGTATAGATTTCGCCATTCAAATTCAATTTCAGCAAAAAGCATTATGATATACAACAGAAGTACCGCAAAAAGCATAAGTGCATACATTTATCGCCAAAATGGAATGTGGTAGCTCTTCCGAAGTCCTCATCCAAATATGTATTTTCAAAAAAGCTTGAATGGCAACAATGCAAGCGTTCAAATGTGCTAAGTGTACATTCGTGTATGTATATAGTACTTTACCCAAGGGCCTTTACGATACAAATATAATGCATATAATAAGTTGAGTTTGGTGGAGCAGAGAGTAAAAGCAATAAAACCAGATGTAGCAAACATCTTCGTTTTTTGTCTAACTCGGACGTATCATAGCTAATAGATGATACTTAGATAAGAAGGCGCACGCAGAGATGCTCGACTCACTCATGGATCGCTGTATATTCTGCGCGTATATATAAATGATTGCGAAATTGCACGCTTGATATTTTTTTAAAAAATAATATCTCTTTTATATTTAAAAACTACAATAAAATGCATAAAGTAAAATATTATCTACATATATTTAGTTGTATTGCATAATTTTCTTTTATAATTACTTACGTAAAATATGAATTTAAATTATTACAATAAGCATCAGGGTTCTTTTTATAAGTCGATAATATAAGTTCGGTACTGACTGCTGCTTATTGCGACATCTCTTCGAATATGCCAAGACTAAATATCTTTCTTTTTTATCTACAGAAATAGTGATTATCAGTTGCAAGGGATTTCGTGCATTATAAATTTACTTCGATGTCTCATTTTGTTCATACAATACGTAGAACGGTGAAAAAAATTTTATTTGATTTATTATTTTGTCTCACAAGTGGCGATATTCGAATTATCTATGTAAATCATAAATATTTTCTTTAAAAGCACTAGAATCACGTGGAGCAAAAGACAAATTTGTATGAAATTTCTTTATTTTTTTTAACCTACTTAGAGAAATGTTATTAACTCTAAGAAAGTTTCACCACTTGTAAGCACGTCTAAAGATTCATATAAAATTTTTTTTAACTTTCTACAATCAAAATTGAGGAATGAGACATCGAAGTAAATTTACTTCCTCTCTAGTAGTTGAGCGTGGCGCTTCGACGGGGTCTACGCGTACATACTGTTGAAAGATGTAAGAGTGCGTGCAGAGGCATTAGCTATAAGGGGAGCTTGCTTCAATCACGTTGTTCGTAGGCCGGCTATCTGTGACTTTATCGGTTGTGCCAACTGGCGCCTGGGCCGGATCCCGGAACGAATCCGGTACCTGGCTTTCTTTCTTTGTTTTATGCAACGCAAGGAAGAGAAGCACGCGGGGACTTAATGCTCCTTTATGGCACTGTTGTTGTTGCTGCTGCTTCGAAAAACGCTTATCGGAGTCTGTCGATATTCTGGTATTACATTCTGAGCAAAGTTTGATAAAAATTATCTAATACGGTTGTTTCCGACAGCCATTTTAATTAAAGGAAATTCCTGATAGAAGAACATTTTATAACCGACAGCTTTTATGTATATGAATATTTACTTTTCTCTAATTTAGGTTGCCAGAAAATAATGTATACTTCCTGCACCTATAAAAGGTGGTTAAATAGTTTGTCCTTAAACATTGTGGATAAATCAACGAAGAAAGAATAATTTCTAATTTTTATGATATATAGACGAACAGGTCCAAAAGTTTCTTATCACACCAGTTGTAACAATTATTTAAATCATAATGCAATTTCTATATATGTATTCGTCAAAAAATTTGCCCTATCTTCTTTTAAATGTGCTTATTGAAGTTCGAATCAAAATAGAATCAAAAGAAGCAAGAATTACTATGATAACGGCAAGATATCCGATAGGAAATAATGCTATAGTAAGTAGTAATAAAAAATTAAGAGTGATCAAGGAATGTCATTGATTCAGTTAAAAAGGTGTATTTCATTGAGTAATAGATTTATTGATGCAACTATATTACTCAAAATAAAACTCTAACAAATTAAGACAAAAATACTTTTAAAATTGTTCTAACAATTATTTTTTCTAATCTTAATCTGATTCTTGTTATTATAATGGTAGGCTCCATTAGAAATTGCAAGAATTTATTTTTCATACTTGTGTAATTGAAAGATGCGTTTTGGAGACAGTCTTTACAATAATATAAAACCATATCCATAAAGTATTTTTAAATTAAAATTAAAATACATTATGTAATTCAGGCAGCTTTATCCAATAATATATGCAAAACAAATTTCGCAAAAGCCAATAGCGAGACCAGCTAGTCTACAGACGTATCTATACTATGTAAAGCAATAATGGTTTCTTCGATCGACTCTCGTTATTTTTACAATGCAGTGACTAAAATATCATCTGTTTTTGAAGCGGATTTTTTTAATAATAATTGTTTGTTTTCTTTATTTATATATAATTGTACCTTTCTTTACGTATTATCATAAATAAATTTATCTCCCAGATAAGACATTCATAAGCTAAATACTATAGTTCAAAGTCTGTATGAGGCATGAAATAGGGGATACTATAATCTGACTGTCATAACTCACGTAATATGACGGATGATTTGATTATAATTGTTTAGAATATAAAAATTTATCCACTTTTTTAGTGGATAAAGATACAGTTATTTAGCAAGCATTTTGTCACGATTAGCAATAGTATTTTATCTGGTAGTTTGGAAAAATAATGAAATTTGTCTCGTTACGATGGACTTAGAGAGAAGACACGCACACGCGTACGAAAAAATCTCATATTCTTTCATATAAAGTAGATAAAACTTACGTCAAATTTTCCGTCACGTTTCTAAGGGTATAACGATAAGCTTTAGTTCAAGATCTTCGATGGCTCAATGAATTTGATTACTAATTTATATTAGTAATATAAATTGATTACTTCGATCGAACAGAGTAATTGAGTATTCTTGAGACGAGTAATTTTAATTTCAATCGATTTAATGATTTGTAGTTGATAATAATTCTTGTGTTATTCCTAATGTAATTTTTGTCCAGCAATACTTATATGGAACGATAGTTCTGAAGAAGCTTGTTACAATTCTGACACTGAAGTGTAAATGTAATTTGAGCTCAAGTTTTTTGGTGACGATTTTATCTGAATCTTACATAAGTCATATTATAGTTACGCAATCGTAATTGATCCTTGAAGGAATGAGAATATTGTTTATTCAGATATTTACATTTGTATCCTAATTATTGGTTGGCACGAGGGGTTGGTATATTGTTGATCAAATTTAATTATTATAAAATAAATTTTTTTATTATTTTTTCACCGTTCATTAAATTTTTATATATATATATATATATATATATATATATATTATATTTGTTAAAAATAATAACTTCCGGTTGAATTTTCGAATTTTTTCTAATTAATTTCTAACTCTGTAATTCCGTTGAATATTATACAGATATAACGGTACAACGGTGTTTGGAAAAATTGCAGTCCCATGCTTGTTTTACGTCTACAACATGTTTATGATATTACTCACAATAAATAAATAATTTACACACCCTTATCGTATGTAACCATACTCAGAACTTTCTGCCTCTGCTCATGTAATTATATAATCCATCTCGCTTTGTCTGAAAGCCAAGCTACCTACTTCATTCGATTTGATCTGCTCTATGCTTGCATTGAAAAGTATTGCTTTTAAGCTAAGTGAGTAAACTTTAACATTCTATGCTTGTTTAGGATGAACAAAATACATCATTTCTGAGAATTTGGACTTCTAAGAGGTAACATGCTCAATTTATATACCATCAGTAGAAAATGGTTATCATAATAAATTCTTTGAATTTTTAAGTTTAAAAGTAAGAGGTGGATCAAATATTAAGAAATATTTAATCAAAAGGATGAATAGTGGAAGAACAAATTAGCGGGGTTTCGAAGTAGTTCTGACTAAAATCAGCTAAAATCGGTAAATTAAAAGTACGTAATAAACCAGATAATACATAGTAATATAAGAGGCGCTTGCAACGTAAATTAAACGACGAAGCAAAATGACAGATGAGTAAGAGCTGAAAATTTACCGCTAGAAAAGAAGGATATTGCAGGAAAGACATACATTATATCGCGGAGTTAAGCATAATAGAGAAGTTGCGGAACAGATAAGTTATGGCATTTGATGCAAACACCGCACTTCCATTAACTACCACGCAGAGCCAAAGACGAAAATGGGCGCGGGCAAAAGATAAAAATACCAAGAGTGAGCTAAAAAATAGAGGGAACGTCTTGGCACGAGCGATCCGGAGGGTGGCGAGTTTTTTGCATAATGAAAGCAATCAATTTAAGTCCCTACCACTACTTGAGTGCTTACATCATTGCTTATCCCCTTAATCCCTGACGAGTTAGCTCCTCGCCGCAGCATCGCAACCTTTTTATCCCTAGTCCTCTCCACTTCTCACCCTCCCGCGACACGCGGGCTGCTGTTACTCCAGTCATCATAACCCGTGCAGAAAAATACTCAGCATATCCCTAGTTCGGGCTAGATCCTAGTCAGTATTACTGACGATTTCCTCATGTAGGTAATACTCGCCAGATCTGAGTTAGATCTCTGTACGATCATCCAATAATCGTCTTATATTAATTATTACTTTCCCGACTTTATTTAGATTTCCTTATCTTTTATTGATGTTAGAAAGAAATACGTGTTTTCTATAAGCAACTTTTAACAAGTAGGAAAATTAAGGAAATGATTAGGTTGTCTATCCTGGACCTAGTCAGATTTCCTTAACTTCTCCCTATTTTAGAAAGAATGACGTTTTTCCAGATAGAATCTGATAAGTAGGAGAATTAAGGAAATGGATAGGTTTTTTGTTTTTATTCTAGTTAGATTTCCTCAACATTTTTTAATATTGGTAAGAACGATGTCTTTTCTAGTCGAGACCTTACGAGTACGAAAATTAAATATCACACACACATACACACGCGCGCGCGCGTATTTGTATTTATATTGTTATATTTTAAAAATTTATATTTTTTATATAAATTAATTTGTGTGTCCGTGCGCGGTGTATATATATATATATATATATATATATATATGATATATATACATCTATCCATACACACACACACACAAATCCGCATACCTATCTAACATGGGAAAGAATTTAAAAAATAGATTTACTAAATATGTTTTATCTTGTGTTTATAAAATAAAATTATTACATGATCTTAAGTGCTGCACGGCCATGGGAAATAATTTTAAAAAATTGATTTACTATATACGTTTTATCTTGTGCTTATAAAATAAAATTATTATATAATCCTAAGAGCTGTACGGTCATATGCAAAATATAATATAGCAATCTTATATTGCGTTTTAACATAGTTAATAATGCGTTAGCTTGCGAATCGTAGGATCGTGGGTTCGATATTTATCGGAGGCCGGAATTTTTTCATCAAAATAAAATAATTTATACGTTCAACAGAGGTGTTTAACATTAAAATTTACAATAATTAGTGTATAAAAAATATATTAATAATTATTAATTGTTAATTGTAAATCATAATACATAATAATGCATATAGAAAATAATTTATAAATTCGAATTAAATGGTATGCGTTACCTAAATACCTAAATATATTTTTTATTTCAAATAAATAATAATTAAATGTGCCAAAAAATTATTCACTTTATCGAAGAAACAAAATTAGAATAATTTCTAAATCGTCTTAATTTCTAGATTTTCTAACGAGATTCTGTCCAGTTTCTAACTAGATATACCTACCAAATTCTAACCTCTTTCCCTATATAAAATGACAATAAAAGTAGGACAAATTGTAACTAAGATAAGACTAGATTTTATTCTCAATCCTAACATTTAATAAGAAAAACTAACCCGATACTAGTTAGATTCGAGAATGACTTTCTACACTTTTAGTTTCTTTGAGTCTCTGGCCGCGTATCGCTCCTTTATCAGCGGCGACCCGCGGAGTTTCGTCGAACTGGGGGGGGGGGGGGAGAAAACAAAGTTGAGAGCGTGGAGAGGGACACCTGAGAGCTCCTTAAAACAAGAGCAAAGTATCGTTTATCTTGGAGTGGGAGCCCTCTTTACTTTTGTTCGCGGCAAACTAGTTAGGTCCATCGCGCATCCTTTTAATGCAAAAATAAATCGTAACGGATAGTCTATAGATCTTTAGCCGCGACAATTACCACGCGCGACACAGATCCTTTTCTCTATTTTCCTCCACGCGAATTTGTGATTCAGTACACGTCTTCTTGTTATTCTTCGTCACCTCACGCGCGAGTCCATTTCTATCTTCACGCTAAGTTTATAACGACGCCTTAACAAACTTAGCTTAGTCCCGGAATAAATCGTCTCCCTCCCCCGTTTCGCCGGTGGCATCTTTACCGAAATCGTCGCGAATGCGCTGAAAGCTAATGTATATACGCATCGGAGGACCCAGCTTATAAGAAACACGTTTATTACGACGGCACTTTTTGGCAGTCAACTTGTAGCGTTGCTTTAAATCCGCTAGAAATGCAACCGGCTTTACCCCCTCCTCCAAGTTGTAGAATCAGTGGCCCGGTGACAAAGACTTCACGAACGCGTGCCGAGTCGTCTGTGCACTGTCAAGATTTCCATGCATGCGCACGCGGTACGGCCCCCAGGGACGCGCCGCAAGCACCAGATTCGCCTTCGCTCCCGCGGGAGCACCGTGCGGTAATGCGATTGCGCACGGTCCGCAGACATTATGATCGAGGAGGCAATAATTGCACGCGTAGCTCGTAACGCGATGGGCTCATTATCGCGCCGATGCACGTACGAGTGCACACGTTGGAGGGGCGGGGCGGACATGCATTCTTTTCCGCTGACCGGCTTAATTGCTGGAAATTGCGTAGTATAGCTTATGAGATTCAATCTAGTCCTGGCGCGCACGCTTTCCTTGATAATCGTTGCGGAAATATGTATAGCGCGTGTTATACTCGGTTCTGTGTCCGCAGAAAAATTAACTGGACTGGCGAAATCTCTTTGTCGACCAAATTGTTCGCGGACGTTCGCTCCTTAGCGGCTAGAATTATGATATGAAAGACGTGATCATCTTTCGCTACATACGAAACATCTGTAATTGGTACTATATCATATATATTGTCGCTTTAATTAGAACGCGGTCTGTGCGCTCGAGCTATTCCGGTGGGAGGGTTTATCTGCGCTCAGAACGAGTGAGAAATCGGAAGTCGTGTTAATCCTCTCGGATGTTTCGTTCATGAAAAATGTTTGTATTTGGAAAGTTACGCGTCTTTATCGAGGCGGCATCAGGAGAGTGCGCTGTACCTATAGGTATGAGAGAATAGCATGAGTGTATAAAGGGAAACTTTTGTAGACGAACCGGATAAGCGTTTGACATATTGGTGTAGTCGCTCGCAAAAGAAGGAGATAAAAAAGGTAACGAAATAAAACGGAGATCAATGATCTCCGAAGCTGGAGATTGGCGTTCCGTAGGGGCAGCACGTGCGTAGCGGCGCAGAAATATGCGTATATATACAGGCAAAGCTCGGTACTCTGATGAAGAAGGCAGGAATTAATAGTTGTATTTAAAGGTGGTTAATTATGCGAGTCGAGGAAAAACATCGGACTCTCTCTATTAATGCTTAGCCATTAAAAAAATAATCTTTCATCGTAACTGATTATCTGACCGCCAAGCTTTCATAAGCGCACGCCACTGAGCGACCGCTGATCCCGTTTTTCATTAAAAATATTGTGCGGCCACAGTTTGAGCGTAATAATGATTCTTCGTAAAAGACTTTTCCGGTACGAGCGGCGTACATTCAACACTTCCTTTCCTCCATTTATACGTCGACTTTTTTCCTTGATATACGAAAAAAAGAAGGAAGGAGAGAGAGAGAGAGAGAGAAAGAGAGAGAGAAAAGAGTAGCCAGTACGTTCGAAAAAGGAAATGAATATATTGAGCGCGGGTGTGTGCGCAAATGTGCTACGGCGCACACAGGCACACGCGAACTGTACCTACATAGAAATAAATCTAATTCGTAAAGCCGGATATGCGTAATGGACGGAAGGTTCACCACCCTCGACAATGCGAGCGCCAACGGAAGTCTTCCAACGACTCGAGTGGCTGGCAACGGCGGCGGCGAGTTACTTCGACTTGCCTCGACTTGATGCGGAACGAAGTTAAGTATATAGTATATCGAGACTGCCCAATAACGCAGTATTAAGATCACCGGCTAATATACCGGGGCATGGGGACAGGGGGTGTACGAGCGGCAGGAAAGGGTTGCTAGGGTTACCCTTCAGCAACGGCTCGTCGCCTGGGAAGATTCGAGTAAGCCACACGGCACGTGCCAATGCGTACGATGTATCGGCGTAGGCGTCGGACTTTCCCCAGTCCCGCGCCGAGGATATGGAACTTGTACCTGAGGACGCGCAGCACAAAAGAAGATGCCGCCGAGAGCATGCAGCGGGTTTACTCCCGTTCGCCCCCGTGTCTAACGGAGACCCGCGTCATTGTCCGGCCAATGCCTAGGGAAGGTCAGTAGAAGAGAGGAGAAGGAAGGGATCCGGGCAGATTCTGAACAACGGAAGTACTTTAAATATGCTGCATTGTTAACGATTCGCTTGGATGAGAATGTCCCGCTCTGCTGCGCGAGTTTTGGAACTTCCTCTTTGCAAGCGTCCGCGTCGACGATATGAAAGGAGAGGACTTGCTCCGGAGGAGAAGAGCAAACTGAAATTTTTCCGATTTATTTGCTGTCGATCTCTTCTCAGGAAATTCTTATCCCTCGACTTAAGTTGTTAAACTTTGCTTTATTTTGCTATATTTTCAAAATTACTCATTCAGCAGTAACGTTATTTTGAATAGAAATGTTTGCGCAATCGGTTAAGACCAAGATTTGAACTTAGGCTCTGAATTCCTCGACCTTTGATATAGTCTTAAAAGATTCAGAACATGTCGTATATAACGTTGAGCGTAAAAAGTTTCTAGCAGGTATAAGGATGATTGTCAATCGATAACCATCGCTTTATCACCGGAGCTGCTCGTGTTAGCTTAAGCATGCGATCAGAAGATTGGAATGAATCAAAATTATCCTATTTTCTTGATAGTGGGTTCCACGGAGATTCAAAAAAATTCGATTTATAAGAGCGGTAAAAATATACATATTATCATTCAACCATTTCGATACAATGAGCCAATAAATAAAGTGAATTAATGTCGGGCTAGATACTAGTCATATAATCATGATTTTCCCATGTAAGTAATACTCATCAGATCCGAGTTAGATTTCTCTACGATCATCTAATAATCGTCTTATATTAATTATTACTTTCTCGACTTTATTCAGATTTGCTTATTTTTTCTTGATGTTAGAAAGAAATACGTGTTTTCTATAGTCAAAATTTGACAAGTAGTAAAATTAAAGAAATGATTAAGTTTTCTGTCTTGAATCTTGTTAGGTTTTCTTAACTTCTCCCTATTTTGGAAAGAATGATGTTCTAGGCGAAATCTGTCAAGTAAGAAAATTAAGGAAATGGATAGGCTTTCTATTTTGATACTAGTTAGATTTCCTCAAATTTTTCTTTGGAAAAAATGATGCCTTTTCTAGTCGAGACCTACGAGTACGAAAATTAGATATTACACACATATACACACACATGCGCGCTAGAAGAGATAGAACGATCTTTTCTAGTCGAGACCTTATAAGTACGAAAAATAAGAAAATAGTTAGGCTTTCTATATTTAATCTCGTTAGATTTTCATAAATTTTTTTATTTATTCGAGTAATATATCATATCATATCATATCATATCATATCATATCATACTAATTTATGATAATAGAATCTATATGTCAAATTTCAGAACAATCGGTTCAGTAGTTTTTTCAATTATCTTGGGAAGGACATAGGCTATGTTTTTTCTTGAAAACCATTTTATTTTCATCAATAAATTAAGTTAATGGTTTTAACTATTAGGTTTTAACTAATCAGTTTGACCAGTGGCCACTAGGTGGCGTCTTAAATCACGAACATCAACTCAATGCAGTCGGCTTAAAGTATTAATACCAGGCTAGCTCAAACGAATATTCATATACAACTTTGGGATTCGGATCTATTTATTTATATAATTCCATCACCGATTCTACTACTTCTATATGAATTTATACTTTTCTTCATATAAATTAAATTTTCTACTACATTAGTTTGATCAATGTTGTAGTTCTTTTTATTAGAATCTAAAACAAACTTATTTATTTGGTTTTTTAAAATTATCCGATGGGTTTTGGCAGTACAGGATGTAATTAAAAATTTTCTTTTAAAAAAGTGGTACGTGTCAAAAAATGACATTTCGTTTTTAAATGTTGTTTTCAATTGTATTAAACTAGTAATGTCAATAATTTTTCTACCATTCAAAAATAGATTTCAAGATTGCAATTTCAAGATTTTTCAATTCTGATGGATTTGGCAAGCTGTACAACTAGGTGAAGTTAATTTTTGAAACCGAACGTACATTTTCTTACAATCATATTGATTAAATTGTTATAGTTAAATATATCATATCATATCATATCATACTTACTAAGTTATAAAGACAAAGCGTGATTTGGTTTGTACACGATAACCGAAAAAACTACTAAAACGATTGTTCTGAAATTTGAGATATAGATTCTATATTGTCTTGAGAAGGCATGGACTATGTTTTTTATTGAAAATCATTTTATTTTCATCAATAAATTCAGTTAATGGTTTTAACTATTAGGTTTTAACTAATCAGTTTCACCAGCGGCCACTAGGTGGCGTCTTAAATCACGAACATCAACTCAATACAGTCGGGTTAAAGTATTAATAGCAGGCTAGCTCAAACGAATATTCATATACAACTTTGGGATTCGTATCCTAAAGGAGGTGTGACGTTCGTCGGTATTACCTTTTTTGTTCTTCAGGATAATCTGACATTACTCTCACAACTTATGGTTATCCTTTGATTTTTGTAAATTTTATTTTCTCTCACGTGGAAATCTCTCTCTCTCTCTCTCTCTCTCTCTCTCTCTCTCTCTCTCTCTCTCTCTCTCTCTCTCTCTCTCTCTCTCTCTCTCTCTCTCTCTCTCTCTCTCTATCACTATCTCTTTGTCTTTTTTCTCCTTCTCTTATAAAATGCTTCTGTAAAATGCCAAATCATATTGAATATAGTTTGTGACGACAAATTATATTTTTATTTTTATACATTCTATTAACTTCAGAATTGTGACAAGAGACTATGTTTTTTTTTAGTTCGAACAAAAGAAATGATGGCAAAATAGGATTCTTTACCAACAGCCTGGAAACTATGCATATATAAATAAAATATATCGTCACTTCTGCAGAAAAAGGCAATATCCATCGCCTATTTAAAAAATATGCTATGCGAATATCAACATTTTGCTTGAATTTCAGTTAACATCACTACGAAAATATTTACGGTATTGAATTGAAAAAACGGAAATACAAATAGTATATATATATATATATATATATATATATATATATATTACAATATTCCGTTGCCTCAAGATGATTTCTATACGCAGTTGTGTGTTCGGATGATAGAATGCGATGTCCATGTGTCTCTGGGCGATTTCTACGGGGAATATTGTATTTAGTTGATGGAAAACGAGATCCAGGTATGAGGAAATCAGCTTCTATGGGAAGATTCGTATTGGGACAGTAAAATACGATATCTAGGTCTTTCCGAAAGACTTCTACGAAGAGTATTGTGTTTAGTCGTTAGAAAGCGATGCTAGCTTTTACGGGCCGACTTCTACTGGGACTATCGTGTTTAGTTGGTAGGAAACAACGTTTAGGTATGTCGGGACAATTTCTACGGGGAGTTTCGGGTTCGGATGATAATATGCGATTTCCAAGTGTTTTTGAACAACTTCTACAGGGAATTTCGTGTATAGTTGGTGAGAAATAAAATCCAGGTATGTCAGTACGACTTCTACAAAGAGATTCGTATTCTATCATTTGAACACTCACCCTGCCAGTAGGAGTCGTGTCGGGAGACCTGGACATTGTATTCTACCTCCCCGACACAAAACCCTCTATAGCAGTCGTCCTGAGACATTTCCTATAGTCCGAACATGATACTCTCTGTAATCGTTGTCTCGAGATACTTGCACATCTTTTTCTACCGCTCGAACTCGACAGTACAATTTTCTCCATCGAAGCCGTATTTAATACGCATATATATATATATATATATATATATATATATATATATATATATATATATATATATATTGTATAAACTGGTCGGGAAAATATTAACTTTTTGAAGTGGACGCTACATTGAAGCAGCTTTTTATATAGAAGCGACGATAGGTATATTACGATCAATTATTTATAGAATATAGATTTGTATATATAAGATACTAGCATCCCCCGACTCGGCTTCGCCATGTTAACTGAATATGTTAACTGAATATGTTAACTAATGTTCACGTTAACTGAAATTCAAGCAAAATGTTGATATTCGCATAGCATATTTTTTAATAGGAGAAAAAAAGTCAGAGAAAGAGAGGGAAAGAGAGAGAGAGAGAGAGAGAGAGAGAGAGAGAGAAGAGAGAGAGAGAGAGAGAGAGAGAGAGAGAGAGAGAGAGAGAGAGAGAGAGAAAGAAAGAGAGAGAGAAAGAGATTTTCTCACGTAATAGAAAATAAAATTTACAAAAATCAAAAGATATCCATAAGGTGTGAGTGCAGTGTCAGATAAACCTGAAGAACAAAAAAGATAATACCGACTAAGGCCCCACATTCTTTAGGATACGAATCCCAAAGTTGGATATGGACATTCGTTTGAGCTGGCCTGGTATTAATACTTTAAATGGACTGACTTGAGTTGATGTTCGTGATTCAAGTCGCCACCTAGTGGCCGCTGGTGAATCTGATCACTAAAACTGTTAACTTAATTTATTTTTTGAAAGTAAAATGATTTTCAATAAAAAACAAAGCCTATGTCCTTCCCAAGATAATATAGAATCTATATGTCAAATTTCAGAATAATCGGTTCAGTAGTTTTTTCGGTTATCGCGTACAAACAAAAACACGCTTTGTCTTTATAAATTAGTATGAATTATAAATTAGTATGAATTAGTATGAATTATAATATAGTATTTAATTGTTTATTAAATCGGTTAAATTATTATCTCCGGCCAAGCCGAGACGGGGGATGCTAGTATATATATATAAACGTATGAGGTCAGACAATTAAGTAATGCGTAATGCGGCCTATTTTATTTCTTGGCCTGTGGTAGCATTTAATATTGAAAACTAACTCGATACTAGTTAGAGTCAAGAATAAATTTCTACACGGAACATTTGAAGAAAAACAAATGTTTTGCTTTGATGATTCCACTTACAATCACTGTGTTATCGCACGTCTATAATTAGTTGACCTTTTCTGTACAATGACAAATGACAGGTTTTCACAGTAATTCAATATATATATATATATATATATATATATATATATATATATATATATATATACATAATTACTATACGCAGCTGTTCTTTTTTTAATTCCATTTTGAGTAAAAAAATAAGAATTCTTAAGAATCTTATTGATATACGTTTATTGCTAATTACCCGTGTGGAAATTCATTCTCGAATCTAACTAGTATCGGGTAAGTTTTCCTTATTAAATGTTCGGATCCAGAAGGGAAATCTAGTCTGATCCTAGTTCCGATTTGTCCCACTTGTAATAGCATTTTTAATAGGGAACGAGCTTCGATTTTGGTAGGTATACCAAGCTGGAAACTAGACAAAATCTAGTCAGATAATCTAGAAATTAAGCCAATAATAAATTATTCGAATTTTGTTTCCTCGATTAAGTGAATAATTTTTTGACTCTTTAATATTTATTTATTTAAAATAAAAAAACATATTTACGTATTTAGGTGACGCATACCATTAATTAGAATTTATAAATTATTTTTTATATGCATTACTACGTATTACGATTTACAGTTAATAATTAATAATTATTAATATATTTATTTTACACTAATTATTGTAAATTTTAATGTTAAGCACCTCTGTTGAACGAATAAATTATTTTATCTCAATGAAAAAAATTCCGACCTCCGCTGAGTATCGAACCCACGACCCTACGATTCGCAAGTTAACGTATTATGCACTATGCTAAGACGCAATATGGGATTAATACTATATTTTGCATATGACCGTACAGCACTTAAGAGCATATAATAATATTTTATAAAGACAAGATAATACATGCATAATAAATCAATTTTTTAAATTCTTTCCCATGTTGGAAAGATCTGCGGGTATTTATATATATATATATATATATATATATATATATATATATATATATATATATATATGTGTGTATAATTTCTGTACACATAAGGCCTTGACTACAAAAAACATCGTTCTTTCCAATAATAGAAAAAGTTGAGGAAATCTAACTAGAATCAAAATAGAAAGCCTAACCATTTTCTTACTTCTCTTACTATGCAGATTCCGCCTAGAAAAACGTGAGTTTTTCCAAAATAGGGAGAAGTTAAGGAAATCTAACTAAAACCAAGATAGAAATCCTAATCGTTTCCTTAAGTTTTCTGCTTGTAAAATTTTGACTATACAAAACACGTATTTCTTTCAAGAATCAATCAAAGATAAGAAAATCTGAATAAAGTCGAGAAAGTAATAATTAATATAAGATGATTATTAGATGATGGAAGGGAAATCTAACTCGGATCGGGCGATATTTACCTACATGAGGAAATCATCAGTAATACTGACTAGGATCTAGCCCGAACTAGGGATATGCCGAGTATATTTCTGCACGGGTACCCTGGTAGAAATGCATTCTATTTTTAAGGTATAAACAACCCGTGTAGAAATTTATTCTTGAATCTAACTAGTATCGGGTGAGTTTTCCTTATCAAATGTTCGAACCCAGAAGGGAATTCTAGTCTGATCCTAGTTCCGATTTGTCCCACTTTTAATAGCATTTTTAATAGGGAACGAGCTTAGATTTTGGTAGGTATACCAAGCTAGAAACTAGACAAAATCTAGTCAGAAAATCTAGAAATTAAGCCAATAATAAATTATTCTAATTCTGTTTCCTCGATTAAGTCAATAATTTTTTGACTCTTTATTATTTATTTATTTAAAATAAAAAAATATATTTACGTATTTAGGTGACGCATACCATTTAATTAGCATTCATAAATTATTTTCTATATGACTATTACGTATTACGATTTACAATAACAATTAATAATTATTAATATATTTTTTATACACTAATATAGTAAATTTTAATGTTAAACACCTCTGCTGAACACATATAATATTTTATTCGATGAAAAAAATTCCGACCTCCGCTGAGTATCGAACCCACGACCCTACGATTCGCAAGCTAACGCATTATGCACTATGCTAAAACGCAATGTGGAATTACTATACTATAGTTTGCATATGGCCGTAAAGCACTTAAGATAATAATTTAAGTACTACTTGTAAAATTTTGACTAGTGAAAACACGTATTTCTTTCTAACATCAATAAAAGATAAGGAAATCTGAATAAATTCGAGAAAGTAATAAGTAATATATGACGATTATTAGATGATCGTAGGGAAATCTAACTCGGATCTGGCGAGTTTTACCTACATGAGGAAATCATCAGTAATACTGACTAGGATCTAGCCCGAACTAGGGATATACCGAGTATATTTCTGCACGGGAAGGTATTTTCAAATGAAGATACCTAGTAACAAGATATATTTGTTCGGTAGTAAGTAGGAAAACACGTAACGTTTTTTACGGTCATTCTGTCCGATTTATAGTTACATTTTTAAAGCTATTTTTTTAGGTATTTAATAGCGATAATAGTTAGTTTGGAGTAAATATATTTTACGTTTCCAATAAAGTTACCTTGAAACTAGGTATGTTATACCTATTGAAACTGAAATTATTTTTAAAAATAGAAAATAGGTTGTTTTTATACCTTTTCATCTAGTTATTCCCTAGTTAATGGGCAATTAATATTTTGGTTATGGAATATCGTGTATGTGCGCGCGCGCGTGTGTGTGGTTATGATTAAACTTTATCTTAAAACAAGGTTAAGCGAGGTATAACATAACCTAGCTAAAAAATTAATATCGTTATTATGCTTTCTTATATAAATTCATTGACTTTAATAATTATTTCAATTAATTAATTATAAATGTTTATCAAGTTCATTTTGAAAATTTTGAAGTAACTTATAAGTACGTTGAGGTTCTATGTACCTTATACATCTACATAAATATACAAAGCATTGACAACACCTTACACATTCATATACAATATATGTTATACTTATGTGAAGTTATAATCGGGCTTATATACTAACCAAGATTATATTTTACCACTTGCGGGTATGGCAAATCATCGGATATGCCATATGAATATTCTCCATAAATTCAAGTTACGAATTATAGTTATGAACTCAGCATGATTTTTAATTTATAAAATTTCAAAAATTTCAAATGATATTATTTATTTTATAAATAAATAGGATAGAATTACTAACTAACAACCAATAATCGAAGCCGGTGTAAGACGTCAAATAATAGAATTTTTTAATTAATTGCTTCATGCGTAATTTTAGATTTTAAATAATAAAAGGAAAATATTACCAAAACTAATTTATTACGTATAATTTTTAAAATGAAAAAATCGAATGAAAAGCCGCATTTATTATTACTTTGTAATTTTTTAAAATTATTAGTTTCCATATCTTATGATTTTTCTTTTATTAAATCAACAACATAATGTTATAATATTATATAAATATTAATTGTTAAATAAGTTGCTCATTTACTAACCAGAAACGAGGTTAAAAATAACCTAGTTTCTACCTTTTTCTTAATTTTGTTGACAACGTTCACATTTTGCATTCTAAGATTTACCTTGTTTCTAACCACAATGATTGATTCTATTTTTACTACCTAGTAACTACTTTCCAGCCTATTAAAAATTTTTAGATTTCTACCAGGGTACTTGCCCGTGCAGAAATATACTCCGTATATCCCTAGTTCGGGCTAGATCCTAGTCAGTATTACTGACGATTTCCTCATGTAGATAATACTCGCCAGATCCGAGTTAGATTTCCTTACGATCATCTAATAATCGTCATATATTAATTATTACTTTCTCGACTTTATTCAGATTTTCTTATCTTTGATTGATTCTTGAAAGAAATACGTGTTTTGTATAGTCAAAATTTTACAAGCAGAAAACTTAAGGAAACGATTAGGATTTCTATCTTGGTTTTAGTTAGATTTCCTTAACTTCTCCCTATTTTGGAAAAACTCACGTTTTTCTAGGCGGAATCTGCATAGTAAGAGAAGTAAGAAAATGGTTAGGCTTTCTATTTTGATTCTAGTTAGATTTCCTCAACTTTTTCTATTATTGGAAAGAACGATGTTTTTTGTAGTCAAGGCCTTATGTGTACAGAAATAATACACACACACACACACACACACACATATATATATATATATATATATATATATATATATATATATATATAAATACCCGCAGATCTTTACAACATGGGAAAGAATTTAAAAAATTGATTTACTATGTATGTATTATCTTGTCTTTATAAAATATTATTATTTGGTCTTAAGTGCTGTACGGTCATATGCAAAATATAGTATATTAATCCCATATTGTGTTTTAGCATAGTGTATAATGCGTTAGTTTGCGAATCGTAGGGTCGTGGGTTCGATACTCAGCGGAGGTCGGAATTTTTTTCATCGAATAAAATATTATATGTGTTCAGCAGAGGTGTTTAACATTAAAATTTATAATAAGTAGTGTATAAAAAATATATTAATAATTATTAATTGTTATTGTAAATCTGAATACGTAATAGTCATATAGAAAATAATTTATGAATGCTAATTAAATGGTATGCGTCATCTAAATACGTAAATATATTTTTTTATTTTAAATAAATAAATATTAAAGAGTCAAAAAATTATTCACTTAATCGAGGAAAAAAAAATTAGAATAATTTATTATTGGCTTAATTTCTAAATTTTCTGACTAGATTTTGTCTAGTTTCTAGCTTGGTATACCTACTAAAATCTAAGCTCGTTCCCTATTAACAATGCTATTAAAAGTGGGACAAATCGGAACTAGGATCAGACTAGAATTCCCTTCTGGGTCCGAACATTTAATAAGGAAAACTAACCCGATACCAGTTAGATTCGAGAATAAATTTCTACACGGGTGTATATTATGGATCTGAAAAAAGAAACAAATTTTCTTTAATATAAAGAATCATGATTTTAAAAAATATTTAAGAATTGTATAAAAGATTTTGACCAGTGAAAGTTGTAATACATAAAATTGCAATAACGAGATTCTATTCAAAATTTTAATAAATTTGAGGTATATTTAAATCGTTGTTATTCAAACAAACTTTTTGAATATAAATAAAAGCTCGAGTATCTACGAGATATGAAACAGCTAACTGATGGAAATGACTGTCCGACGCGGCACGCGTAAACGGTTTCACTGTAGGTAGGAGGTACCATAAATTGGAAGAATCTCTCATAGGCGGCAATAACGCAATAGCTTTTGCCTGCCTCTCTCTTTTGCCTCCCCCATTCTCATTTGGAAGTTTAACCGAGGGTACTTCATATTTCACGCTCGCTGGTCCCATCTCGTGGAGACGATCTGAACCAGCGTGGATACATCATCGCGTGACACTGCGTAATAGCCTTACGTGCACTGCTGTGGTTTGGAGCTTCGCGTCTTTCGGTCCCTCTTATTTATTCATCTCACTTCGTCTCTCTCGCTCTTTCCCCCCACTGTTTCTTAAGCTTACGCTCCGCCCAATTCTGAAAGACACCCACTCCTTTATCAGTCGTGCGCTCAGCACTGCCCCGTTCCGTCTTGCAGGGCAAGCGGTACCTCCTCGATCCACAACCTCCACTTCTTCCTCTTGCCTTGTTCATTTCGGAACCCCTCCTTCTCTATTCACCGCTTCTCTCACCTCATTCGCGTAGATTTCTCCCGAGAAATTGGCACGATAGGCGCCCTAATAGCGCATAGTGGAAAGCATAAAAATTGATCAAACGGCGAAAGATTGACGAGGTATCGGTTGAAATTCGGCAGGAGCATGTTCGTGAAAAGTCTCGTGATTCAGCCCGCGTTTTTGTGCAATGTCTTTCTGGGAACTTCACTCCCCCTCCAACGTCGCTTCTGCGCGTTGCCGACGGACAAGATACGCGCGAGCGAACGCACCACGGCTCGGATAATAATAATCCGAGATGCGAGCAGCTTGCGCTCAAATGGACTCGCGAACGGATGCACAGATGAAAAATAAGCGGTGAAAGAGCTCGCGAAATAAGTGCGTGGAAGGAAGGAAGGAAGGAAGGAAGGGTTGAGACAGGAGATAAGACGTGAGCAAGATCCGAGCGAGATGGAGAGATGAGTGCTATTTGTCGGATGACAAACGAGCGACGCGCATCGTGGGTGGTTCCGGACTCGGCTATAGTCACGGGAAATAGAGAGCAGCGCTGCGTGTCGCCACCGCGCTGCTGCTACGCAGTTTCGCGTGTCAGCTGCGGCCACAGTTCTCCAAAACAAGTCCGTTCTACTCGCTTGCGTGACTATCTTATTTTTTTAAACATCTATCTATAGGTACCTTCGCGTAACTAACGACACAATGCGGATTGATCGAGGTGTCGTCGCATCGTTCTCTTCCTCCGTTACAGCTACGGATGGTCCGAAAGTGTTGCGGAAGTGGGAGACGACATTAAGAGCATGAAATTCCCGCATTCGCCTAGTCGCGAGATCTCTCTCCGGCGAAGGTTCGATAAAGGCACGCGATGTTTGCTGTAGGCAATTGTACTCGCTTCCCCTGATGGATCAAATCAATCTGCTGCCCCTCCCCCCAAAGTAAGTGTTTCGTCTGATAGGTCCTTCGCTGCTCCCTGATTCCGGGCGAAATGAAATCCAAGCGAAAGTCGAAACGATAACGACCGCGCGATTCATCATATATAGGCGACCGAGAAGCGGAGTATAGCGCACGCGAGCGCATGTGTGTCGTTTTTGGGCTCGGAAATTGCGGGGGCTTTCCAACTCCGCGAGAAGTGAAAACGGAACTCTGTGCGCGGGACACAGTTTGTCGATGCGGTCGAGACAAGAGCTGAGATATCGCCGATCTGTCGATACCCAGCGCATAGCCTTTTGTAATTCCTGTAATTAATGACTAGCCATTTCGCTCAGGTTACCGTCACTGCAACTGCGCACACTTTCGAGCACTCTATATATCAGAGCCGGCTGTTCACAACACTACTACAGCCGCTGCCATCGCGCGGCTGTATTTTTTTGTTATTTATCGACGCTTTATGTATGCTTCCAAGTCTCGGTGCTTATCAGTGACGGAGGTCTATGATGTGTTTGTAAACAAAGCATATGTAAATTATTACAGTGGCGCTTGTAACAATCGGCAGAGACCGGAATTTGAACTCGGTTCACCAAGTTACTAGTCCTGCGCTCTAGCGATCGAGCCATAGTAGGCCTAGTTGCTCTATTTGTTGTATTTTTTTATTTATTTTTTAAAGCATTGAACCAAACTCATATTGTCAATCCATATACGTATGCATACGTGTATACATATATGGATATATATACATATATGTATATTATTATTATTAGCTAAAGAAATTAAAAACAGGGTAATGGCTTGCCCACGCGTGAATACAAGTTTCATTACAAACCGCACTCTCTGCAAGCTTTCGTTTACTGAAGGCTGGCACCGCGCGTAGGGAGTCAGAGAAAATTGAAGAAAAAATAAGAGTACGTCTAGCGCTCGTCTACGGCGCACTAATGACCGTTGGCTAGGACTTTGTATATGTACACACATGCACACACGCACACGAGCTCCGGGGTTGCACAGCACGTATGTAATTATGGCGTGAAGCGCACGCGGGCGGTTATAGACTGATTCCATGACCGCGAAAAATTTTAATTCAATGGAAAAATAAATACCTCGGGCGCTCAGAGGATGTTGTAACGTTGTAAAAAGAAGCGGCAATATCAGCGTCGGCGGTATAGAGAAGCGGGAAAGGAAGCGACAGAAGGGAAGTGACGAGACGGAAAAGGACGGTTTGGCCAGGCGTCGGCGAACGCTTAAATGCATGCGTGCGTGCGTGTGTATGTGAAAGACAGGAATAGCCTGGCTGGAGTAGGTTCCGGGGCGTACGTGCATTGGTGCGCGCAAGTCGCAAACGTCCACCGTTTGCCTGGCAGGAAGCTCGACATTCTTACCCACTGGGCCGCGAGAACCGTGGCTGCCAAGATAGTCGATCGACGGCCGCAATCGTTCTCGCTGTTCTTTTCGACGCAGGCGCTGCCGACGAAGGGCCACAGATGGCAGCAGGAGCTCATGGACTGCGGCTGACACTGCAAAGTTTCGCAATGTACATGGCTGTTACGTGGAGTATCGGATCGTCGATAATGCCGGGTTGACCAATGTGCGTGCCTCGTCCTAGCCTTCCTCTTTCTCCGGTGCAGTTCTTATTCTTTTCCTGCGTTTTGCCTGCCCTCCCCCTTATCGGCGCTTGATAATTTATTGTGTCACAAAGGAAGTAAATTTTTTGCTTTTGGCCGAGCGGTTGCGCCTGCAGCGTATCACTGGTTCCTTGCTCGACCATTCGTTCCGCGTTTCTGTAACTCGCTTACTTTTCCATTTTTATGTACCTGCTGCTTTTTTCTGCGTGCTACTCAGCTAATTAACTGTCGATGCAAATTTCGGGCGATCGCAATGATAATGCTTCGATGTTTCTGGGCGCGGTCATCGGATTTGTTTGTGCGTCAACGAAAATCACCAGGAAAAAGCTCGCCAGGTCTGTGGCAAGGCGTTATATCCGCTTATTGTAGCTATCTCGCGAAAATGTTACACGAATATTGCCGTAACCATGCAGCAACATCCTTCCAAGAATATGCTGTATGCATTATTTGCAATTTGTACGAGTGTTGCTCGTATGTATTCTAGCATCCTGATAAACAGTTGCGCCTTAAGAAAATCACCAAGGCTTGAATAACCATATAGTAACTAATTTCTCTCTAATAATTAGACATATCTACCGAAATAGATGGAAAACTATATATATATATATGTATATATATTTATACCTATAGCATGCTTGAAAAATATGAAATGCAATCAAATAATTTTTGTAAAACATTTATAGTTTACAATTAGCAGATTTTTCTAGATCTATTCAATTTGTAAACATAGATAAATTACTGGTAATCGTTATTATTATTATCTCAATGATAAGTTAATTTTATCAAAACGATTTTGTTGCAATATAATTATTTTTGTTAAATATAGAAACATTACGAATTAACTCTAATACATTAAATATTTTAAATAAGGAGTAAAAAGATAAAACAAAGTCATACATTCATATTATATATAGTCATTGCAATTAGACTATAAAATATATATATTTTTTAATTCTAAACATTTAAAAAATAGAAGTTATTCAATTAGAAACTTCAGACAAAAAACGCTTTCAATTAATTTTGTTTTGTGCACAATGGTAAAAAATACATGATTTTTAGGACATATTCTTAAACATAATAGCATTAATAACCTATGCAAACATTTTATTTACTTGTATGATTTTGAAATAATAAATAAATTGATCGATTGTGTTACATTTACTTTCTCTGGAGAATTTTAATTTGAAATTTTATACAATTAAATACATACTTTTTAAATTAAACAATTGGTTTATTAATATACTATTAGTAAAACATATATTCAAAATATGTAATTTATTTATTTAAAATTCTAAAACCCTGGTAGAAATCTAACAAGTTTCAATAGGTTGGAACAAATAGGTAAAAACTAGTTTTGAAGCTGGAATCTTGTTTCTGGCTAGTAAATGAATATTTTAATTTGGATGTAAGTTACAACTACTACAATCGAAAAAATGAATATTTATACATTAATAAATATTTTTATCGGTCTTACAATCTTTATAATATCATATATTAGTTAGAATAATGACAGTCAGACTGTCCTTGTTTATGATGACCCCCGAAGAATCTGAAATAAAACTTATTACAACAATAAATTATATCAAAAAATTAAAATGACAACCTGACTGCCCCCACCACCTTAAATTTAGGATCACCTTCCTGTTCGACGTTTCGAACCGCTACGGTTCATCCTCAGGAACTAAAATAAAAAACCCAGCATGCTACTTTATATACCCCTTACCCACGCTAAATTTATTAGTATAACATTTATTGGATCCCTTCCCCGTTTATATTTATATTTAGAATATTTATACAATATTATAATATTATGTTGTTTATAGAATAAAAGAAACATCAAACGATACGTAAATAGTTTGAAAGAATAATAAATCCGTTTCGAGAATGAGCCTTTTGAATATCAGAAATTTATCCTGGTTTCGTATTAATTCTTATGATAGACCTGCCGGAATGAGATTTATTTTATTAATAACTCTTTAAAAAAATAAAAGATCTTGTTCATAAATGAATCTTAAATAATGATACCTTGAAGATATATAAATAATAACTTGAAAATTAAGTGTCAATGATAATTTTGAGGAGACATCATCACCATCATCATCATCATCATCATAATTAGGAACTCAATATAAATTTACAATTTAATAATTAAAGTAACTGTCAACGTTAATGCATTTAAATAATAATGCATAACAATGATATTAATTTTTTAGCAATGCTATATATTATACCTAGTTTCAACATTATTTGAAGATAAATTTTAATGATAATTAAAACTACATTGATACGAAACTAACTGTTATGGGTCTTAAATACCTAAAAAATAAGATTAGAAAATGTATCTATAAATCGGCCGAAATGACCAGAAAAAACGTTTCATATATGTCTAGTTACTGCCGAATAATAAGACTCTCTGTCTAGGTTTCTCGTTTTCGAAATAGTTTGTTTATGGCTTAAAAATGGTTAGCATTTTTTAATTGTTCCTTTTCTTTTCTCGATTCGTTGATTTATTAATAAGACACCATTTCCTATTGAAATTAATATTAAATCCTTTTTTTTGCCAGGACTGTACTGGAAATTATATTGGTAGATAGATGCGGCACGTAAAGCACATCAGAGACAGTTGATTTATTTGACCATCTATTGGTGACTTGGTTTATTTGACCATCTATTATAAAATTCAATTTTCCGTTTCCTTTACCCAAAACGGCTTCCTTACCTTTGTTGGCTAGAATAATTTCGTCCCATATACCTGTATATTTAGTGAAAAAGGCTCTATTGTTTGCCATATGCCGGGGAGCCCCAGAATTGGCAATCCAGATTTTTTCCTATCTTCATGGTGCATGCTTTCTCCTTTCGTCATGTAGAATAAATCCATATCTTCATGACTAATTTTTTCTTTTATTATATTTGTATTTTCTTTTCAAGCCTTCCATTCTTGATAGTCTTTACACTCTCTTGTGCAATGTCCGGTATTTTTAAGCCAAAAACGTTCGCGGTCTTTCTGTAAATTTGCTGTTATTTTCAGCGCTTGTTGACCTTCTAATTCTACTGTAAAATCTTCTCTATTATTTTTTTTTTTTTTATATTCTGACATTAATTTTTCTTTAACAAACTATAGATTTATTCGCTCTTCGGGATGATTTTCCAGGGTAGTCACTAATGTGTGATAACTATCAGGTAAACTGTACAGTAGCATGGCTGCCAAGTCGACATCGTCAAATTTTTTTCCTAATGCTACAAACTTATTAACTATTGTTACGAACTGAGTAATATGCTCTTTCATATTGCCACCCTCTGAAAGAGATAACCCAAATAATCTTTTCATATGGTAAATTCTATTCGACAGTGATGACTTTTCGTTGTACTTCTTCAGTACTGTCTAATCTTCCTTGGCAAATTTACAATCAATGATATGTATTAACTGCGAGTCTTCTACTGATATACTAATCATGGCTAGAGCATGATGATCCTTTTCCTTCCCGTCATTGTAGTTCATCTGGTCTCTTCTCAAACATTCGCAGTTTATAGCCGTCCAGACTTTATGCTTTATTAGAAGCATCCTTACTTTATGCTGTCACAACTGGTAGTTTTCTCCATTCAATTTCTGCATGGTAAAATGAACACTTTCACTTGTTAAACACATTTTAATTTTCTTTATATTCTGATCTGTTCTGTGTCACTACACTTAACTGTTATTTGATATCACTATTTTTCAAATAACACACACTATCTGGGCCCATAACCTGTTGGAACCTCCAATAAATGACTGCGTAAATTTTGCAATATCCTACATTTTACAATATCCTTCACTTATATCTCTTTTCCATATCTTCTGCTTTTCTTACCTGACTTACACGGTTACTTCCATTCTATATACTCACGGTCACATCAACTCTCTCTCTCTCTCTCTCTCTCTCTCTCTCTCTCTCTCTCTCTCTCTCTCTCTCTCTCTCTCTACATACATGCATTTTTATTCCCTCCAACAATTTTTAACAAACCAAATATTAAAATCAATAATATGCTTATGAAATTAAATTTAATGCATTTGATTAGATATATTATTATATATATTATATGAATAAATTTGATTTAGAGAATTTAAATAAATTCTTTTTAGATTAATAATTTCTTTTTAATTAACAATTATCGTTTCAACTAAATCAGGTAATACATTTAAATATATATTTTTTATAATGATAAAAAGTTCTTTATATAAAACAAATAATTCTTTCTTTTAATTTCAAGAAACCTATTTATTTAAATTTATCAAATTTTGTTTTCGTGTTTTTAAAATTACAAAAAATATTTCAAACAATAATTCTAGATCTTATAAAAATACATTTTTTGTGCTATGCGTTGAATTTCTACAATCAGAATTTTTCGAGAAAAATGCATTCAACATATCGGTATTTCGTATAAATGTAGAATTGCTCAGGGGATTCCGAGACGGAACTGTTGAACTTTTCTCCAAAAATATATAGTTTGTACAGAAAAAATTTATAGAATAAAAAATATGTATTTTAATGGGTTCTATGATTTTGGTTTAAAAATTTTTTTCAACTTTTCTATTTTCTGAGATAAATTAAACAAACCAGGATTTTCATCCAGTTTTGATAGATTTGGGAATAAATATTTAATTTCAATCTAAAGATATTATTATATTCGTAATCCACGCTCCAAAGAACATAAGTATACAATTTTTTAGAAAAATCGGGTAACAGCACTAACTCAATACAGACACACAACTGCCGATGCTTCAAGGTGAGACCAAGATGGAATATTCTTAGAGTATAAAATTATCTATAAGAATCTAGATTTATAGATAGAGAATTGTTGACATAGATATTATTTAAGTTGAAATCGGTAATATTACTGTCTCGAATGACGCCGAGATGGCCGGTACTAATATTGATGCTAATATATATATATATTGAAACTTATAACTGTATAATACATTTTAATGGTCTCACGATTAATTTTTACAATTTTTGAAAACAGTACATGCTTGCAGTAAACTCGGTGCAATGTAAATTTCGCAGTTATTTTATGATTACGTAGCCTTACCTCAACGCTGTTGCGATCATGCAGAAATATAAATGCGTGCTCGCAGCAAATAAATACTGTATGTCAAAAACTGTAAATACATAGTCTTTCGAATATATCTTGAGAAATAGTGAAATTTGTAAAAAAATATTTCAAGAAATCATACATCTGATTAAAATATATATTTTTTATTCTATTCAATTCGTCTCTACTCGCAGTATTTCTCGACAAAAATGCATACGAAGGTACCTGTATTGAGTATAGTTCAGGGGACCCCTAGACGGAATTGTTGAACTTTTATCCAGACATAATATTTGCACTGGACTGTATAGAACAAAAATGTAACAATATGTATTTTAATGAGCTCTAGGATTTTGGTTTTAAATATATTGCAACTTTTTTTATTTTCTAAGAGAAATCCAGCAAACTATGATCTTTATGGAATTTAGTAATAAATATTCCATTTCCGTCTAAAACTGTTACGATATTCGTAATTAGCTCCTCAAAAATCATAAATATTGATATAATTAGGGTGGGGGACTATCTCGGGACTAACAGAATACAGCCACAACACTGACAATGTTTCAGCGGGCCCTAAATCAGGATTCTTGGCTTTTTCTGCAGAGTATTGTTTACATAGAAAGTATTTAATTATTTGATGTCGATTACGTTAATATCTCGGGCTAAGCCGAGACGGGAATGCTAATATATATATATATATATATATATATATATATATATATATATATATATATATATATATATATGATTACCTTTTCTCCTACACAAGTATTATATTAATTTATGTATATGTACTTTATTCAATAATCAAAAGTCTTTTCAGATTTGGTTTATTGTTAAATTACAAGAACATTCTGCTTGATAACTAGAAATTTACTAGAAATTGCAGGCTAAATAGTTTATATAGCTATATAATATATATTAACATTCGAATTCACAATCGCAGATTGTTTAAAACGAATTTGCTTTTCTCTGAAGGATTCTTCATTGAATAATGTTTCTTAATTGTTAAATAACCATTTTAAAAGAAATGAAAAGAAACCTAAATATAGTTTATACTTATGATTTTTTATTTATTTAGTTTATAATTAAATGTATATGTCAGGTTCAATCAATCTAAAACCTATTTGAATGCACCTGTCTTGTATAGATTCCGAACTATCAGCTTTCATTGGATCACAAATCGTATAATGCTGAAATTTTCTAATTCTGACATTTTTATTATATTTTGAACTACATTTCATGGATACATGGAAATATTTCTTTGAATAAAATAGTGCTTCTTTTTGATAGAATTTACTAATGAAACCTCTGTAACAAAATTTAACGAAAAATTAGCACATTAGACAGGGTTACCTGTTCTAGTGATTCAAAATCAAAAAAATAAAAACTTATTTTGAAGTACCAAAGTAAATGAGGATTATTTTTAAGAGCTGTTACTTGTTTGATAGAGAAATAAATGTTAGTCCAAAATTGCTATTTGAGCGAAGAATTCAATATAACATCAACCGATATAAACAAGTGAACTATCACTGTGATCGCATTAAATTATAAAAATATATTAATTTTTCTATATTTAATTGTACACTTTAAGAGAAACGAGAAAACGTTCAAATAACATTTATTTTTCTACAACAAAGTAAAAATCATTAAGAAGACCGTTATTTACTTTTACCTTTTCTTAATGCGAATAGTGACAAATATTTCAATTTTTCAAAATTTTTTTCAATCCAGAAACTCGACAATGATGAAAAGATTAACTATTGAAAATGTTATAATTTGAAACAATAGAATGTAAGATACATATTTTATTGAGTTTTGCTCTACTGAAAAGAAATAAAATATTCTTATCATGATAAATATTCTTATAATTCTTATATGTCTTAGCATGATATTAAATAAACATTACATTAAAATTTGAGGGCAATGATTTAAGGAGTTTATTTACTGTTGATAGCCAAACTGTCGTATGATATTTTAAAACAAAAGCGCGATTTACAGAATTCAAACAAATTGTATAAGAATAGAAATCTTCTTTATGGTCGTCCATTTTTAGGATTTTCGTATGTTAAAAAATCATTTAACAAGTAATTATCATAAACAGTTTAGGTATGCAATGTCGTTAAAATAAAAAAATATTTTAAGTCATAAACGATAATGAGTATCATAAACGTTTCATAAAGAACATTTCGAGTGTTAGGGAACGTGATTATCCGGAAAACGTTTCTTTGGGTACCATGAATAAAGATTACTGTATTTCAAGAAATCTGAAATCTATCTTCTATATTTATTGTTGGTTTTGTTAATAATAATTAATTATATCAGTCGTGTCGATTATATTGTTACGTATGCCACAATTGAAGTGTCAGTATATCGGCGATATGAGGACGAATTGGAAAAACCAAGTCATGGTATCGGTAGCTCATTAAGAGAGCATCCGTCAAAAACGGAAGGTCCCGCGGGTTCGATTGTCGACCAAACAAATTCTTACAACCCTCGGCTTTGCCTCGGGCACTAACCTCTTGTTTCGTAAATAAAACCTTTCCACGCTTGGAACGACATATATACTATTATTTATTTTATATATTTTGCGTAGACTCTAGTATAAGTAAACCTTGAGTTTAATTCATTCTCACAATATAGGTCCCTACTCTCTCGATTGCGACCTTGACGACCCTTGAACGATCATTTCTTTGTCAGCTGTTTAATATTTTATAACAATGCTCGAGTAGTGCATGTTACGAAAATGGAATAGTGAAATTTAGAGCAACGGTGCACGATAACGTCTCGAGCAGGTTGAAAGTGATCCTACTTAGTTATTACTGGTAATGAAAGTTGGTTCTTTCAATATGACCCCGAAACTGAACGATAAAGCCAACAGTGGCGGTCCTCTGGAGCGCCAAGGCCAAAGAAGGTGAGAATGAGCGAGTCCAAAGTGAAAGCCATGTTCATTTGCTTCTTCGATAGCAGAGGGTGGTTCACAAAGAGTTTGTATCACCTGGACAAAACCGTAAGTCAAGTATTTTACGAAAAATTACGAAATAGGGTATCCAAAAATCTGTGACGAGGGTACTCGGAGGAGTCCCATAAGAAGTGTTCCAGAATTGTTACGAAAACTAGAAAACTCACTGGAATAAATGAATAGATACGAGAGGGGACTACTTTGAAGGTGATTGCAGCGATGTACCTTAATTTTTGAATATACTTGATTTTTTAATTTTGTCGCATTACTTAATTGTCTGACCTCGTAAAGATGCACATTCATACACGCTCATATACATATATAAACATAAACGTGTATGTACGTGTGCGTATGAAACATAATACTATTATAAATTCGCTGCATCTTACTATTATAAATTCAATGTAATATCAATTCTGAAAATAATAATCAGCTTGCCAACAATACCGCGGACAGTTTATGAAAGAGCTGCCTCTAATAATTGGAGCTTCACCGCAAGACTGGGCCGTGGAGCGGCATTATGTTTATATAATAAAATAAAGATTCGATAAGCTCGCAAAATCAGTTAACAGTAGAAGCCTGGGCTATCGTCGCGTACAATAGGACGTGATCGGCATCGAGTATTTTTAAAATAAAAGAAAACATTGCAAATGGAGGCAGCAACGGTAGCCGTTAACTTCAATCGAAATCATGGCAGGAAGCTCGTAAAAGAGCGCCGTTAAAACTAAATAGGTCGGTAGCAGCCGACGCCATCCCAATACTCCCTTGGGAGCGCCACGCCGCAGGAATATATTTCGGCACCGTGTGGACAGCCTGGGGGGGGGGGGGAGTTGATTGCCGCCCGAACCGATCAAAAAAGGGCCGCGCACGCAATCGCACGATGCGTCGCGAAGTATTAGCGCGAGAGATGTAGTTATATGCGACGCGGTGTGAGCGCGGTCCGAAGGGGAAGAAAGGGGGGGAGGAAACGGTACGCGATGCACGCGCCCCTAAAACCGCAAGACACAGCTTGTGCTCCGACCGCAGAAAGCCTTTAGTCAGACTCTTTACTCATCGGTACTTGCGTACACCCGTTCGAGACGCGTAGTATAATTGCCCACCACGACCGCTTCACCACTACCGCGATCGTAAATACGATCGATCTCGACGTCTACTAAACTCTCTGGGCTGCCCCCGCCATTCCCCATTGTTATTGCGGTCTCCTCGAGGTCTCGTGCGCCACACCGACGAAAGCCGTCGGTTTTTTGGATCAAATGGCAGCGCTATACTGCCGCTGCTCCACCGTGCTCTATTCAGATCGCCTATGCACGGCCGTGCATCTTCGTTGAATGGGAAGCACGTGCTCCTACCCGGGCTCACGGAGAAAATCGTCGGTGAGGGCAGGTCGCATAAGCGCTGCGGCGGCTCTATCTCGGTCGGCCTGGATTAAAGGAACTCGAAAGCCGACCGCGCACGCACTTTATGCAGCGTTCGAATGACTGCAATCAAGTAATGGAGATAACCGCTACTCTGCTGGCATGCGTGCTCTCCTGCTTCTCTGGACACGTTCTCCCTACCGCCCTCGCACGCGCTTGCGCCTTCGATGTATTTACGACTGCATCGCTATTAGCAACCACTATATAGTGCGCCATCTTTTATTGACGCATATCTGAGTCTGGAGCGATTTTATGCTTTGTTTTAAATCGGACCAGCCGAGGATTCTTCGCGCGCACTTCGGAATCAAGCGCTGCAGAAGCTCCTGGTGTGTGAACATTTTTGACTCGACATGGACAAATCGATCGTTATACATTTATTTCGCAAGGGAAATATCTCTATCCCCCATGTAAATCGATGTACCAAAGCATTCCTCCGCGCACTTCGATCCGCTTCTCCGACTTTTACCGCCCTTTGTCTTTTCTACTCCTTTACGCTTCGACAATTGACCGTCACATTGTTCTTGGGTAATGTTTATTCCCTCCGCAGCCCTCACCCGCGTTCGAGAAGCCGACTTTATACTTCGCGAACTGGTCGACATTCGAACGCGTATCGATTTCCACGAGAAATTCGAACATAAAATTATTTATGGGAGCCAGGGTGTTTTTCTAAATTTTGAGAGATGAGGTTTCGCAATTCAAACGCATCGAATTCGCTTGTATTTACTGCATAGCCTTCGGTACGAGCAACGAGTAATAGGGGAATAATATAAAACTACAGCCGTGCCTACCGACCCGAACGGTGGGGAAAAAATATCTGTATAGTATCACGGCCCGGACGCTTAAAGGCAGCGGGTGAGGTTTGCCTAATAGACGACGTGTCAGCACGCACCTCCTCGTGTTAAATAAATAATATATATATATATATATATATATATATATATGTATAATATGTATTTATGTATAATATGTATATAATATCAATAATATCTAAGTAAAAAGTACTCTAAATATAAAAATCTATGTTTCTATAAATAATTGACCGTAATTTACCTATCGTCGCTTCTGTATAAAAAGCTGTTTCAATGTAGCGTCCACTTCAAAACGTTGACAGTTTGCCAACCATTTTATACAATATATATATATATATATATATATATATATATATATATATATATATATATATATATGCATATTAAATACGGCTTCGATGGAGAAAATTGTACTGTCGAGTTCGAGCGGTAGAAAAAGATGTGCAAGTGTCTCGAGACGACGATTACAGAGAATATCATATATAGACTACAGGAAATGTCTCCGGACAACTACTATAGAGAGTTTTCTTTTGGGGAGGTAGAATACGATGTCCAGATATCCCGCGATGGCTTTTCTGGGAGTGTGCGTGTTCAAATGATAGAATATGAATCTCTTTATAGAAGTCTCTTAAACACTCCCTGTAGAAGTCGTTCCAAAACATCCCGATATCGTATTCTACCCTTCGAATACGAAAATCCCCATAGAAGTTGTCCCGTCATACCTGGACATCATTTTCTACCGTCCGCATACTAAATTCCCCGTAGAAGTCGTCCCGTCATACTCGGACATCGTCTTCTACCGTCCGAACAAAAAATTCCCCGTAGAAGTAGTTTCAAAACATAAAAATAAAACCAAAATATAAAAATAAAAATATAATTTGTCGTCACAAACTATATTCATTATGATTTGACATACAGAACCATTTTATAAAAGAAGGGGGAGAGAGAGAGAGAGAGAGAGAGAGAGAGAGAGAGAGAGAGAGACAGATTTTCTCACGTAAGAGAAAATAAACTTTACAAAAATCAAAAGATATCCATAAGGTGTGAGAGTAGCGTCAGATTAACTTGAAGAACAAAAAAGGTATACCGACTAACTTCACACCTTCCTTAGGATACGAATCCTAAATTTTAATATGAACATTCGTTTGAGCTGGCCTGGTATTAATACTTTGAACAGACTACTTTGTGTTGATGTTCGTGATTCAAGACGCCACCTAGTGGCTGCTGGTGGAACTGATTGTTAAAACCACTACCTTAATTTATTAATGAAAGTAAAATGATTTTCAATAAAAAACATAGCCTATGTCCTTCCCAAGATAATATAGAATCCATATGTCAAATTTCAGAACAATCGGTTCAGTAGTTTTTTCAGTTATCGTATACAAACAAAAACACGCTTTGTTTTTATAAATTAGTATAAGTATATATATATATGATATATGATATGATACGATATGATATGATATGACATGATATGATATAGAGGCCTACGATGGCTCGATCGCTAGAGCGAAGGACTAGTAACTTGGTGATCCGAGTTCAAATGCTGGTCTCGGCAAATGGACACAAGCACCGCTGTAATAATTTACATGTGCTTTGTTTACAAACACATTGTAGACCTCCGTCACTGATTAGCATCAATATTTGGAAGCATAAATAAAGCGATGTTAAAAAAAAATAATAATAATATGATATATATGTAAAAATGAGCACATCAGCAAGAGCTGCGCGTATCAGTAATTCTTTAAATAAACTTTAAATAACTTTAAATAAACAGTAATTCTTTAAATAAATTTAAATGAGTTTTCGCCAACCCAGTCAGCACTTTGGTGTTTCATTGTAAGGTCATATGCAAAAGAGCAACTTTCATTACCCGTCATAATAGTTTCAAGAAAATTTAACTGTGTTTCAATAATTTCCAGAAAGACACGTTCATTAGAAACTCACTGGTCTTGCTATTCGGCAGTTAGTACATGTGAAACGAAAAGCGCGCAAATCATTTTTTTTAAATTTGTTCGGTATAATACGTTGAACGGTAGATTTTGGCATTTCAGTTAGTTCTTCAACCAATCTGCAATTAGAGTTACGGTTATCCTTTTACGCAGCTGTAACTTTGTCGATGTTATTTTCACTCTTCATGGCGCATGGCCGCGCGCTTCATTCGTCGTCTTGAACCGACTCTCTATCACCGCAAAGCGGTTATACCACCGAAACATAGTAACGCGAGATATAACACATTCAGTATACACCACTTTTAACATTTCCTTCATTTCCGTTGTACTTTTACTAACTTTAAAGCCAAATTTACTAAAATGAAATTGCTACTGAACAGCTGTATGTAATTGGATGAACTTTAAATTTTATGTATAGAGCTAGAGGAAGATTGTAGTAACTAGGCCAAAGTTTCATGAAGATGGCGCAAGTAGTATAAATTGTATACCCGTAGTCTTACAACTTTTGAGACATGCTGTGTATATATAATAAAAATTTCTTTGTGTTATTAAAAATTTATTGCTTAAATTATACTTTAGATTATAACGAGAGAATCATACTTTTGAGTTCTGAATTTGACTATTACGCATAGAATCATTTATACTTTATTAATTAACTCGAACACCAGTGTGGTCCTTTTTTCCAACATCTCCTTGGGCCAAAAACAATTAGAATTAAATCAATTAGAATCAATTTGAATCAATTAGAATCAATTTGAAGTAAATGTGTACTCTAATAAAGCATTTAAAATATCTCAGGCTCATTTTCACCTCATATTGGACATAATATCACTACAAAATTTTTTTCTTTATTAAAATGTATGAAAAATCAATAAAACATAATATAAATTCTATGTCATAGATTGATTGTAATATTTTAAATCTGAAATTTAAATCAAAATCAAAGCAATTAGTGCTTATAAAAATTACACTGTCATCTTTATTAGATTTTGGTTCAAGATCAATAGAACAATTTATATACTATTAGTATCTGATTTAATTTAGTTAATTTTATGCATTAATTTTATACTAATATGCTCTGAATCATAAAGATTTTTCATTCTTGTTAAATATTGGGTTTGAAAAATTACAAATAATGCATTGAATTAAACGAATATTATGTTGTATTGAATTTTCACAAATTTTAATAGAAAAAAGTTAATTCTTTAATATTATCATGACCTATATGAGATGAAGTATATCTCTGAAAAAATTTATTTCTTAGAATACGTATTCTCTCAAAATTATAATTCTAGAAATTTTTCATAAAATCCAAAAAGATTTAAAAAAATCCAAAAGCAGTCCTCTCTGCGATACAGCCGAAAGAAGCTCCCTAGAGCTATTCTGACTCCAGAGCTCTACTAATCCTGCCTGTCCAAAATCCTGAATAGTAGAGTCGCGATCCTGGTTGCGCGGTGCTCCTTTAAAAACTAGCAGACTCTACTATCCCGTCTGAATCCTAGTGAAGCTTGATCCGGGTTGCGTTGCGCTCCATTAAAGACCAGCGGCTTCACTAAAAACTCCTCCCTTTTTCCTGGTGAGACTTGATTCTGGTTGCGCGGCGCTCCGTTAAAGCCCAGCGGTCTCACTCCTATCCCCGAACAAAGCCCTGATCCAAGGTGTAATAGACCAGCAGGCTACGTTCCTTCCCCAAACTCCCTCCAGCCCCAGTAAAAGTTTGTATAAATATAGTGTGCGACGTTAGTAAATTAAGTCTGTTTAAAGTTACAATTGTAAATATCGTTTAAAAATAAGCAGCGTGCGATAACTAGTGTAATAAGGTATAGTATAAGGTTTTAACATAAAATTCGTCTTGTCTGTTGTAGATCGGAGTGCTCGAAGCTAGAAAAGATTATTAATATTTACTTATATAAATTTTATTCTTTGTATGTTCTTTTAGTATAATATATTTTGTTATTATTTTTACATCTGAACACAATTGAGTAAACGTGAATTTTCCTGATCTTGTCTAAATTCCCTTTCCTTTCAAAACGATCCTGCGGTACCGCGTAAGCTATCCCGAAGGGGAAAGGGAAACGTTACAATTTTCTAATATCAAGGTAACTTTCCGAACAATTTATATTTTACTTATTATTATCTGTAGGAACGTATTAAAGAAATACACTTTATTAATAAAGTAGAGTAGAAATAAACTCAATATTTTCTCTAACATGAATGACCTTTACGTTTAAATGACGAAATAAGTAGTACGAAAAGTTAGAAGTGTCGGATCTAGTATTATACTTATTTTTCAATTTTGGCTTTTACCAATAAAGTGTAGCAGAAACTTATCGATTGCTTCAAGAATGTTATAACGAACAAGTTCCCTCGCTTACAACGTGTAAAAAGTGGTTTCAGCGGCTTAGAAGTGGAGATATTGATGTTAATGACAAAGAACGTTCTGGACAACCGAAAAAGTTTGAAGATCGTGAATTGCAGGCATTACTGAATGAAAACTCTGCTCAAACGCAGAAAGAAAACGCTAATAAGTTAGGAGTCAGTGGCAGAGCAGTTGGCAAACGTTTCTATGTAATGGGAAACATTCATAAAGAAGGAAAATGGATGCCACCCCAGAACTGATATTTTAAATCGATATAAGATCGCAATGTCTCTGCTTGCCAGGCAAAAAAGAAGAGTTTTCTGTAGCGTATTGTGACTGGTGATGAAAAGTGGATCTACTTTGATAATCCTAAGCGCAAAAGTTATGGGTGGAGCCAGGACAACCATCCATATCGACACCAAAACGGAACAGCCACGACCAAAAGGTATTGCTGTGCATTTGGTGGGAGCAACAGCATGTGTTGTACTACGAGTTGCTAAAACCGAAGGAAACCGTCACTGCGCAGGTATATAAATGAAATTTGAAAAAAGTTTACATGTATGACAATAAATATTTCCAGTGGATTCCGAAAATAATAACCATTTACGTTCACACAATCGGACATTTTTTCATTTTCTTTAATAATAAGTAGGATTAAAAAATCTATTTTGTTTAGCATACTCCCATTTTGATGATTTAAAATCAGAACTTTTATTTTGAAAAAATAAATGTCCTTTATTTAAATATTTTTTTCTATCATTATTATTTAATTTAATTAATGCATTATTATTTAAATAAAGAGGCCATAAAGCTGGATTTCTATGCGAATAATCTAAAATTAAATAAAACAGTACATAAATATGTTAATGTTAACTATTATAACACCTTTATGGATATTTTCAAATGTTAGAGAAGCTGCGTTATTTTGAGCTTCTACAGTTTTGTACAAACATATATCTTGATCACTTTCAAAAACACTGCTTACATCGTCACTTTGTATTTTATCATTTTTCGAACTTTTTAACTGAATAGATTCTTCTGTTTGAATTTCTGTATTTGGTTTGTAGATATAGAATGAAAAAACAAAGTGAACTTAGGAATTTTTTCTTCAAAATCTTATTGCGCATTTTCGCTTTTCTTATCGAAGATTACATTTTCGAATCTTTTCGACATCGTTTCTTATTTTCTCTCTTTTTAGTTGGCCCGAGTCAATTCGTTAAAAGGTAGCTGAAATTGCTAAGCTCAAGACTGAGCACTGATCGATTCACTGATTGCGCATCAACTGACAAAAAAAAATAACCTCTGCTCAAAATGTTGGAAGACTTCTGTTTTTGAAAACAAGTGGTGGTTGGTATAGGCATCTTTCGACGAGCTCGCTCATATAGATATACAGAGAAATTTGTATATAGTCATAAACCACCTGATCGCGAGCCTATCAGTATCTTGATGTTGGACTGCGAAGTTCCACTAACATGAACTATACATGATATGTGTATGTAACAATAACCAAATAATTGTATTTTTTTTTATGTAATTTAACGTCGCTCTATGCTTCCAAATATTGGTGCTAATCAGCGACGGAGGTCTACGATGTGTTTGTAAACAAAGCACATGTAAATTATTACAGCGGTGCCTGGGTCAATCGGCCGAGACAGGGATTTGAACTCGGATCACCAAGTTACTAGTCCTTCGCTCTAGTGATCGAGCCATCGTAGGCCTCAATATCATTGTATTTTAAAAAGACTAGTAAAATCTGATGTACTTCGTGCACTCAATTATTTTTTTTCCCACTTCGTATGCAAAACTCGATTTTGCTTACGCTTGAATAAAATGATAATTTTAACCTAGGTTACCTTTTCATAATAAAGCTAAATAAAGATTCGAAAAATAATTATCCACGAAATCATTTTACATCAGAAAAGCATTTCTGTTTAACTTATAGTCTAATCCAAGTGAGCTTGATTATGAATATAAATAATAAATATATACCTATTGAACTAGTTCCAAATTTCATTTGGAATTTCATTCATATTCAATAATTGGGTTCCGTAGAACTTTTAACTTTTAACATATAATAAATATTAAATTTTGAGATTTTAAATTTAAAAATAATCATATAATTTTATTGGAAAAACTATTTTATTAGAAAAACAATAGAAAAACAATTCTTACATAGAAAAACAACTTTTTCTATGCCAGAAGAAAATTGTATAATTATTTTGAAACATGAATTATACAGAATGTTCAAATAAAAGCATCAGAATAACCTATTTTTGAAAAGGGTTCAAAATCTACAATTTTCAAATTTTTCCCTTGCTTATTGAATTGTCAAACATAAATCAAATTATTTTAATATTATAAGGGGTTTTCAGTATATATGTAGAGTTGTGGTCTTATCGATTTTTATTTAAAAAAATTAATTTTAAAAAATAATTAAAAGTATTTCAATTAACATATATCTACATATACCATTTCATATAACCAAAAATATAAATTTCAATATAAATTGTTAGAAGTGGTATCCAATATAAATTGTGTTTTGGTTTTTTACTAATATATATTTGTGAATTATTAATTATTTAAGCAAACAAATTGAAGTTAATTTCTATTAGGGCCCCTCGTTGATACGTCAACAAGTACAACCTCCTTAAAACTATTATTTATTTAACCTATTTAAATCATGACAAATTTTCGAAATTTGAAATTGAAATTTTAATGTTAATTTATAATTATAAAATTTGATATATTTATTTTGGCCATTAATTCAATCAGCGATTCTACTACTTCTATATGAATTTATACTTTTCTTCATATAAATTAAATTTTCTACTACATTAGTTTGATCAATGTTGTAGTTCTTTTTTTCGAATCTAAAACAAACTTATTTCTTTGGTTTTCTTAAATTATCCGATGGGATTTTGCCTTTTGAGCAATTGTTCGCAAGCGAATAAGCGACGCTCGACGTCTCTTTGCTTCAGTTCGTAAGCAACTCAATTTCCTTAATTTTGGACCATATCCAGGGTTTTGAGACGTTGTAAAATAGCTTGCTGAGTCACTCCTAACTCTGGTGCAAATTCTTCTTGCGTTTGGTACGGATCTTCCTCCAATAAAGCTTCCAATTCTTTGTCACCATACACTTTGGGCCTTTCACTACGTGTTAATGTCCTCCACCGCAAAATCACCACTTTTAAATTTTTGGAAATACTCCCGATAATTTCTCTCACTCAAATTAACATTACGATATGCTTCTATGAGTAGCCGATATGAAAACTGGCCTATAATTTAATAATTATCTGAGTTTCAGAATAAAAAAATTTTTTTATGCAAAGTTTTATCAGACGTGATTTAAAAAAAGACACAAATTATCTAAAAAAGAAAAATTTACATTATTTACAGTGACAAGGCCGCCACTAAAAGTGAGGCTCAGGAATGCAGTCCTTTTGGACCTTCCTTAATCCGGGCCTGGCGTTAGATTATGGACTATCTCATTATGAATAATTATTTAAGTTATATATATGTAATTTATTGCATTATTGAACAATCTTTACAATAATTTTTGCCTTTGTATGGAACGAAATCAATGCCATACTAAGTGGTTGATATTGTATTATAATTACGTATTGATCAACGACACAAAATGGTTGAAATATATTATAGTAGAGTATTATGATCTTAGCTTGTATAACTTACAATCGTCACAACAGCGCAAGAAATTCGTTCGCTCTCAACAATGAGCGACGACAGACTGACTCCTTGTCTCAAACTTTTCGATCGTTATAATATGACTCGCCACCTTCTACGCTCGACAAGTTAATATTATATCCGTATATAAATAAACAATTTGAAATTCTAAGAACTAATATTTCCGTTCACGGAAAAAAATTAATACAGTATGCATTTTCATTTAATATGAATGCAAAACTAAAATTTATATTTTTTATCCATGGGTCACAATATTATGAAACTTTCAATTATCCATTGTACCTTCGCAATTCAATCATTTTTTTAATTTTTAAAAAATGCCAACTATTTTTTATTAAATATCTTTTCATCTTTTTGTTCTAAGATAAAACAAATTTTAATATCAAAATTGTTGCTATCACTTTTCATATTAATTATTTAAAACAACGTGCTAGAAGTTATACTTAGAAGTTTACACCCAAAGAAACTGCTTTTGAGTGTAATCGATCATATTTACCCATAAGCTTATCTAAAAGGCGGGACGATTACTTCTTTAGTTATTATTATTATCTTCGAAGCTATAGAAATCTTTAAATAATTATTGGAAATTACTTAGATGGTCAAACTTATTATTAAGAGATCGATCGTTTACAATGAAGAGGGAGCAAGGAGTAGTACACTGCTACTTGCTTCGCTCAGGTGGCAAATATACCCTCGTCGGATAACGCCTATTTTGCTCTCCTATTCCATACTCTCCTATTACATAGTATTTTCCCATACAATTACGCTTTCTCTTCTTTAAAGAAGTGCACAAAAAATTGAATGACAAACTCAAAGAATGAAAAAATTTCAATTGTTCATCATAAGTTTGCTCATAATTCAATCTTAAAATAAAATTTCAAAAATTTTTAATAACATAAAAAATAGAATTAAAATTCAAACTAATTTTCAAAAAATATTAAAGGTAATTATTAATACTTAAAAAATATTATAATAATTTTTATATCACATTTGATATAGAATATAAATTTTATTTTATTTAAAACTCTATAATACCTAACTCATAATGTCGAACCCGCGGTCGAGTGGCACATTTACGAGTAAGTTCAAACATCGTAAATGCCAGATAGTACGCAGGCACGAAAAACTGAGAATCCTACTCGATTAGATGGTTTTGTTCATTCATTTTGCTCCCAGAAGGAAAAGTAAAATTCTGCTCCCTGATTGGTCGGGAAGGGGTCATAAATACTTTTCATCTCTAGGGCGGAAAAGTAGTATTTAAATAGTAGTATTAAAGTAGTAAAAAACAACAAAACTTAATACTTAAAAAACATTATAAGAATTTTTATAATAAATTTCACATAGAATATAAATCTTATTTTATTTTAAAATCTCCTATACCTAACTCAAAGTGGAAAAAAAAGGTCGAGGCCACGGTCGAGTGGTGCATATAAGTCTAAACCTTGTAAATGCCAGATGTCACGCAGGTACCGAAAACTGAGAATACTACCCGACTTCACGCTTTCGTTCATTCACTTTTTCTCCCAAGGGAGAAGAAGAAAAATTCTGCTTTCTGATTGATCGGAAAGCGGTCATAAACACTTTTCTTCCCTAGGGACGAAGAGTATTATTTTGCTCCCTCTAGAAAGTTGCAGAAAATCATATTTTGCCCCCGACCTTCCATAAGTGCGAGAAAAAATGTAATTCATTTGGGTGTGACGTGCTACGGCTAATTGCAGCTCATCCGCCGTAACTCGGATACGCTAATAGACTACTAGGTACTTGTTAAGATATGCGTCCGAAAGAAGGATCTCTTCGGTTATTTTCGCAGTGCATTTAAGTCTGCAATAATAATTCTGACCGATCTCCACGCATGTTTCTCAATAACAACCACTAGAGTACATAATATATATTACACGACCATGGGTGCTCGGTCTGTAGGAATCGCCAGAGCACTTCACGAGATTTATATCTCCCGCTCTCCTTGTCACTTGCGGCGAGGTCAAGAAAAAACCACGAGATGGCCACCTGGGACTCAGGTCTCTACACTCTGGCACGCGAGCGGGCGTGCGCGTTGCTCCGCGTGAACCACCGAGGCGATGGGGAAGCCCTCTTGTCTCTCTCCTTCTCTCTCTTGGTTGGGTGAGTATTTCACACACGTTTTACATCGCTCCTAACATAATACAAATTCTTGTTGTTCAACATCTTTTTTGGGAGATCAATTGTTGCAGGTGGATAGATCATTGGCTACTCAGTGCTTATAGTACATTAAAAGCTTATTATGGAGGCTTCATATTGAAAGCCCCCATGATCGAATTCTACCTGCTTCCTAAGATAGACGACAAGACGCTTACTTGCTCGCCATATTGAAAGCATCACACATGAAAGTAAAGCAACTACAAAGATGACTTCGACACCGGCTATTAAGTTCAACGATAGCTGCAAAGTATTTCTGTGTATTAACTGGTTTTTTTTTTATTTTCAATTTGTGCCCATAAAAATTATATTATTTTAATTAATTTTTGTTTTGGCAATAACGACTATATAACATTTTCGAGTCCATCATACTGACATCTGTTCTTAATATAATATATTAAATTATGATTCGTAAGAAACGAATCAAATCAGCTGATACGGCTTCCCGCAGCAGAGAGTTAGAGACAATCGGCATTGACTCCGACAGTTCAACTGAAGGTAGTAGTGGTAGAAATCAACAAACCACCGACTATGGCTTATTCGATGCCCCCCACTTTCAATAACCGAGGTAAATGATTTAGAATTAAAATTGCAAGAAGTGCAACGCACGCTTTTAGAACGTCTCTCGAAAGAAAAATCGACAGAATTAAAGGACTTATTACGTGATGCGGTAATAGAAATGTCCAGTGTTTACAATTCTCTCACCAACGCTTATTTACGTTTACTTGAAAGACAAGAATGTGTGCGTGAATTTAAGTCCTCAACATCGGATACATTTGTAAACATTAATGCTATTAAATCGGCTATTGTTGAACCTATTTCGAGTGACCTCGGCACAGTGTATGCTAATGCTGTCAAACGAAATAAACATGATTCGTTTTCTCATGTTAGCAAGTTATCTAACCGTGTACGTTTCAGTAATAATAAAACCATTCCAATAAATAACAAGGATCGCATTATTATAGGTCCGACAGAAAGTTTAGCAAAATTTTTAACTTCTTCTAATGCTACTAAAAAAGTATTAATGAGAACAATTGATTCTGCTAAATTTAAATCGCAAGTTAAACGCATTAGGCTGGGTCAAAAAAACTCTGTTGTTATCGAAGGGGATTATTGTAACGCGGCGGCACTTGCAAATTGCTGCGAACTTTTTACGGCTGGTCTTGAAATTACAACAAATGTCAAACAAAACCCTCGCCTAATAGTACATGGCATACCTGTCGAGCTAGAGAAAGATGATATATCTCATTGCATACACGAACAAAATTTAAATGGAGCTCCGATTGACGAAGTAAAAATTGTTTATATTTATCCAGCTCATAATAAAAAACATTGCTCTTGTATTATAGAAACAACGCCTTCGCATAGACTATCGTTATTAAACAAAGGAAAATTAAACATAAAATGGATTGCTTGTAGTATTGAGGACCATGTGTCTGTGTTACAATGTTTTAAGTGCAACGAATTTGGTCACATAGCTACTACTTGTAATAAAAAAATTTCTTGTGTATACTGTACCAATGAATACACTTCGCAATCTTGTAAAAACAAAGAAAATTTAAAATGTATTAATTGTTTCGAGATCAATCCGACTAACACATGCTCTTACGCAGCCAATGATAGATTCAAATGTCCGATTCTTCGTAGAAAAATTGAGTGTAAAATTTCTCGGATAAATTATGACTTATAATAATTGTTACAGACTCATTATTTTATAACATTATTTATATTAATTAGCATTTTTTAATGTAAGATTTAGAGTAGTCTCGAGTTTCAAGTAAGGGTTTAGCTTATAAATCGTAATAATTTGTAGTGCGTGTCATTCATAATAAATAAGGTTTCATTTTAAGTTTTCGTAGTAATTCGTCAGTTCAAAATAATTTAGCAGATGTATTTATAATTGTTAAATAAAATAAGATTTATCAAGCCCTTATTATTCATACTTATGTTAAGTGCGTATTAATGTCATAGGATACGAAATATAAATAAAGATGTATGTAGTTTAAAACTTATTTAATATTAGGTAATCAATTCCAGAACTTTAAGCTGTATTCTGGTTAGTTAGATTCTGACCTTCGGATAATATTACTTTTGCGATTAGAGAGAGCTAAGAGAAAGAAAACGATGGAAAGTTTATAACATATAATAATAGAGAGTAAAGAAATAATTTAATATTTCGTACGTGAAGCTTTAATAAGTAAAGTTATTATTTGAGTCTAAATATAAATCATTATATATTAATTAACATTATTAATTGCAAATTATATTTATTATACAAAATTATGCGTTATCTTATAAATTAATAAACGTTGAAATATTTTGTAAATCATTGTAAAGGAAGTCAGCGGAATACATATAATTTAGTTTAGCGGTTTTTAGATGTATTATATTAATATAATTAACAAATAATTACTTAGAATTTTATTAAATATTATTCAATATGCATTATAACATCTCGAGAGGTTTTGTAATACCTAGTGCTGTGACTGGAAAATTTCATATTTTCGATAACTGTTGAATGTATGCGACTGAGAGATTCGGTGCTGTGCCCGGAAAACTAAAGGATTTCTAAAGCTGTAATTTCTTTTGCATATATTCATTTGGTAGAAAATATGATTATTTTCGAAAGCTGTGGAGCTCTACCAAAGCATAGAGGCAAATTCTACAAATGGTAGAAACAAAATATACAGAAAGATTGGATTTCAATTCCGGGCCATATGGCTGCGAGACAAGGCCGCTGGAGATTGTCGCGTAACCTTACACTCTTTATCGCTAAGTTTTCAGAACTTATATCAATAAGTAGAGTCGAGGCTATAAAAGCGCGAGTACGACTTCACGTCTATTCATTATTATTTCCGCTGTCTTGCTAAGGTGCGTAAGAAATTATGTTGTCGTTTACTATTAAATCAATTCTTTAAAATTAAATTGAAGTTTATATCTTTAAATCCCTTGTTTTATTATAATAATGTAAATGATGTTAATCTACATATTGTTCATATCAATGCGCAATCCTTCGAAACACATTTTTCGGACATTATATCTTTACTTAGCGATACGAAACCTCATATTTTAGCTATTAGTGAATCTTGGCTCAAACCCGGGCGAGCATCGAGCTTTTTCGACATTCCATATTCTAATTTTTTTCGCGTTGATCGAATCAGCAAAGGTGGAGGTGGGGTTACTATCCTTGTACATCGTTCTATTTCGACAAATAGATTACATTTGTGTTAAGGATCCTTCAAAGGTTATTTATTCCAACCAGACTTATGTTCTAAACATCTCTCAACATGATGCACTTCTGTGTGACATATCTCTTCCGGTTCCACAAACGTCTATAACAAAATCTACCTTTCGTCAATTTCGTCATTTTGAATTTACTGCCTTTTCAAAGGATCTTAGTCATATCGAGTGGAGTACCATTGATCACTCTAATGATGTAAATGAGAAAGTTCCGCTTTTCTATAATTCCCTAAATTCAATATATGATATTCATGCTCCCTATGCCACCATCACTCGAAAAACTCGCAAATTCACTCATGATATTAAAAAACTTATTAAATCCAGAAATAGAGCGTGGACTTGGTACAGGAAATTTAACCGCCTCATTGACCTTTCTACGTACAAGACTCTACGTAATAAAGTAAAAAACGCCTACTCGTAATGCACTCTTACATTACTACGCAAATAAATTGCTAACAGCTAGAAGTAATACAGAGCTATGGAAATTAATTAATAAAATGGGTGTTACATGTAAGGTTAAACAAACATTTCCACTTCCTACTAGTCTTGACGATCTCAACAAGTTTTTCATTGCGGTTAGTGCACTCTCCGATCAAATACCCACTGTGAGAATATCCCCAGATCTTCGATTCTTTTTTCGCCACATTGAACCGATAGAAGTAGTCGAAGCTATTCTTACTATGCATTCTAATGCTCATGGGATTGATAACATCCCAATAAATTATCTTAAACAAAGCCTGCCAATAATTTTACCCACACAATATATATCATTCTTCCTTACAATCAGAAATATTCCGAACTTCTTGGAAAATTGCAAAGTTTATTGCAATACCTAAATGTCAACCGCCACGTGAAATGAGTCATTATAGACCGATTCGCATACTTTGCGCTACATCAAAAATTCTGGAACGTGTTGCATATAACCAAATGTCCGGGTTTATCACCGAAAATAAGATACTAGACAACTACCAGTCAGGTTTTAGAAAACTACATAGCCCACAAACAGCTCTTTTAAAAATTTGTGATGATATTCGCCAAGCCTCCGATAACAAAGAAGTTGTACTCTTGGTTGCGATTGACTTTTCTCAAGCTTTTGACTTGGTTAATATACCGTTATTATGCAGAAAACTGGAACACTTTGGTTTTTCTGATGCTTCGCTTAACTGGATTGCCTCATTTTTATCTAATAGGAAACAATACGTACGCTCAAGTACAGGTGAAAATTCTTCTATGATGACTCGCACGTCTGGGGTTCCGCAAAGTAGTCTACTTGCCCCATCGTTGTTCTCTCTATTTATTAATGATGCTCCATTAGCTCTCCAATATAGTAAACATCATCTACACGCTGACGATTTTACCATTTACATTAGCGGGCAGTTTAGTGAGTTAGAAATAATAATTACGAAGGCGAACATTGACCTTCATAATCTATTTGTTTGGGTGACTTCTAATGGCTTTTCTATCAACGCCAGTAAAACACAATCCATTTGGTTAGGTACTAGGAACTTTGTGAATCGTCTCCCTATCTCCCATTTAACGTCATTTCACTTAAACCACGATAGAGTTTCATACACTAATACTATTAAAATACTCGGTATTACCTTCGATAGCTCCTTAACTTGGACCCCGCAATGCATACTCACCGCAAGGAAATGTTTTGCAGCGTTAGCAAGATTACGCAAAAGCAGTAACTGCTTTACACGTAAGTTAAAAGTAAGACTTATTAAGCAGCTAGTCTTCCCATACTTAGATTACTGCTGTTCTCTCTTTCTTGGCCTTTCCGCCGAACTGATGTTGAAGTTACATCGCTGTAAGAACTCTGCAATTTGGTTCGCTTTAGACCTTAAAAAATCCGATCATATTTCCTCCGCTTACAGGACCCTAGGAATTTTACCATATAATCTACGTAGAGAGTACCATACCGTTATGCTACTGGCATCTATAATGAGACACGGTGAACCACTTTATATTTATAATACGCTAAAATTTAAAAAAAGTATCAGTTTAGCTTCGCTCCGTGATGTTGACATTGACCTATTTATTAATAGGGCACGATTATCACGCAATATGTACTCATTCACCATTGCTGCTTCACATTTGTGGAATGATATACCAGCACATATAAGATTTTCCTATAAAACCTCTGCTTTTAAACTTGCGCTAATTCGATTCTATAGAGAACGTTATCTTAGTAATTGATTTATGATACACATAAGCACCTCCTAAGTAATGTTAATATTATTATTATTATTTGTTTTTTTTCTGTTATTATATTTTACTTTTATACATTTATATTATTATATTTTTATATTTATATTGTTAGAAAATGTTGTTATATATGTAATATTGAAATTATGACTAATTTATGTTATGATATATAGCTTGACTATTATTGTAATATTGCTTTACTGGCATATGAAGGACCACGAGCCCTTAGGCTCAAATAAATACAATTCTAAATTCTAAAAAATTCTCTCTCTCTATCTCTCATTCTCTTTCTCTTCCTATCCCTCTTTCTCCCTGTCCCTCCGCCTCTCTCTGTCTCTTTCTCTCTCTCTCTCTCTCTCTCTCTCGTGGGACACTCATTCTGCTCTATCCTTTTTCAAGACACACCTGCCACGAGTCGAACGTGGCTATAGCAGCTCGAGATCGCAAGCGCATTTTTTCCATATAGCTAGGTAAATCGTGCGGTAAAGTTTCCAGCGCGATTCATCCTCAGAGTTCAAAGGGCTTCTTCCTTTCTTCCTTCGCTCACTTTTCAAGCGATGCAGGTGCGGTTTGTGGGTTAGAATGCGGAATAAATATTATATTAACTTTTTAAATAATTAATCAATATTATCATACGATTAAACGGAAACACTCATCAAAAAATGTCGTTGCTAAATTAATAGCAATTTTATAAGAAGTATAAAGAAATGCGTTATTGCTACACTGCAAAATTTATTCTAAAATATTTCTCATAAATTAAATTTACAACAATCGCGTTTGGTTTTGCATTATATAAGTGATAAGACAATATTTTTTGGAAATAATTATAAGAATAACTTATATATGCAATGGAAAATACTTTAATTGTGCTTATGTCAACTGTATTTAGATAAATTAATAAATATTTCTATTGGTCTTTTAAGGACACTTTTATAAAAGTAATAACTACAAAATGGAAAGGCAAAAAGTAGAAGAAATGGAAACGTATTTGTTCCACACAATAGAATTCCAGCAGATAAATTATTATAATAATTTCGCATTTGATACATACGGGAAGAGATACAAATATAATATTATAGAAGATAATTAGGTCAGAAATTACAAGCTGTGATATACTTTTTATTATTCTATAAAAATCTATAAAGATTTTTCAACTAAACAAGTTATTCGTATATTCGTTATTGTACAATTAATAATATAAACATATAGATCTTTCAAAACTATTTTAACAGTTCCTATGTATTATATAAATTACGTAGTATGTATTGCTTAAAATTTGTAATTTGTTAGAATAAATTCAGTGATCCGAATGAATAGTTTATGCGTAGCGGGCGTCGTGCCGTGGTCACTGTGTGCTTCAAACTCACATTCGTGGTGCTACCGCACCACCTGCTACAGTTCAAACCTCCAACTATATATATTATGTACACACACGCATTATGGACACACACATTATGGACACACACGCTTGAAATTATTTTTATGCCAGTTCGAAATACATAGTCAGTTTCTCTATAAAGTCACATTACATTTCATAACGTTCGAGCTATAGCTTGAGCCACTTCGGCGAGGTCTTTTTAAACTTTTTAGTCGATCTCTATTCGAGGACTTCAATTTTTCGCCCCAGATTAAACTGGAATTGCAGCACGAGCGCGACTCACGAGCGCACAAGTGGAATAACTCCGAGCGTGTATCTTGCATAGGTATATACGTGCGAGTATATATATATATATATATATATATATATATATACTAGCATCCCCCATCTCGGCATCGCTCGAGATATTAATTTAAACGATTTCATAAACAATTTAATAATATCCAAGTAAAAAAGTACTATATATATATATATATATATATATATATATATATATATATATATAAATCTATATTTCAATAAATAATTAACCATAATTTACCTATCGTCGCTTCTGTATAAAAAGCTGTTTCAATGTAGCGTCCACTTCAAAAAGTTGATATTTACCCACCATTTTAGACAAAATACATATGTATATTTAATACGGCTTCGATGGAGAAAATTATACTTTCGAGTTCGAACGGTAGAAAAAGATTTCCAAGTGTCTTGAGGAAGGTCCGAAAAGTTGATTTCCTCATACTTGGATCTCGTTTTCTATCAACTAAAGACAATATTCCCCGTAGAATTCGCCCAGAGACACCTAGATATTGCATTCTATCATCCGAATACACAACTGCGTATAGAAATCGTCTTGAGGCAACGGGGTATTGTAATCAACCGCCCGTACACGCCAATACAATATTTTTTAATAGAAACCGTATTGAAAATGTGTATATATAATATGTATAATATAATATACATATATATATATATATATATATATACATATATATACATATATATATATATATATATATATTGTATATTTCCGTTTTCTCAATTACATATGGCGAATTTTTTTCGTAGTGATGCCAACTCAAATTTAAGCAAAATATTAGTATCGAATAGCATATTTTTCAAGCATACACTGGATATTGCTCTTTTCTGCAGAAGCCACGATATAATTTATATCTATATATTCATAGTTTCGAGGTTGTTGGTAAAGAATCCTATTTTGCCATCATTGCTTTTGTTCAAACTAAAAAAAACATAGTTTCTTACCACAATTCTGAAGTTAATATAATTTATAACAACAATACTATATTTTATCGTCACAAATTATATTTAGTATGATTTGGCATAAAGAACTATTTTATAAGAGAAGGAAAAAGAAAGACAGAGAGAGAGAGAGGAAGAGAGAGGGGGGAGAGGGGGGACAGAGAGATTTTCCTACGTAAGAGAAAATAAAATTTACAAAAATCAAAAGATATCTATAAAGTGCGAGAGTAGTGTCAGATTAACCTGAAGAATAAAAAGGTTCTACCAACTAACGCCCCACCTACTTTAGGATACGAATCCCAAAGTTGGATATGAACATTCGTTTGAGCTGGCCTGATATTAATACTTTAAGCGGACTACTTTGAGTTGATGTTCGTGATTCAAGACGCCACGTAGTGGCCGCTGGTGAAACTGATTGTTAAAACCATTAACTTAATTTATTAATGAAAGTAAAATGATTTTCAATAAAAAACATAGCCTATGTCCTTCCCAAGATAATATAGAATCTATATGTCAAATTTCAGAACAATCGGTTCAGTAGTTTTTTCAGTTATCGCGTACAAACAAAAACACGCTTTGTCTTTATAAATTAGTATGATATGATATGATATGATATGATATGAAGTATGATATGATTTGATATGATATGATATGATATATTTAATTATAACAACTTAATCAATATGATTGTAAGAAAATCTAATTTTAATTGGGAACGGATTCGGAGATGGTGCTCAAAACGTTTCGAGTTGTGCAGGCTGTACAGTGTAACAATAAACGTTACATGGTCTCGAATTTGGTGTGGCGCCCATATTAAAACAGAAAAGTGCCCTCACATGGGCGAATAGGTAAAAATCGCTAATGGAGAGACCTCGATCGGTCTCTGCATTGTTTTTTAGCCAAATCACCGAGAATCCAAAACGAGAAGAGAACAAGCGTAAAAGTAACAGTCCCACGGTATTCCCGGCAGAGTCCTTCTCCATTGGTGCATGGGGAGGACGTTCTCCAGCCACGGACTTTTGAAAAGTGAGGTGGAACGAAACGCCAGCTATGCCTGGAGCAGTAAAATAAATTATACTCTAAGTGGCATATACACAAATAAATATATATATATATATATATATATATATATATTTATATATATATATATATATATATTCGTATAGGTTCTCTAAAGTTTTCAGTAATGCTTGTTACCTGTGTCTCTTATTTGATTTGAAAAGAGCACGGAGTCTTAGCTGCAGCCCACGAAAGATATTTTAAAGTAATTTTTTTGATTTGTATAACGCTCAATGCTTTCATTAATATGCGCAGATGCTAAATCATATAGTTTTCTATGAGTCATAAATGATTTTTAATTCATTTTAAACCCATTAAATCGTTCTTACATAATTTCTAATAAAATATCATGTCTGAGATTGTGTTGATAATGTATGAGAGAGAGAGAGAGAGAGAGAGAGAGAGAGTGTGTGTGTGTGTGTGTGTGTGTGTGTGTGTGTGTGTGTGTGTGTGTGTGTGTGTGTGTGTGTGTGTGTGTGTGTGTGTGAGTTTTTACAAACACATATTTTCATATAACAAATAAAGTAGCAAAAAATGTTATAGATGAATCTGTAAATATAAAATTCTAATTTGTTTGTTAAATATTTAATATATTTATTAGCTTAAACAAGCAATAATTACTTTCTTCTGTTATGTTCATGACGCATATTACGATGCGACCGAAATATTAGCAAAGTAGTGAAATAAGGGTTTCAGGTGGATTAACTATAAGAAAGAGAAATTAATGGGATAGGCATTGGTTGCTCAGAAGAAACGCATAAGACAGAGCCGAGGACAGAGCGCTAGAACACGGAAGGCCCCAAGTTCAATTTCCGCTCGAACAAGTACAGCTGCCTTTTTTTCTAATTTCTCTTTGTTTTCCTACGTAACAAGGCATATATTTAAAAATTTTTACTCAACTCCTGAACAAAAATAACTGCCAGTGCTATTGTTATCTGGTTCTACTTATTTATAGTTAATTTTTATAAGACTATACAATTATGCCAGTCAGGTGTTATCACATATATCCAATACAAACTGAATTTCAGTGGGAGCTTTAGGATTATTATTATACTGTAAAACTGTTTATTTTAAAGAATATCAAGAGCAAAAATCATTTCATAATCATTATCAATAAAGTATTTGATCCTCAGAGGGAACAATTTTCTTGTTATAATAGTATCATTGATATTTTCAGGAAGTCCACATTAGAATCTGTATTTTCTAATTTTTAGAAATAGAATGAATACTAGAAAATAGCAATACCTCATTAAAAAAAACAACTAACATTTTGATTAATTATAGATATATAAATGGAATATTAAAGTAAATAGTCTACCTATATATTATATATGAATAACGTTAAAGACAATTACTTAATAGTGCTGCGAATGTATTCACGTACGTAAAAACTCGCTAGATCTGAGTAGTATTTCCCTCTAATTATTTAATTTCTATAATTTTTTATGTATTACTGTATTAAATCTAGTTAGGCTTATATTTACATTTTCTCCATATCGAACAGGTAAGGAGAAGATATGAATTTCCATTTTCAATGTACTTCATTGTCCTTTCATTTTCCTTATATACTGATAAGTTAGGATTTCCTAGCTAGAATCCTTAAAAATATTCCATGTTCCGCGCTTTGTGTACAGTCGAGTTGTTATGTATAAATATTAATCAATTGCCACAATATGTAATTTACCGTATATATATAATAGTTTAATGCGTTATTTTATGAACTAGTGGGTCGTTGGTTCGAGTCCGCTTAAGATAAGACGTGTTTTTAAGCATAATCAAATTATTCTTTGTGATTTCCATGGATCATTAATAATAATATACGTGAATATATTATTTTCTGTGTGTTTTTTTTTTTTTTTTTTTTTTTTTTTTTTTTTTTTTTTTTTTTTTTATTAGGCGTAGGCAGCACAAGCTCTGCACTAGTGGCCTCTCGAAACCAGCATCCCGCCGGAACTATCCGGGAATATTACTTCGGCGGGGCTGTTAATTAGCCTATACGACTCCTCTTCTTATGACACTATCCTACGTCCCCCATCCACACAGGTGATCAGGGGTTCGGTGTTCGTCCTCTGTATCTTAAAATAGGATCAGTTGGCCTGGTTCATCCTGGGCCATTCGCCTAGTTCTATCGGCATATCTAAGTTTGGTCATCACCTCTTTTGCAAAACTGGCTACTGCCTTCCAGTTTTCAGAAGATTCCAGCATTATTGATAGGATGCTCTCTGGTCTTATTGGCTTATTGATGATGTTCATCAAGTGCTCACGTTGTGTTCTAAAACGACGGCAGCTCACCAATATATGCTCAGCATCCTCGACCAAAGTCGGACAGATGGGGCAGAGATCATTATTATCCAGGTGAAAGCGGTGGAAATAGGACCTAAAACAACCATGTCCAGTCAACAACTGAGTTAGGTGGAAATCTAATTCCCCGTGTTTCCTGTTGATCCATCTGTGTATGTCTGGGAGGATACGATAAGTCCATCGGCCTTTGCTAGAATCGGTCCATCGTTTTTGCCATATTTCTATACAACGATGACGTTCCACATTTTTAGCACCTTGTAGGGAATCCACTGCGGCCTTACATATGTTATGCAGCCTAGCCAGTTCATCTGCAGCTAAATCGAAAGGAAGAATTCCGGCAAGTACCTCAGCTGCGTCGGTGGATACCGTCCTGTAACCACTAATAATACGTATACAGGAGCGACGACGGGTCGCAATGGCCAACTCACAATACGATTTAATTCCGCATGCATGATGCCAGATTGGTGCTGCATACATGCTGACAGAATTAACAACATAATCTAATAGTTTCCTCTGGGGTGGACGTGGGCCACCAATGTTAGGCATGAGCCGACACAAGGCAGCTGAAACTCGTTGCGCTTTTTCGCCAGATATCTTTAGATGTTCTTTGAAATTTAACCTGGCATCAAGCTGGACACCCAAGTATCGTAAACATGGCGCAGAACTAATGCGGCAGCTACCAACTTTAAGAGTAATACTATCTACCTTCTTACGACTGCTGACAAGAACTACTTCTGTCTTGTGCTCCGCTAATTGTAGACCAGCCGTCTTAATCCATCTACTGATGTTGCTGATTGCCTCATTGGCATTTTCAGTAAGTTCATCAAGGGTCTTAGCCGTCACTACTAGAGCGATATCGTCGGCGTACCCTACTGTTATTGAACCAGGCGGTTGTGGAATCCTAAACACGCCATCATACATAATATTCCACAATATAGGTCCCATAACTGAGCCCTGGGGGACTCCCGCAGTAACCTTATGCGATACAGTGCCTTCATCCGTTCGGTATAATATTATCCTATTCTCAAAGTAGCTGGCCATGACATTCTGTAAATAACCAGGTACTCCGAACTCTTTAAGAGAACTCATAATAGAAGACCAGCGCGCTGAATTAAAGGCATTCTTGACATCTAGAGCGACAATGGCACAATACTGTTTAGTGCCACCTTTCCATCTCTTACCACTGATTGCATTTCTTGCGGTACACACTACCAGTTTAATGGCATCGACTGTTGATTTTGATTTCCGAAATCCAAATTGGCGTGAGGATAAGCCGTGCAATCCTTCAGTGAATGCTTCCAGTCGGCTACATATTATTTTTTCAAATATTTTACCTACCGTGTCGAGCATACACAATGGCCTGTATGATGAAGGATCATCAAGTGGCTTATTGCCCTTAGGTAACAGGACTAACCTTTGAGTTTTCCAGCAATCAGGAAAAATACCCTCAAGAAGACAAGCGTTATATTCTTTTAGAAATATAGCTGGATTCTTCTGTATCGCCAACTTCACTGCCGCATTAGGGATACCATCAGGGCCAGGGGCAGCATTGTCTCTAGTCTTAGCGTAAGCATTATGTAGCTCCATTTCTGTTATAGGAGGTATATCGTCCGAGTGTTGCGTGCGCAGTACAGTCCCATGAATGTCATTGGGAAAGAGAGCGGAAACAATCTTATTAATCAATACCGTGCTAGTGGGTTGTATTGGTGCCCTACTCAATCGTGCCATGACTGTTTTGTATGGTCGTCCCCATAAGTCATTGTTGGCCTCTGCACACAGTTCAAGCCAGCATCGACGCTTGCTTGCCTTAATGGCCTTGACAAGCACTCTCTGTGCTTCTTTAAAGAAACTATTAAACGTATCACGATGGGTGCGGGCTCTCTGGGCAAGTGTACGTGCGCGATGACATTGTTTGCGCAATTCTGCAATTTCATTTGTCCACCAGTAGACAGATTGACGATGTTTAAATCCGCTCTTAGTCCTAGTCATCGATGCATCACATGCTTCAGAGATATGCTTCATGAGTGCATTTGCCAGATGGCCTGGTGCACCATATTCTAAACACTCTTCTGATATTATAGTGGCGAACACTTCACAGTCTAGCGATCTGATGTTCCATTTCCGTGTGCGCATCCACTCATTGCACTTGTTCTTTACTTTCTTCTCTGCAATCTCATACAAGATCGCCCTGTGATCACTGTGGGTGTAAAGGTCGCTTACTCTGCAATTAAGGATCCGCTGAATCAAGTCATCACTGGCGAATGTTACATCAATGACTGATTGTTTATCACCCCTAATGAAAGTGGATTCAGATCCCTTACTAACCACGTGGAGTTGAAGAGAATTAAGGCCATCAAGCAGCATACTACCTCTGTTATTTGTTGAAGCGCTTCCCCAGGCTGTGGACCACGCGTTAAAATCGCCACCGATTAATAATGGTTTCTTGTCCATGGCTTCATCAACTAATTTAGCTACAAGGATTTCAAACTGCTTGTCCGTCAAGCTTGGAGGAGCATATACACTAAAGACGTATATTTCTTGTATTTTAGCCCAGGATATCAATTCGCTCCGATGACTCGACTGCTTTAGTACCTGCCTATTTTGACCAATCCAGAGGGCAGCTCTATTGCTTGTGTCACTTATCCAGCGCTGTGGTCTGACCCTGTCACAATATGGTTCGGAGATTACAGCAATGTCTATTCTTAGCTCCTTTATTGTCTGTTTCAACAGGTCATTAGCTGCTACGCAATGGTTGGTATTCAGTTGGAGTATTTTCATGTTTTATGTCTGTTTAAAAACTCCACGGTAATCGGGCACTTATAGCTGTATGCTGGATGGTTAATCTCCTTTTTTCCTTCACATTTACAGAGTAAACAACAGGGCCCGTTTACACACAGCTTGGATAGATGGTCTTTTCCACCGCAGTGCCTGCAAAGTTTAGTTCTGTCAGGCCCGAGCACACGGACGCTAAATGGCCAATCTGCCAACACCTGAAGCAGCGCTTTATTTCTGTTTTTCTTCGAACTCTGCAGCTGACCCATCCGACGCGAACATGCCCTGCATGTGTGTGTGTGTGTGTGTGTGTGAATATCAAAATAATCTTAAGAAAATATAATACATAAAATAAATGTGAAAAATCTTCAGACGATTATTAGATGATCGTAGGGAAATCTAACTCGGATCTGTCGAGATTTACCTACATGAGGAAATCATCAGTTATACTGAATAGGATCTAGCCCGAACTAGGGATATTCCGAGTGTATTTCTACACGGGTGGCTTTCCAATCGAAGCAAAGTCGTCAGAGAAAGAAAATGGATTTAATTTGTATGCATCTAAACAAATTTATGGATATATATATATATATATATATATATGTATGTATATACATGTATATATAGCAATTACGAGTTCTGTGCAAGCCGCAAAAAAAGCCATCGGCGGGTAATTCCGCTTCAAGTGACGTCAACCGGGCAAAAAATCAAACACTATTCTCAATCAATCATAATTCCGCGAAAAAGATTTCCCAGGCAGCGACCATCCTCGAGGGCGTTCTCACGTGTGTCCGAGGAGTCCCGTGAGCATCATCCTGAGAAATTATAAAAAAACGTCGTCGAAGGAGCGCCGGGGGTGTCGCTCGTGAGTCGTGTAGGTGTAAACAGAGTGAGCGGAAGGCAGAAAGAGAGCGAAAGCGAAGACAGAGAGGAGGGGAAGAGAAGAAAAATTTATGAAGAAGAAATGGCTCTTCAAGCAAGAAAGAACGGCAAAAGCAGACAAAGTTGAGCAGAAAGAAGCAGAGTGATAGTAGAGAAGGAGAAAGAAGGAGAGAGAGAGAGAGGGCGGAGAGAGGGAGAGATGTAGAGCAACAGAGATAGATAGAAAAAAGGAGCACGCGTGTGCCCCGGAGCTGTTTTTCTGTCAATTTCAGCGTGATCCCTGTAATTTCCTGTCTAGAAAACCGCGCCACGGCTTTAATACTCCATTGTCTTAGCTTCGAGGGGCCCCACTTTTGCGACTCCCTTAGTGATTTCCACTTTCTTAACTCTTGATCTGTAGAGGCTCTCATTTTTCGGGACTCGAGTTTTTTTTGTTTTTGTTCCTTTACCGGAATTTTTTTCGCACCTACTAATATGTTTTTCGTTTACTCGATTCCGCTATTTTATTTGAACGAAGGTTATATCTATATATATATATATATATATATATATATATATATAGAGAGAGAGAGAGAGAGAGAGAGAGAGAGAGAGTGAGAGACAGATAAATAGATAGATAGCTACAGCGCCACATGATGACACATTGTTTTGCCTCAACTATCCACTAATTTTAGAAAATGGAAAATATTGTATTCTCAATATGAATTTTATTACCTTTATTATTGAAAAATTTCCTGATCTTAAAACTATATTATATCTATATTTAACCTTGTATTTGAAGTATTTTCTTTTTGCGTTATAATAAAGCGTATTGTCTAATGTCTAATAACTGATTTTTCAAGTACAGCATAGTTGTGTAACAGTATCTTATACTAATTGTTTGAGGTGTCATAACAAACAAATGTTGCAATGTCGAATAATAATTCTTTACTAAAAAAATATATATACCACAGCAATACAATTGCTATTACTTCAAACTGGGTGCAACAATTACATAACACTGATTTAATTGCGTATAACTATATTGTATCTTAAAAAAAATAGAATCTAGTTTTAGATCAATTTATAAAGAATACAAAGTATATACATAAGTTTTATTTATCATCTTGTCCTTAAAAAGGACTTTTTAACATTTTCTGTAATAGCATTCATTTAACTTCTACAAAGAATAATATTTATTACCAAATCTAACAATCGAGAACATTATTTCGCATTATTGAAGGAGAAAATGTAAGGATTATAATTTTGAGCTAATAATATTGAAAAGTTCTTATATCGGACATTACAAATTCATTTTAAGATTTTAAAAATTCCAATTCAAGAATTCATTTAGGACATTCATTAATATTATATAAACGAAAATTTTTTTCAAAATGAATATGAAACAGTATACCGTATTAATATTACTAATTTATGCATATAAAATCTTTTATAAGAAAAGCCTAAATTTTGTAACTAATTGCTATAGACAAATACATGAATTTAAATTTATAAATAATAATACGACCCCATAATAAATTGTTTTTGTATCTTTAGTAGACTTTTTATATAATTGAACTTGATACTGAGAGAAAAAAATCTCAAAACAAATCAGAGTTTTGATTAAAAGAGCAGTATTTCCATTTTTATAAGTTATTTAAAAAATTGTTTTTCATATAAATTCAAAAAAATAAGGAAATACGTTGAGCATTTGTGCAAGTAAAATCTGTTTTAAATAATCTTTTTATGTTTAACTGTAGAAAATCAAAATCGAACATTTAGAGCGATATCTATAAAATGTGCAGATTACTTCGTTAAAGAACTTGGGTATTAAGAAAACGTTTGTGCGAATACAATGTAAGTAGAAGAATATAATAAGCTTGTTAGAAAACTGAACTAGTTGGTGCATGTTGGCCGTTAATTTGCGAAACATACGGCGCAGGCAAAATAATATTGAAATAAAAGAATATTAGAACGGAGCGTTCCCAGTAATAAAACGGGGCGTACGCGCTTCGAGTCTAGAACCGAGTTCCGAATGATGGCTGGGCGATGAGCGCGAGAGAGTACCCAGCCCGATGTTCGTGATTGTTCGAGTTCTTGGGACCCTTCGGTTTAAAGCTTTGCAAATAGGAGTAGGTAAACAATGAAATTATTGCACTATATATATATCAGTCCACAGAACCAAGGCGTGCTGGAGAGCTTTAAAAGGAGGCAAAAGCGATCACCAGGCGAGAAAATTGCAAGTTTAACCGGCGAGTTTAGCGGTGGGAAAGACTCGGATCGCACCTTCTGAGGTGCTCGTTGTCGGCGATCTGTTTCTCCGAAGCAGCGACCCTGGCGGTCGCGATTATACCAGTGTGCACAACACAAAACTCAAAATTCCTATGGGGCGTGAAAAAAATGGCGTAATAGTGGGACTGCCTTTGCGTGCCTCCATCCGCGAAGGGGGCGCGTTCCACAAAACGTTGGCGCGGCGATAACTTTTTTCGAGCCGATTTTCTTTGTCAAGGGCTGCAGTACTACTGACTCGCTTATCGTGTCTATGGCCACAGGTTTCGGGGCCCCCATCGCGGCAAGTATGCAAGCAAGGACGTGTCGCGGAGCCGATGGGGCGAGATCGTTCGCGCTATATACGGGTATAATACGAAAACGAGCATCTACGCGGCCCGACGCTCTTTTAAAATAATGATTTAGAGAAGAACAACGCTTGCTTTAATTATGGCGCCGAGCACGGTTGCTGCCAGTCGATGAAGGGGGCAAGAGGCCCTACCCCGCTACTGAAGAAGAATTCAGGTCTATTTCAACGTTTTAAGTATTAAAGCGATATCCGCACCTTATCATAAGACTCCGATACTCCACGTACTTTTGAAATATCAACAAACAGCTCTTTTCACCCTTACCATCGTCCGTCATTTCGTTTATTTATATATAGCCTTTATTATATATATGTATCTATAACACTTATTACTTGCCATTATTTTTGGTGCATTTATTGAAATATTGTATTAAAAGAAAAACATCAGTTTATGGTAAGAAAAATTTTTTTCAAGAATAATATTTAAAACTATTAGTGAATTGATCAAAGTTATTTGTAGATTCTTTCGTTTACTAAATATACGATTGTTATATTATTGAAAATCGTATTATATAAGGATGATCTTGAGATAAATTTTTTTAATTTATCTTAATATTAGCATGCCCCGACTCAGTCTCACCCGAATTCATAATTTAACCGATTTATTATACAGTTCAATAATATCTATGTTAAAAATATCCAAAGTGTAAATCTAGATTCCTATTGATAATTTTATCTATTTTAACATTAAAAGAACACATAAAATATTATATATATATATATATAAGAGAATGTATGTCTGTATGTATGCCCTTTATAGGAGCGGAAACTATGGCATCGATCGCCTTCAAATTTTAACCACGCATTCTATACGATCATGATTAGATAAAAGGCTATTTTATTTTTGCAAATTCAAAATAAATGATGAAAAAACAGAAATTACTTTACAGGTTGGAAAGACTTATAGAGAGGGTGAGATACTGGATGAACGTACCCACGTGCTATAGGCAACACCCTTATCGGATAATCCCTGTTAATCCCCTTTGGGTTTCCTCCAGTTTTCTTCTCTCTTTTTCTCTCTCTCTCTCTCTCTCTCTTGCTGTGTCTTCTACATATAAGATAGTTATAGGTCAATTATGATAAACCTATAACATGCTCCTAAAATATGAAAAGAAACCAAATATTTTTGTAAATAATTTATGGTCTATAATTAGCAGACAATGGTCATTATGATTATCTAGATGTTTCTTGCAATATAATTGTTTTTGTTCGATAGAGAAATATCACAAATTAAATGTTTTAAATAAAAAGTAAAAAGAGCAAACAAAGTTATGCATTTAAAATATATAAATACTAGCATTCCCGACTCGGCTTAGTCCAAGATATTCAGGTAATTGACATATCAAATAGTTAAAAACTTTCTATGTAAACAATACTCTATGTATAAAAATATATTGCCTATAGATAATTTTACCTATGATAATATTCGTGTAAAAAAAGCCAAGAATCCTGCTTCAGGGCCCACTGAAACATTATCAGTGTTGTGGCTGTATTCAGTTAGTCCCGAGATAGTTCCCCGCCTTAATTATCTCAATATGTATGATTTTTGAGGAGCTAATTACGAATATCGTAACAGCTTTAGACGGAAATTGAATATTTATTCCTAAATTCCATAAAGATCATAGTATGCTGAATCTCTTAAAAAATAAAAAAAGTTGCAATATATTTAAAACCAAAATCCTAGAGCTCATTAAAATACATATTGTTACATTTTTGTTTTATACAGTCCAGTGTAAACATTATGTCTGGATAAAAGTTCAACAATTCCGTCTCGGGGTCACCTGAACGGTTTCTCGCATATGCTCAATACAAGTACCTCGTATGTATTTTTGTCGAGAAATACTGCTAGTAGAGACGAATTGAATAGAATAAAAAATATATATTTTAATCAGTTGTACGATTTCTTGAAATATTTTTTTGCAAATTATAAATAATATCTGTGTCAAAAATTCTCTATCTATAAATCTAGATTCTTATAGATAATTTTATCCTCTGAGAATATTTCATCTTGATCTCCCCTTGAAGCATAGGCAGTTGTGTGTATTGAGTTAGTGCTATTACCCTATTTTTCTGAAAAATTTTATACTTATGTTTTTTGGAGCGTGGATTACGAATATCATAATATCTTTAGATTGAAATTAAATATTTATTCGCAAATCCATGAAAACTCCATGAAAATCCTGGATTGTTTAATTTATCTCAGAAAATAAAAAAGTTGAAAAAAAATGTTAAACCAAAATCATAGAACCGATTAAAATACATATTTTTTATTCTATACAATTTTTCGGCACAGACTATATATTTTTGGACAAAATTTTAACAGTTCCGTCTCGGAATCCGCTGAACAATTCCACGTTTATACGAAATACGGATATATCGAATGTATTTTTCTCGAAAATGTCTAATTGTAGCAAGTCAACCAATAATATATAAAATGTATTTTTATAGATCTACAACTATTGTTTGAAATATTTTTTGTAATTTTAAGAACACTAAAACGAAATATATAAATTAGATTATTAAATACAAAAAAATAAAATATATACTATATATATATATATATATATATATATATATATATATATATATATATATATATAATATCAAATGCATTAAATTTAATTTCATAAGCATATTATGGATTTTAATATTTGGTGTGTCAAAAATAAAAATGTTTCAAAAATTTCTCGTTAAATCGATCCAAGATTTACATCGCAACTCGTATATAACGCATTACTCTATACCGGCTACTACACTTATAAAGATATTTTCAACATTTATATATATATAGATATATATATATATATATATATGTTGAAAATATCTTTAATTATCAAATTATATAATATTAAATTATATAATACATAAGAAAAATACATAAATATAATTATTTATTATTGCAATATAATGTATAGTGTACGTTTACATAGTCGAAGATTATTAAAATGACGGTCTAAAAAGTTAAGATACTGCAGTTCCATTTCATATTTTGCTTGAATTATACGAAATTAAAAATTGTGCTTTTAAAAAATATTTCTTCATAGCTAATACATATTTTTCAAATAAAGAATCGAATTTCTTAAAACAAATTTTTAGTTTTCATACATCAACAAAATATTTACTGTATTTAAATAAACATTTTAGTATTTAAATAAATAAATTACTGATTTTTAATAAATGTTTTGCTACATTACTCGTATATGAATAAACCATTTGTTTAATTTAAAAAGTAAGTATTGAAATGTATAAAATTTTAAATTAAAGAAAATCTTCAGAGAAAGTAAATGTATCATAAACCACTAATTTATTTATTAAATGAAAATTATAAAAATAAGTAAGATGTTTGCATCAGATATTAATGCTATGAAGTTTAAGAATATGTCTTTAAAAATCGTGTATTTTTTACTACTGTGCACCTTGTCAAAAACAAAAGTAATTTAAAGCGTTCTTTATCTGAAGTTTATAGTTAAATAACTTCTATTTTTCAAATATTTAGAATTAATAAATGTATATTTAAAGGTTTAATTGTAATAATTATATATTTATATATTATGAACGTCTAACTTTGTTTTGTCTTTGAATTTACAAAAAAATAGTCTATCATCTTTTTCGGCGCCTATAAAAAACATACATGCAGACATACATTCTCCTTTGTATATGTAGATTACAATTGAGAATAATTATATGTACATATTTTTCCATTATTTTTATTGTGTGTGTGTGTGTGTGTGTGTGTGTGTGTGTGTGTGTGTGTGTTTGTTTGTTTGTATTCTACGCATCGCAAAGTGATTTTATTTCAAATACGAGCATTCTGACAATCAAACAGAATATATAATTATAAATATTAGGGACTCCTTATCTAATAACAGACAGACTAGCTCGGCTTATGTGAGTGCAAGGCAAAAAATGGATCCATCTGGTGAGAAATGTTTGAAATGAATTAAAAATTAATTTTAATGATTAAAAAAATGAATTAGTTAAAGTTTACTTTTTGATTTAATCAATTTAAATAAATTCTTGTATATAATGAATAATTTTTTTTTCATTGAGAAAATATCGTTTACATTAAATCAATTAATACATTTAAATATATTTGTTTATAGTGAAAAACAGTTAGTTATATTAAACAAATATGTAGTCATTTTAATTTAAACAAATTTATTTATTGAAAATTACCATATTATTTTCGCGCATGTGCGTGTGTGTACAAACATATATACATATAATTACTGAAAAAAGTTTGGTAATTTAAAGTAAATAAATTTATTCCAATTGAAATGACTATATTATATATATATATATATATATATATATATATATATATATATATATATATATATATATATATAATGATTCGTATTTATATACGGTATTGTTATAATAACTGGACTTTATATGCGCTATATATCTGACCTTGTGTTTGTCATTCAAGCTTTGTACAGGAACTAATTCATTTTTATTGTCACTTGACAATGCAATGTTTATTAAATTTTTTCTAGCAATAAAACAGTTTGCGGAACTAAACTGAAAATTATTTTTGTAGATTTAAACCATTGTTTTTTAAATGAAATATGTGATTTATCAGTATAACATTACTTCACCATTTATTCAAAATTAGTAATTTATATATTTAAAATACCGAAATATTAGTTTGTTGTAAAACATTCGAATATTTATTTTAAATAATATTTTTAATAAATATTTTTTTCAAATATCGTATAGTTCAACAAAATAGAAAAAGAAATAGTAGTATTTTAAATTACATAAGTATATTCACTATATATATATATATATATATATATATATATATATATATATAAAATATTGTTTATACAGATGTAAGCTACATATACTACATTAATACTATAATACTCATGTAATACTACATTTTTATTTCCGTGGACATTCGCTATTCAGTCAGGACTTCGAAGTGCAGCATTGAATACCTGGTGAGCGAGGGCGGCTTGTCGCATGCAGACGTACCATAGTCAAGTATGAAGTAATCGACGCGAAAGGAACGCAGAAACAAAGCTATTACGGAACAGGGCAAGGGGCGGGAGTTAAGGAGTCATCACCCGCGCTTATGTACTTCGATGCGGGCACCCGGCGCATTGTGAGCAATGCGTAAGATGATCTCACGATAAAATCGGTCAAGGCCGAGTTTCGACTCGGGAGCCATTCATTGGGTTCTCAGGCGCGTACGATCGCGTCAACACGAGACACCGACTACGACTTTACGCATATGTACGCCTTCGCTTTCTTTAATTAGCTCGCACATTCACACCGTTCGGTTTTGTTGCGATGCGCGAAAAAGGAGCGAAAAAAGTGCTGGTCGACTTCTCATCGAAATCCCGCCAATTCCAAGGATCGCGATTATAGTGCTGCGCGGCGCTGTATTTCCCCGCCTTTCCTTCTGATATTTTATTGAAAGGATTGTCTGTTTGGAAAAAAGATTCACGGGACCGGTATCTTCGATTCTAAAGTGCATACAAATTTCGTACACTCGAGCCGATATAATTGTATACCTTCTAAATCCTATGCTCCTCGATGATCCCGGATCCTCCTCCCTGTCTCCCGAAGAGTAACGAATGCCATGCAAGGTAAAAAGGAACCGAGAAACCTTGAAACCGTGTCCTAGTCGGCCACGCAAAGTTAATCGTCGTTAAAAGCCCGATCCAAGTAGTCAAGCCTACGGCTAGAAGGAGTTAACTTTTAACGCTCACTTGATGGACTCAGGCGCGAGCAGGGGAGCGGCAGATGAGGGGTAAAAGTTCCGACAACGGCCAGCATTTCCTTCCCCCGCGCTACGTCTAATGCGCAACATGTTACGCGCGCGGGGCCGAACGGAGCGAGGGCAACTGTTTGTCCCTTGGTAAATAACGGGGGAAGGATCGAGGAGCCGTTGAGTTACAGGTGCGTATCCGCACAGTGGGTCGTTACACCTGTTCGCCCGGCGCGGCCGGCCAACGCCATGGCTTGCGCGAACACGCCAGACGCGCGGGCGGGCTGCGTGCCGTCATCAGCGCGCGCGCTCTCAACGCTCTGACCTCTCACTTCCTGTAATTTCCTCGCGAGCGCTCGAGAATCAATGTGAAGCGTCGTCGTAACGCTGGGTTCCCATCGAAGTCAGGCACCTCCCGCCCTCGGTGCTTCACCCGCCTTTTTCCTTCTACCATTCGTTTGTCGGCACCGTGCCCGTTTCGTCGTCACTGTTCTCTTCCAGTCGATTGCTCCGCGACAGAACGATCGATATGGCTCCGCCTATGCTCTTTGGCCTTTTTTTCTATATTTCGTTACATTAAAGAATGTCGAAGGGAGAGGGGCAGCAAATTCCAAATGAACTGCGCAGAGTCAAGCGTAAAAAATATTGTCAGGCGAATTAGCATAATTCCGACGTTGAGGCAACAGCAGTTCTTCGGCATAACGAACTTCTGTTCCTTTAAGCGCTAGAAGTATATTGTACATATAGCGTATACGCTATACTATAGAGACATTCGCGCGCGCGCTTGCACGCATGTATTATAGTAAAGCGGGCGGCTCGTGTCGGCGATGAAATTATATTAAAACGGGGCGCACGGTACTGATTCCTGACAACGCGGTGTCTTTAAAATTCTGCTTTACTTTTTACCCGCCAAACATTCATCGTTCGTTTTCACAAAATAACTTGTTGCAATCTCGTTTCACAAACTTACTGACACGCGACCAGTTCGTTAATCCGATAATAGGGTTCGTTTTAATAAAGCTCATTCTCAAGCAATCGTACATTTTTATTATAAAATTAGAATTTTTGTTCGAATCATCAATTCTTAAATTAAAAAACGCTTCGAATCTTTCATGCATTTCAACATTAAAAGGTCACATAAATGTTCGACAGTATGTATATTTTTACCGGTTAAATAGATCGTACAGCTTGAACGACTGATATGTTTAAGATATTTAAGATTTAAAAATTAATTTAATTAAGACTTGGGTTTCAAGGTCGAAATAAAGACATGGTGTCTTGAAACAAAAAATTGTTTCATTCCTTTCGTATAAAAAATAAAGAAAAATAATAAAAAATAACAATTTATATATATATATATATATATATATATATATATATCATACTAATTTATAAAGACAAAGCGTATTTTTGTTTGTACACGATAAATAAAAAAACTACTGAACCGATTTCTCGGAAATTTGATATATAAATTCTATTTTATCTTCGAAAGGTCATAAGCTACGTTTTTTTATTGAAAATTATTTTACTTTCATTAATAAATTAAGTTAACAGTCTTAGCAATCAGTTTCATTAGCGGCCAGTAGATAGTATCTTGAAACATGAATATTAACACAAAGTAGTCCACTTTAAGTATTAGTACTAGGCTAGTTCAGTTAATAGTCGTACAAAATTTGGGATTCGTATCCTAAAGAAGGTGAGTTTAGTTGGTATTACCCTTTTTGTTCTACAGATTAATCTGACACTACTCTCATTATGGATATCTTTTGATTTTTGTCAATTTTATTTTCTCTTATGTAAGAAATCTCTCTCTCTCTTTCTTTCTCCGTCTTCTCGTATAAAATGGTTGTGCATGCCAAATCATACTGATATATTTTTGTTTTTATACATTATATTAACTTCAGAATTGTGACAATGGACTATGTTTTTTTTAGTTTGCACTTCTGGATAAAAACGCAATATCCATCGTCCGCTTACAAAATATGCTATTCGTATACCAACATTTTGCTTTAATTTCAGTTGGCACCACTACGGTAATTAAAAAATAACTATAACATTTAAATTAAATTTAATTAAATTTAATTAAAAAAACGGAAATATACAATATATATATTAAATACGGTTTCTACTGAGAAATATTGTATTGCGTACACGGGCGTCGAATACGATATCCCGTTGCCTCAGAACGATTTCTATTGAGAGTTGTGTGTCTGGATGATAGAATGCGATGTCCAAGTGTCTCTGGGCGATTTCTACGGGGAATATTGTATTTACTTGATAGAAAACGACGTCGAGGTCTGAGGAAATCGACTTCTATGAGAAGATTCGTATTGGGACGGTAGAATACGATATCCAGCTGTTTCCGAACAACTTCTACGGGGAGTATTGTTTTTAGTCGTTAGGAACCGATGTCTAGCTTTCTTGGGACGACATCTACTGGGACTATCGTCTGTAGTTGATAGGAAACGATGTTCAGGTATGTGGGGACAACTTTTATGGGGAGTTCCGTGTTCGGATGATAGAATGCGATTTCCAAGTGTTTTGGAAACTTCTAATGGGAATTTTGTGTTCGGGCGGTAGAAGACGATGTCCAAGTATGACGGGACGATTTTTATGAAGAGATTCATAACCAGTAAGAGTCGTCCCGAGACATTTCCTAATTTCCTATAGTCCGAACATGATATTCTCCGTAAACGTCGTCTCGAAACACTTGGACATCTTTTTCTACCGCTCGAACTCGAAAGTACAATTTTTTCCATAGAAACCGTATTTAATATGCATATATATATATATATATATATATATATTTATATATATATATATATATATATATATATATATATATAGTATAAAATGGTCGGCAAAATATCAGCTTTTTGAAGTGAACGCTGCTTTGAAACAGCTTTTTATACAGAAGTAACGATAGATAAATTACGGTCAATAAATATTAAATAGTATGTATTTAAAATAGATTAAGAAATATTAAATTAGAAATTCACTCAAAAAGAAAAAAATCTTCCCATACGACTATAATTATATAACCACGATCATATAACGTTTCGCCCTCAGTTACCTGCTGGGCTCGTCAGTAGCACGGCAGGTAACCAATTTCAAAATCAATTTTATTTAAATTTCATGAAATTTCAAAAAATCCAATTTCAAAATTAAAAGTTATATTTTGCACATATCGAGGAATGAAAATCTAACATCTGACCTAATCGCCAGTAAGATAAATTTGTCGATGTTGTGCATCGAAGAATCTGTGGAAACACCCAAGTGTGAATATTTTATATTCTTAGAAATATATCTTAATTAAAAAAATAATTTAAAAAATCGATGTTGTTATAATCTATTTAAATCCATTTTTTTTTAATTTGAAAAAAGAACAGTTATAGTTAAATGATTTGTTATTTTCTTATATAATAATTGGATATTTTCAGAGTGATATGTACATTTATCATTCAGTAAATTGTTAAGAATTTAATTATAAACGTATCCACTATTTTCTTTGGAATTCGTACGAATTTATGTTTTAGTTTATTTTGTTTTATTATGGAAATCATTTTGCATCGTCATTTTGACACTGAGAACAATGTTGGAAAAAGCTCCAATATGAAGCATTTCTTCTTTGTATTATTGTAGCTACATAGATTTTCTTCTAAAAGTGAAGATTCCGGGACTAGATGCATACATTGGGAATTAAATTAAATAAATACTACCTGTTTTTTTATTCTTTGAAAGAGATAATATGCGTAACATAATACATATATTAGGAGTATATATGCTCTATCCCATGAAGAAAATCCTGGATACCAGTATCTCCACTACAGGCTAGATTCTAGTTGATAGTACTGCTAGTGTCGTCACATACGTAATAACTCGCTAGATACAAGTAGTATTTTCCTTTAATTATTTAATTTCTATAATGTTCTATGTATTATTCTATTAAATAGAGTAAGGCTTACATTTAAATTTTCTCCATATCGGAAAGATAAGGAACAGATATGAAGTTTTATTTTAATGTACTTAAATGTCCTTTCATTTTCCTTACATACTGATAAGCTAGAATCCTAAAAAATATCCCATGTTCCGCGCTTTATTCATACAGTCGAGTTATTATGTATATTTATTAATCAATTGCCACAATATGTAATTTACGGTATATATAGTAGATTAATGCGTTATCTTGCGAGCTAGAGGGTCGGTCCGAGTCCGCGTTAGGTAGGACGTGTTTTTAAGCAAAATCAAATTATTATTTGTGATATCCATGGATTATTAATAATAATAATATACGTGAATATATTATCTGATATGTGTGTGAGTTTTTTTTTTTTTTTTTTATTAGGCGTAGGCAGAGCAAGCTCTGCACTAGTGGCCTCTCGAAACCAGCATCCCGCCGGAACTATCCGGGAATATTACTTCGACGGGGCTGTTAGTTAGCCTATACGACTCCTCTTCTTATGACACTATCCTACGTCCCCCATCCACACAGATGATCAGGGGTTCGGTGTTCGTCCTCTGCAACTTAAAATAGAATCAGCTAGCCTAATTCATCCTGGGCCATTCGCCTAATTCTATCGGCATTTCTAAGTTTGATCATCACCTCTTTTGCGAAACTGGCCACTGCCTTCCAGTTGTCAGAAAATTCCAGCATTATTGATAGGATGCTCTCTGGTCTTATTGGCTTATTGATGTTCATCAAGTGCTCACGTTGTGTTCTAAAACGAGGGCAGCTCACTAATATGTGCTCGGCAACCTCAACCAATGTCGGACAGATGAGGCAGAAATCATGATTATCCAGGTGAAAACGGTGGATATAGAATCTAAAACAACCATGTCCAGTCAGCAATTGAGTTAGGTGGAAATCTAGTTCCCCGTGCTTCCTGTTGATCCATCTTTGTATGTCTGGAAGGATACGATAAGTCCATCGGCCTTTGTTAAAATCCTTCCATCGTTTTTGTCATATTTCTATAGAACGATGACGTTCCACGTTTTTAGCACCTTGTAGAGAATCCACTGCGGTCTTACATATATTGTGCCGCCTAGCCAGTTCATCTGCAGCTAAATCGAAAGGAAGAATTCCGGCAAGTACCTCAGCAGCGTCGGTGGATACTGTCCTGTAATCACTAATAATACGTATACAGGGGCGACGACGGGTCGCAATGGCCAGCTCACAATACGATTTAATTCCATATGCATGATGCCAGATTGGCGCTGCATACATGCTGACAGAATTAACAACATAAGCTAATACCTTCCTCTGGGCTGGATGTGGGCCACCAATGTTAGGCATGAGTCGACACAAGGCAGCTGCAACTCGTTGCTCTTTTTCACCAGATATCTTTAGATGCTCTTTGAAGTTTAACCTGGCATCAACCTGTACACCCAAGTATTGTAAAGATGGCGCAGAACTAATGCGGCAGCTACCAACTTTAAGAGTAATACTATCTACCTTCTTACGACTGCTGACAAGAACTACTTCTGACTTGTGCTCCGCTAATTGTAGACCAGCCGACTTAATCCATCTACTGATGATGCTGATTGCCTCATTGGCATTTTCAGTGAGTTCTTCAAGGGTCATAGCCGTAACTACTAGTGCGATATCGTTTGCGTAGCCTACTGTTATTGAACCAGGCGGTTGTGGAATCCTCAACACGCCATCATACATAATATTCCACAATATAGGTCCCATAACCGAGCCCTGGGGGATTCCCGCAGTAACCTTATGCGATACAATGCCTTCTTTCGAACGAAAGAAGGCATTGAAGAGAAATATAGATGGGTTCTTCTGTATCGCCAACTTAATTGCAGCATTAAGGATACCATCAGCACCAGGGGCAGCATTGTCTCTAGTCTTAGCGTAAGCATTATGTAGCTCCATTTCTGTTATAGGAGGTATATTGTCCGAGTGTTGCGTGTGCAGTACAGTCCCATGAATGTCATTGGGAAAGAGAGCGGAAACAATCTTATCAATCAATACCGTGCTAGTGGGTTGTATTGATGCCCTACTCAATCGTGCCATGACTGTTTTGTATGGTCGTCCCCATAAGTCATTGTTGGCCTCTGCACACAGCTCAAGCCAGCATCGACGATTGCTTGCCTAAATGGCCTTGACAAGCGCTCTTTGTGCTTCTTTAAATAAACTATTAAATGTATCACGATGGGTGCGCGCTCTTTGGACAAGTCTACGTGCGCGATGACATTACTTGCGCAATTCTGCAATTTCATTTGTCCACTAGTAGACAGATTGACGATGTTTAAATCCGCTCTTAGTCCTAGTCATCGACGCATCGCATGCTTCAGAGATATGGTTCATGAATGCATTTGCTAGATGGCCTGGTGCACCATATTTTAAACGCTCTTCTGATATGATAGTGGCGAACACTTCACGGTCTAGCGATCTGATGTTCCATTTCTGTGTGGGCATCCACTCATTGCACTTGTTCTTCACTTTCTTCTCTGCATTCTCGTACAAGATCGCCCTGTGATCACTGTGAATGTAAAGGTCGCTTACTCTCCAATTAAGGATCCGCTGAATCAAGTCATCACTGGCGAATGTTACATCAATGACTGATTGTTTATCTCCCCTAATGAAAGTGGGTTCAAATCCCTTATTAACCACGTGGAGTTGAAGAGAATTAAGGTCATCAAGCAGCATAATACCTCTGTTATTTGTTCAAGCGCTTCCCCAGGCTGTAGACCAAGGGTTAAAATCGTCAGCAATTAATAATGGTTTCTTGTCCATGGCCTGATCAACTAATTTAGCTACAAGGCTTTCAAACTGCTTGTCCGTCAAACTTGGAGGAGCATATACACTAAAGACGTATATTTCTTGTATTTTAGCCCAGGATATCAATTCGCTCCGATGACTACACTGCTTTAGTACCTGCCTATTTTGACCAATCCAGAGGGCCGCTGTATTGCTTGTATCACTTATCCAGCGCTGTGGTCTGTTTCTGTCACAATATGATTCGGAGATTACAGCAATGTCTATTCTTAGCTCCTTTATTGTCTGTTTCAGCAGGTCATGGGCCGCTACGCAATGGTTAGTATTTAGTTGGAGTATTCTCATGTTTTATGTCTGTTTAAAAACTCCACAGTGATCGGGCACTTATAGCAGTATGCTGGATGGTTAATCTCCTTTTTTCATTCACATTTACAGAGTAAACAGCAGGACTCGTTTACACACAGGTTGGATAGATGGTCTTTTCCACCACAGTTCCTGCAAAGATTAGTTCTGTCAGGGCCCAAGCACACGACTGCTAAATGGCCAATCTGCCAACACCTAAAGCAATGCCTTATTTCTGTTTTTTCGAACTCTGCAGCTGACCCATCCGACGCGAACATGCCCTGCATGTGTGTGTGTGTGTGTGTGTGTGAATATCAAAATAATCTTAAGAAAATATAATACATAAAATAAATGTGAAAAATCTTAAAAGCTTTAAAATAATATATAATATTAAAAATTTTATTTTAAATATATATTTCAAAAAATAGAATACAATTTATTGCAAACAAGGAATGAGTACGTACTGAATTCTAATTAATTTTTGCCTTTTATTAAATATATTCTTCTTAATTTTACTTCTACTTTCGGTATTTGTGAGAGAGAATGGAATACAATTGCGAGTTCAAATAAAAATGTTTTGAATAGATTTTAGATGGAATTTCTTAAATATTAACGATAGTCTTACATGCTAGGATTTAATTAGATATTTAACTACAAACCTAAATAGTATGGGACATATACGCTATAGAATCTATTAAGGTTTCCTTTCTAGATCTCAATTACATACACTAGCTGAACCCGTGCAGGATTCTAAATAAAATTTCTACAGGGCAGAGCTCGACTTCGTTAACTTTTTTCAAAATGAAGATGCAACTCTGATTGGAAATGCAGCATCGGTAGCAGCTGGAGGCATGCTCGATCGGTACCCGAGTTAGCTGCGACGAGACTCAGTAGGAATCAAAGGGAGAACCTTTCAAAGCCACGGACAAACATAAATCTGGAGCGCCTATATAAATATACGGTCTTTCCGAAATAAGTGATCAATGTATCAAGATGGATCTAGGAAGAAACGTTATGTGTAAATATCAATATCAATTTTTGTCTGTTGCGAATCATTTTTGTGCTACCCGCCACTGTTTATAAGCCAATCAGGATAGATAGATCTCGACCAACGCTCGTGGGCCTGGAAAAGGAGAAACTATTGGCGGAACTATTGATGAAGAAAAATACCAAATGCCGAGATCTGTTGATGGGACGGTGTATCAAATACGCAAGCAACTACCGCGATTATAAAAACCGATCTTTGTTGACGCAAGCTCACTTCTCAATCCCTTCGCTTAGAACGTAGCAGAAAAAAAAATCAAAATGCTGGGATACGTCGATGTGGGCTTAACACGCAGGCCAACACCGCGGTTATAAAAATCGATCTTTTTTGACATTTCTCAAGGTTTTAGCTTAGAACGTCTCTCTATCCAATCATTGTGTACAAACGGGGGGATTTGATATATATGTCCCTCCGTTTGTCAACAAACATTGGATTGAGAGACGTTTTAAGCTAAAGACTTGAGAAGTGGTATAAAAAAGGTCGGTTTTTAAGACCGCCGTAGTGGCTTGCGTATTAGTTAGGCCGTTCAATCAACAGATCACTCAATTTTGTGTTTTTTTCTTCGTCAATGGTTCCGCCTAGTTTTTCATTTTTCAGGCCCACGAGCGCTGGTCGAGAGTTGTGTGTCCTGATTAGCTCATGGACACTGATGTGCAGCGCAAAAACTATTCACAATAGCCCAAAATTAATTTAAAATTTACACATAACTTTTCCTTCTTGATCAATCGTGATACGTTGATCACTTATTTCGAAAAGACCGTGCATATACGGTTTCAACCCGGTCGCGGAGTACGGAAATCGTCGTAAGCATCGGCTTCCGTTCATTGTATGGAAAATGCCATTTAAAAGCGCAAGTACTTATTGTATATACGTCTACTAATAACACTCGTGCAAGCGTGCCGGCAATGTGTGTTTCGCGCTCTGGGTTAGTATGCGTTCATCGTCCGGGTCGCAGCCACACGCGCGTGAGTGCCAGTAGGTATGGATCGCTCCCCTTAGCCCCCTCCCACTATCTCATCAAACTCCAGCAACATGTACCATTTGCAAGGAGCGCGCGCGAATTCTCGCGATTATACCGCGTGTATACAAAGAGGGAAACAATGGGGGCCGTGAGAGCGAAGACAAGGACGATCCCACGTAGTCACGCGGGAAGAACGGCAGGGAGACGGGGACAGGAGGGGTTGGACAGCGAGCGAAAAAGCACACAACTACAACTATACTCCAGGACTCCCTTTTGAGACACCTTTGTGATTCGGAACGAGCATGTACGCGCACAATCTTTTCGTGGCCTCGCTTCACTCACTCTTCTTGCTTTTCCACTTGGTCGCATTATTATGCCACATATATAGTCGTAATGTATGATGTACATATATATTCAAATATGTACACATGTGTCTGTGAACCGCACGCACTGCTGAACCTGAGTAGAATTTGATGTGGGTTGAGTGAGCTTACACGTATTATGCGTAAAGCTCTCGTGTTTGTTTTCTACAGACCTATATTATACACGCATGTTGTGTGTGTGTGTGTGTGTGTGCCCGCGCGCGCGTGCGTGTGTATTACTTCACCTGCGCAATGGTGCCGCATTGTACAGTACTTTGCTCCGCTCGATTTTCCTCCACGATCCGTATAACGCGCCACACAAGGAGACGTGCAAGCAAGCCAACCGAAGAAAATAAACTTATACTACTCAAATACTACAACCTTACTGAATTTAAGCTAGCAGCGACTAAATTGGATAAAAGACTTTGCATGCACGTGAAACAAATGGAAAACGTTCTACTTGTAATATAATATGTCACTGACATTGACAAGTATGATGATTTTGTTATAAAATTCACGTTGGATAATGAGTTCTTCAAGATAATTATCAAGAAGATGTAACGAAACGGGACAAAATTTTGGCATTTGTTCTTATATTCGGCCATAGTGTATATATATATATATATATATATATATATATATATATATATATATATAGTCCAGTATATTATATTGTTAAATTTCATAAAATTTTATTCGTGAATAAAGCTTCAAGACTAGTTGACAAATAAAGCCGTGTTGTGTTTTGACGTTTGAGATTGAGAATAAAAAGTTAGCTGTAGAAAACAAGACGACTAAACTTATTTCACCGAGAATCAAATATAAAGCCTTCCGTTTTCGCAATGATCTCTCACCCGTCCCCAAGAATAGAACCATAAGAATTTAATATTTCCACGATATCTAAACACGTTATGTCTCAAATAATTAAAAAAGATATGTTCAAATGCCACGTATAAAACGACAGTAGCGACATATTATAATACGAGCTAACACATCAGCACCAAAACAAAATGAAGATACTATAAGGAGACTGAAGAAAAAGAAACGAACAAAGTCTTCGTCGGTATAGCTTAGGGGAAGTTCGCAAATGAGGAGTGCTAGAAAATGGTAGGTCCCGAAATCGTTTTCCGCCTGAGCAAGTCCAGCTGCTCACTTCTGTTAAGTGCTCGTCATTGTTTGTTTATAATTTTATAACACGTAACTATATTGTTTTCAAAATTCTTGTATCTTATTGCATCATAAGATTGGAAAATTTCAATGTTTTAAGTTAGAGTTGCGATGGTATAAACGTATTAGGGGATTAAATTAGTCACTCGTATAGTAAGTGACTTTTCATTCTTTTTTAGAATGTCCAAATTGGTCCATTCCTTAGAAAATGGATTTGTCTCGGGATTTGTACTTTATAAAAGAAAGATTTCAACGATCTGTTATAAATCATTAAATAAAAAGTGAATATAAAAAATTAAATTAATAAATATTTTTATCGGTCTTACAGTTTTTCTACTATATACTCGTATATTATACTAAAATAATGACGGTGTGAATGTCCTTGTTTATGATCACCCACGAAGAATCTGAAATAGAAATTACTACTAAAAGTATTATTTTTAATTTATATTATAAAAAAATTGAATTTTGTAGTTTTGTACAAGACTTAAAAAAAATTTTTTATTTACAAAACATCTCGTTCCAAAATATCTGAATCTTTTGCAAAAACAACGTCGAGTAGAGGTCACAAAAGAGATGCTTCAAAACGTAGCTGAGGATCCTATATTCATCGAATGTAATATTACTGGTGAGGAGACATAGATTTAGGAATATGACGTCGAAACTGCCTAACAATCTAGCGAATGGCGCCCCAAAAATGAGCCGAAACCAAAAAAACCACGTCAAAGTCGGTCGAAAATCAAGGCGTTGATCATCGTTTTTTTCGATTAGCATGGAGTTATTCACCATAAATTCGTTCCAGGAGATCAAATGGTCAATAGGGAGTATTACCTGGCCGTTTTGAGGCGTCTACGTGAAGCAATTATTCGTAAAAGATCGAATTTGTGGGCAGACAATTCCTGGTATTTTCACCACGATAATGCGCCGGCACATTCCAGCATGATTGTGTCAGATTTTTTGACCAAATACGAATTGAAAGTCATCGCTCCACCACCGTATTCGCTAGATTTGGCTCCCTGTGACTTTTTTCTCTTTTCGAAACTCAAGAATCCGCTTGGGGGAACGCACCATGAATCCATTGATATCATAAAAAGTAATTCGTTGAAGGAACCGAAGGCAATCCCAGATGAGGCTTACAACAGGTGTATGGAAAATTGGATTCAGCGTGGGCATGCTTGCATTGGCTGCAAAGGAGCCTATTTTGAAGGCGATAATAAAGATTTGTATTACAATAAGTAAAAATGTTGTTTTTTTGTCAGTCCGGGTCAAACTTGACATACATAATAAATACTTTTTTGATCTTATTAAACTTCATTTTATTCTCATCTAATATCATATTTACGCGTAGGAAACAGTTCAGAAAAATTACTATACTGTAAGTAATGCAGAAGTTTTAGAAAAACTTTATCAACTTTTATTACGTATATATAATGAGAAAAACATTTTTAATACTTATGTAAAGTGATATTTTCAAACCAAGAATAAAAACAAATTATTTTAGTATCTACCTGTAAAATATCTTCTATTATATTTATATTAAAATATATAATTGATATAGAATACATATTATAAATTAATTTGCGAATTGAATATTCTTTAAATATCCTTATTACGTAGTTAGTAAAACAACCTTAAAGGCATTTTATATAATTTAACAATTATAGGAGTTAAGAAAAATTGAAGCAAATTTACTTATAATTATTCATGAGACAGAGATTATTGAATGTAAATATATTTATCTGCAATAATAGTAAAAAATTGAAAGTACACATAATGTGAAATGAAAATATTGAGTGGAAGGTGATTCTGTAAATGCGTGATAAAATTGCACTTATCACAGGTAATTCATATGGAGCGAGATAGGGAGAACGGAGGAAAGAGAAAAGGGAAAATGGATATATGGAAGGGGAAGTGAGAAGAGAAAGAGAGAGAGACAAAGAAGGAAGGAAAAAGTACAAAGAAGAATGCGGCGGTAGGTTTTTGCTCCGTACTTACGAAATTTGCGAACCAAGGGAGGCGAGCCCAGTGAGCGGCGGCTATGATTCGCAATATATATATATATATATATATATATATATATATATATATATACATACACATACATATATACATATATACACTGCAACGGAAATACAATAGTGGTTGGCTTGAGCGTGGGCGGGAGTCAGTTCTGTGAAAGGTCGAGGCTATGGCACTGCGTGTTCTGTCCCCGCATGTATATCAACGCCTTCAAGCGCATCGCATCGAGACTGCGCGACCAGCAGTTGATGCTCGTTCGATCCTGCTGTTCTTCCTGTCTTTATATAGACGGTGCGCAATCCGTGGTGCGACCCTCCTACATCGCTCTTCCCGCTCACGCTATTTTCTTCGTTTGCAGCGACAGTAGAGCTACGAGAGATGAGCCGAGAGATCTTTCTAAATAATTTCTAAAGTGTTCGTTTGGGAAGTAGAAGAGCAGCTGGGAATGAACATATATAAATATTTCTTCGCCATCCCTAAATGCGCGGGCAGGACGGGGGTCGAGATATGATCCCGTCGGGAAGTTCGAGTAGCGCTGTCAGCGTGAGGCCATTTTTTGCGAGGTGGTTTATCCTAATTATTTCATACAGACGCGTGGGAAGTAGACAACTATGCTTTCCGTATCTCGCGTCCTTCGTGTTCGTTATCCCGTGCTTCATGACGGAAAATGTATAGGAATGCAATGGCATGAACTAAAATGATTTATTCGCCCATTTGACCGAACATTGACAACGTTGACTAGCGGATGTGGATATCTTTGCTTCGGGGAGGATAAGTTCGTTTTATTGGTTGCGCACGCAGGAGTAAAACTATCGTTTTTGATTTTTTTTTAAAATATTTCACTTCCCTTGATGAATTACTATTCGCGTAGCCATCGTTAATAATATTATAAAAAGGAGCATTAAGGAGTAAAAAAGAAAAGACAATTCATCGAATCGTAGAAGAATACACGACTTCCCTAACCTAAGCTTAAATTACGTTATAAAACGAATCGTATCATTAAGATATATTAAAAAGTTTATATTCAAACGACTCATGCCAATATGATTTGATATATTTAATTATATTTTAATACGGGTGTTATGTGAGAGTAATAAGTTATGTGAGACAACGACACAGAATCTACTAAATTAATATATTTTTTAACAACTGGTAACGCCATTTATGTCTTTTTTTACTTATTAAATCATCCAAAAACATTTCAATTAACATATTAAATTCATTAATTTACTGCTTCAAAAATATACTTACCTATTATTGTATATATACTGATGCAGGATCAAGTAGTAATAAATGTCAATCTAGCTGTATCTTGTTTTGTTTTTTCTTTTTTTTCTAAAAAAATAAATAGATAGGATCGTGTCTAAATATTCAAGACAGTTTCCTGGTAAAAAAGACAAATATATATTAAGAAGAAATGAAGAATCCGTCGCATTTGTCGGTTGAATGATTCGGGGTATGGTTACGAATGTAAGGATCATGCGGTTGATACTTGACGAAGTAAACGACAGCGAGAAGGCCATAAAATTTAGAAGATCGGATCTTGAACTGTAGTTGGGATAAAATGGAATTTCTCTTCAGAAAGAAAGTTGTAAATAGAGCAAATAGATCGTAAACTCGAGGCAGCTCTTCAGGTGGATTAAAGTGTTTTATGCTCCCAAAACCGGGAGGAGGCTGCCCAGCGTGCTACCGCAGACGAGCGCTCAGTCGATTGGCACAGAACGGAGCGCATCGAATCCGAAGTACACAATGCTGATTTCGCTACCACTCACACGCGTTGACGCGCGTACAAGAATACGTGGATATATAGGACTCGCCACATGCGAGTATCGGCAAGGGTTCCGCTCTCTGAGCTCGCAGCACGGTCCGCGGGAACTGATGCGAGCCTACACAATCAGATGTACGGCAACACCGATCGATTGAACGCGCGCAGCAGATAAAAGCCGACTGTGTGTGGGGGGGGGGGGGGCTTGCAATACAAACCGACGAAACAACGTGCGTTCTCTTCGGTTCGGATCTCAGCTCCTGCAGCAGCAAGACTGCGAGACGGCAATTTGCGCAGGTGCAGAAAGAATCAGGAATATCTCTGTTGAGTTTGCTTATTTGGTGACTTTCGGTGATTTTAGTATGTACATAATGTAACCTTATGAAGGGTTCATTGTTCGTCGTGTAATTGTCCGTTTCAATTTCTGCTTGTCATAATGGCAATGAGCGTTTAGCGACCGATGGATTTGGATTTATTTAGTTATATTGGATTTATTTAGTAGATCTTATTTAGCTAAAAAAATATTTTTAATCGATACTTTTTGAAGCTAATACTTTTTACAGCACGCTCCGTTAGACTCGGGCGGAGAACCAACCGAAAATTTTTCGTGCCGGCTACCTATAAGAGCGTAATAGAAGTAGCGTATTTGGCCGCTACCGCCACTGTGCATTCTCGTTCTGTCTCTCTCTTTCTCTTTCCCTTTTATGAAAATTATACATGTATATATATATATATATATATATATATATATATATATATATATATATATCGGTGTCCTAGATATAACTGCTCATATTAGTGGCATTGTATCGGAAAGGAAAACTTATATATAAATATTAATATTCATTTAGATCCTTTGTTAATAGTTTTTGCAGTACGTGCTAATTTCTGTTAGCCAATCAGGGTGCAGAGAAGTCGGTCATTGCTCGTAAACGGGGAAGAAGAAGCTCAAATGAAGCAAAGTCTTGTTTCTAGATCCGATTTTCATTAAAATTTGTACATATATATTGTTTAGCACCACTAACTAAATATTCAATGGTATTTCATGTCTAAAACGAAAATATACTCTTTATACACATACACACACACACACACACACACACACACACACACACACACACACACACACACACACACACATGTATACATACATACATTCTGAATACGGCTTCTACGGGTAAATATTCTTGCGGTTGAATACGATCTGTCAATTTCGAATACAGAGAGTTTCGTATTTGGAAGATAGAATACGATGTTTAGTTATCTCTGAACGACTTTTACGGGGAGTTTAGTGTTTGGACAGTAGAATACGATGTCCACGTGTTTCCGAACCACTTTTATGGGATGGTTCGTGTTCACAGAGTAAAATACTATGTTCATTCAACTTACTTGTACACCCATTAAATATTTTACTCACTTCAAACAAACATGGAAAGCCAAGTTTTGTAAAATTACTTCATCTTACGCTTTACAAGTTTTTATCAGAATATATACTAATTTAAAACCCTTATCCTTTAGACTACCGGCATGGCTCATATATGAGCGACCTGTGACCTTGACAGCTACTCTTGAGATATGAGGTGTTTTTATGTAGAAATTTTGCACATCAAAAATATCAATTTATAAGGCAAAAATGCCGGCAGTCTAAAGGTTAAATATGAATTTCAAGAGCCATAGGCGAGAATCAGAAAAGTTGATAATAGAAATTAAGTTTCTGGTTTTTACAATAGTACATAAAGCATTTTACGCATAGTAATGATTTTACTTGAACTTAGTTGTAATTCAGACAATAAATGATTGTAATGCTTGATGTACAAAGTAAACTGATAATGATGCAATAATAGAACAGTTTAACACATTTGAATGTAACATCCAAGCGAAACGAGGGAAGTAAATCTCAGGAGGTTAAAATATCATCATTAATTACTAATTTTGTCTTGTATTTTACATCACGAGAGTCAAAACTTCACGTCGAAGTTTCACATTTGAGGTTGGAGTTGTGTAAAATTCTTTACGCACTAATGTAGAAGTATAGCATGTGCACACTCAAAAGAATAGATAAAAATCGAATTAATAAACTATTAAAATATAAGAATATTACAATTAGATAATAAAGATTCTAGTATGAATGTAGAAATATAAATTCATTTAAACATACATGAAACATCCCGTGTAGAAATTTTAAGAACCATCCCTACGTTTATACCGGATTCCGATTAGATTTCATGGAGATTTCCCTGTCTACGTAAATCTAGACAGAATCTGACCAAAAACTGGCCAGGAAATCTTGAATATCCTTGTAGCTTTGATTTCATTAGATTTCCCGACCGGAATCCTGAATGTTCTTCTAGTCAAATCACTGAATAGGATTCATTCAAGATTCTCGACAGGAAACATATACAGTCTTTTCTGCTATTCTGTTTACTAACTGTTATAAATATATATCCAACATTCAAGATTTCTTTTCATACTAAAAACGTATAAAATATAAAATCGTATTCTTCATTATATATAAATGTAGCTTTTAAAGAATTCTTATCTTCCCTGTACGAATTTTTATTGATCAAAAAAATATAAAATTATTAAATTATTTTTAATTTAATTTATTAAATTATTTAAGCCTTATATATTGTGTACATATATATAGTAAAAACTATTTGAGAAACAAATGGTTATCGTAGCTTTATATCATTAGAATCCATTAAAGTGTTTATTGATGCACGCCTGTTATAAACTATGCGTCCAAATAATTTTATTACCATGCATCGAAGCTATTTAGAGGGGCCTGCGTGCAAACATATACAATGCGATTACTCGTGCATTTTAGAAACATCTGCAACCTATTATATTGGTTTTCGATTATTTACGAACTCCACATTGTCCTTTTTTTCGGATGAAGAAATTCTGTATCTGAGATCTTATATTTTTTTGAACGTGACCTTGAACGTGACCAATATTTAAGGATGGTTGTCATACCGTGAATTCATAGTCTTATAGATTTCTTAATGTGATACAGTGTTTAAATCGTCTATATATGTGTACTATAGTTTCAGTCATTATAATCAATGAATAACTTAACACCATTAGTTTTTATCATTATAATTACAATGAATAATATGAAAGAAATTTCAAAAGACAGAAAGCGAAAATATCGTGATATTCGAAATGAAGTATATGATGAAGTCATGCTTGCAGAAAAGAAAAAAAATAGTAAGTACAATAATCTAGAATTTAAAAAATTAATTTTTATTTATGATTTATTTTATTTATTACATGAAAAAAGTGGAGACCGATAATACTTTCCAATATCGCACCAACAATAATAATACTTCTCAGAATATTTCAACAATTCAAGAATTTGATTGCGAGAAAGACGAGAACCATTCTGATACTCGTACTATAGAACTTGAGTCACTTTATCCGAAATTCGATCATATAACAAACGTAGAAAATCCAACATCATCACATAATGATGTATATATGTGTAACAAAGACGAGATAGAAAAACTGCCAGAATGGGCCTTAAAAAATAATATCTATTATTCAGCTATAGATGAATTATTACTTATCTTACGAGAAAAATTGTTGCCAGAACTTCCGAAAACTGCAAAAACATTTTTAGGTGCTAAATTTAATTATGAAATAAAATCAATCATAAATGATAATGAAGTAATGGAATATGTATATTTTGGATTAGCAAAGAATTTAAGTGAATCCATTAATCCAGAACTTGATCAAAATAATAAAATTCTTTTGCAAATAAATGTTGAAATAATAAATAAGATTTTTTAAATAATAAATAAGATTCATTATTTTTGACTTAAAAAG